>CP136067.1:54200372-54694292 GCA_032622095.1 Siphonodentalium dalli
TAGTACAATTCAAAATGGCGAAAGGACGTATTTTGCCACGCCCTAGCGATGCTCTTGTTTAAAAATGTTTCAGCAATACACATGGCATGCTATTGACAGAAGACCAGAAAATCTTTGCTGCATTTCACAGCTGAGTATATCACTACAGATGGTCATATAAATGTTATAGGTTTAATAGAGATGCCAAGGTTTAGCTGATTAGTGATTAGTTGACAGCTCTGCTATAGCTATATGCTATATATTAATGGGTCAGCAGTGGTGGGCTTATATTGATGGTTGTGTTGTTGTTGGTAGAATTTGATACATTACCATTGTAAACTTAAATTGGACTCTATTCCATGTCCGGGTCAGCTTATCACATTTAATCCAAGGCTGCGCTGGTGCAGCATTACAGATCCTGTGCCAGTGCATTCTCTTATACATGCGAGTGACCCATACATTCCAATAATTTGTGTTATGTACATTTGTCTATAATAGTACATATCAGTATACTCTATAATTCAACATCAAACTCTAATTTATGATTTTTCAAAGAAAATTGGGGGGTATATTGATATTACTAGATGAATGGATCTCATAGATGAGGATTCATATTTGTTCTAATAGGGGCAGAGATAAGAGATTTAACTCTTCTCTATGCCGTTTGGTACTGGTATAATAATATTGATTTCTAGACAGCCTGGGTGGGGGGCAATGTTTGAGGCAATGGGGAGGGATTGGAGATTTGACCCCCTATTTTGATCAAAAGTTAAAAATTTCATGCCCGATACTAAATTAGTTGTAGATTAGATGTTCACACCAAAAATAGGTTAGAACTGTTCTCGTAGTTTGGTTGATTTTCTAACATGTATGTTTTTTAAACCATCAGTCCATATGTTTCTACTTCAGGTTTAAATGTTGGACCGAATTGGCCACAAATTTGAACTTTATGGGGGTGTCAGGTTGGTAATTATCAAACGTTTGAAAGCTTGAAGTACTGGTACCAGTCGTAAAATTCAACCTAAGAGGAATGTACAAAGTGATTTTTGTGAACTTAGTACTGTGGTATGGTTGTCCTCTTTAAAAGGTAAGAGGTTGGAAATTTGTCCATGTTTAGAACTTAAGTGATTCTGTCAAGTACTGACTCTTGTAGTCTTCAGAGTCCCTGTCTTCTCAGTCCTTACAGTCTGGTGAGCGCCCCACAGTCATTGACTGTCTTGTTGAAATCCATATGGCCATAGGTGGCCATGTTTTTTGGCCGAATGACCCCAAATGACAAATGCTATGTACCATGACAAATTTCATAATAATCCGACCAAAGGTACAACCAGCAGCCATGCTAATGGAAATTGTTGATGGACGTCTCCACGCGCATGGACAACGGATACCAAGCCATGGCAATAGCTCAAATTTTACAAGTAAAGTTGAGCTTAAAATTGGACAGAACCCATCTTGAGGTCACCCAAAGAACCATATGAAGCCATCTTGGATTTTACTCTTTGCATGACTAAATCCTTTGGCGCGGGCTACAGGTCGTAGCTTCGATCGGAACATCATGAAATTTGTCATGGATGTTAACAATGACATGTAGATGGGAACGAGTGATTTTGGGGTCGTTCGGCCGAAAAACATGGTCGCCAGCAGCCATCTTGGATTTTACTCTTTGCATGACGGCCATCTTAGATTTCAAAATTCAATCCATTGGCGCGGGCTACAGGTCGTACTGTTTGTCTGATCATCATGAAATTTGTCATGGATGTTAATATTGACATGTAGATGGGAACGAGTCATTTTGGGGTCGTTCGGCCAATAAACATGGCCGGCAGCAGCCATCTTGGATTTTACTCTTTGCATGACTAAATCCTTTGGCGCGGGCTACAGGTCGTAGCTTTGATCGGAACATCATGAAATTTGTCATTGATGTTAATAATGACATGTAGATGGGAACAAGTGATCTTGGAGTCGTTCGGCCAAAAAACATGGCCACCAGCAGCCATCTTGGATTTTACTCTTTGCATGACTAAATCCTTTGGCGCCGGCTACAGGTTGCCTTTGGTCTAATCTTTATAAAATTTGTCATGAACGTTGACATTGACATGTAGATGGGAACGAATCATTGTGGGGTCATTCGGCCAAAAAACATAGCCGCTGGCGGCCATCTTGGATTTCAAAATTCAATCCATTGGCGCGGGCTACAGGTCGTACTGTTCGTCTGCTCATCATGAAATTTGTCATGAATGATAACAATGACATGTAGATGGGATCGAGTCGTTTTGGGGTCATTCGGTCAAAAAACATGGCCGCCAGCAGCCATCTTGGATTTTACTCTTTGCATGACTAAATCCTTTGGTGCGGGCTACAGGTCGTAGCTTTGGTCAGATGGTCATGAAATTTGTCATGAATTATAACAATGACATGTAGATGGGAACGAGTCGTTTTGGGGTCATTCGGTCAAAAAACATGGCCACCAGCATTTTACTCTTTGCATGACTAAATCCTTTGGCGTGGGCTACAGGTCATACCTTTGGTCTGATCTTTATAAAATTTGTCATGGATGTTAACACTGAATGTGGGGTCATTCGGCCAAAAAACATGGCTGCCAGCGGCCATCTTGGATTTCAAAATTCAATCCATTGGCGCGGTCTACAGGTCGTACTGTTCGTCTGATCATCATGAAATTTGTAGGTCGTAGCTTTGGTCAGATCTTCATAAAATTTGTCATGGATGTTAACAATTATACGTAGATGGGAACGAGTCCTTTTGTGGTCAATTGGCCAAAAAAAAATGGCCACCAGCAGCCATCTTGTATTTTACTCTTTGCATCACTAAATCCTTTGGCGCAGGTTAGACATTTCAATTAGCACCTTTCCTATTCCTCCATTTACTGTCAACCATTAAATTATTCCCCTACCTAAGTTGAGCTACAGTGTCATTGACACTTTCATTATGTTTACCCATGGTATGGTAAACATAGTATCGACGTCCGGATTGCCCACTCATCGTTTGTCTGTCCATCTGTAGACACTTTATGCATGGTGCGATAACTCAACATTTTCTATCTGGTCAGAACCAAATTTTTTATATGAATTTCTCAGCCCAAAAGACAGATCGAGTTCGATTATGGGTTTGATTCAACTATTTTTAACTGAGTTATGGCCCTTTTTCGAAAATTATTCACTCAAAAAAAACAACATTATTTTGAATTCCTTGCTCAATTTAAAAAAAAAACACAAAAAAAAATTAAAATTAAATATTTTTTTTTAATAATTAAAATTAAAAAAAAATTTAAGTTAACAAAATTTGAAAAAATATCATAACTCTGCCAAGGGTACCTCAAGTCACCACACACCAAATTTGGTTTAAATCAGTCCAAACTCTTGTGTTATGTACTGGTAAATTTGTTTGGAGCGATATTAAACCCAATTCAACGATTCCATCCCATGCCTTTTGACTACTTATCTATTAATATGGCTATATCATTTTCTGATATCTCTTATTCCAATGTTCAGATAAAGAAAGCTATGGTATCTAATTTTTATACGCCCTTTTGAAAAAAGTTTGTATTATGTAATCAGTCGGTCTGTCGTCTGTCTGTCCGTTTTGGTTTTGGTTTCCGATCGATAACTTGAGTTTGGATTATTTGATCTGAATCAAAGTTGATATGTGTATTTTCCAGCTAAAGATACAGGCCAAGTTCGAATATGGGTTCCGTCCAATAATTTTACATGAGTTACGGCCCTTTTTTCACTTAGAATTTGGCCGTCTGAACATTTTTGGTTTCCGACAGATAACTCCAGTTTGGATTATTTGATCTGAACCAAAGTTGATATGTGTATTTTCCAGCTAAAGATACAGGCCAAGTTCGAATATGGGTTCCGTCCAATTATTTTTACATGAGTTACAGCCCTTTTTCGACTTAGAATTTGACCATCTGTTAACATTTTTAGTTTCCGACCGATAACTCCAGTATGGATTATTTGATCTGAACCAAAGTTGGTATGTGTATTTTCCAGCTAAAACTAAAGGCCATGTTCGAATATAGGTTCTGTCGAATTATTTTCACATGAGTTATGGCCATTTTCAACTTATAATTTGACTGCATTTTGGCATTGAAATTAGGGGTATATCAGATATTCTTAAAATGTAAGATCAAAGTGTTATTTTATTTTGCAGTAGTACAATTCAAAATGGCGAAAGGACGTATTTTGCCACGCCCTAGCGATGCTCTTGTTTAAAAATGTTTCAGCAATACACATGGCATGCTATTGACAGAAGACCAGAAAATCTTTGCTGCATTTCACAGCTGAGTATATCACTACAGATGGTCATATAAATGTTATAGGTTTAATAGAGATGCCAAGGTTTAGCATAAACAATGCCAGTGATTAGTTGACAGCTCTGC
The DNA here is from genome assembly GCA_032622095.1 of Siphonodentalium dalli. Lineage (NCBI taxonomy): Eukaryota > Metazoa > Mollusca > Scaphopoda > Gadilida > Siphonodentaliidae > Siphonodentalium > Siphonodentalium dalli. The sequence continues at coordinate 54,204,754 of CP136067.1, forward strand.
TATAGCTATATGCTATATATTAATGGTCAGCAGTGGTGGGCTTATATTGATGGTTGTGTTGTTGGTAGAATTTGATACATTACCATTGTAAACTTAAATTGGACTCTATTCCATGTCCGGGTCACCTTATCACATTTAATCCAAGGCTGCGCTGGTGCAGCATTACAGATCCTGTGCCAGTGCATTCTCTTATACATGCGAGTGACCCATAAATTCCAATAATTTGTGTTATGTACATTTGTCTATAATAGTACATAACAGTATACTCTATAATTCAACATCAAAACTCTAATTTATGATTCCGATTATAGTAATTTACTATTGCCAAGGGATGGGTTAAATGTCATTATAATTACCATGTTGTTTACATCGTTAATAGAGCACATGAGTGTATTTTGCACTCATCCATGGCTCAAATTCATTCATTTGTTGCATATATTCTGTTGAGTATAACAGGAGATGGTCCCACAAATGGCCAGATTTAGTGCGCAGTACACATTTAAAGGGACGGGTGGCCTTCATTGTAGGTTATAATTTAGAAATAACATTTATCAAATTATGATAATTTCCTAAAGAATATACTAATAGTATAGCATTAATTATGATATGAAAGCGATATTATTCACAAAACACGCTTTGTATTGTGTCAGAGAAAAGGCTTACAAACGTGACAATAACATGCAATGTACGCGATATTTATGATTGGTATAAGAACAACATCTGTCTATTATATAATATTATCACATAATTAACCCACAAAACCAGCTTCATAATTATTGGTAAGACACACGTGTAATATTAGCGCGTGCGATGACGTCATGCCATTATTTAAATGACTTCGATCGCTGAAGTTTACGATTGTTTTCGATGAATACTTCACATTGCTTCGCATTTATTTGATCATTTGATAAAAGGTATCTCAAACCCATTCTATTTTATACATAATTTATTAACCTCGTCCACTAAATTCTATTTGAGCCTTGGCTCAAATCGAATTTAGTGAAATTGGTTGATAAATGCCGTATAAAATAGAAACTCATGTGAGATCCTCTATTTCTTTCTGTTTATGGCGGATGTGACTATTTTAACAGGTATACCCACCACGAAGGCTGCCCGTATCTTTAAGGCCTAGGAGTGCCCACTAAATAATAGAAACTAAGACTCCTCGCCCTTAATTGTCCATAATGTGGTACACCTCGCTAGAATGCAAACATATATTTTCATTTTTATATTATGCGTACGTGCATTCTGGCGAATAGATTATCTATCTTTTTCATCAACGATTATGGTTCGGATAATTTATATATTTTTTGGAGCTTCATCTTTCTCTTGTCATGCCTGACAAAACATTGGATGGAAATATCAGACCAAAATTAGGTTGAGATTGTTCTGATAACTTTCTGTCAGGCTTTCAACAGTTAGTAAGGTTGAGGTACCAGTAATGAAAATCCGAACAGGTACTAATTGAATTTCTCAAACTTGGTCGTATGTTCAGTATCAGAATAAATAATGAGACAGAAACCGTAATTGAACAAGATGTGGAAAAGACAATTTGTAATAAAATGTTTTAATATATTAACTGTCAATATGTAATATTCATAAACTAACAAAAGGATATGTCAAAACAGTTTGGAAAAAAGAAGCAACAAGAATTGCAATTCTAAACATTCTCAATAGAGGCATGTTTGATGTGGGAAAGCAAAGATCCCACATCAAGACAAAGCCAGAAATGGCATAATATCGTGAGACTGCTATACCTGTGACTGATAGAATAGAAGAGAATAAAGGTGGGGCTAACATTAGATAATTGTACCAACCTTGCTTAAAGGGGACCCAAAGCCTTCAAAAGGTGGGGGTAGTATTGTGAAATAGATTAAAAGTTGGTGATCCAACTATATGTACTAGTATCATCAACGAGAGGCCGATCACGATCGGCAGATGTTTAACCCATACCTTGGCGATAACGATTAGCTATTTTCATAAATCCTTACTGCAACCTTTTCAACAATTCACACCTTACTATTAAAGCTACTCGATCCGATTAAGAACCCCTCAGTTACTTTTTATTTGGCTTCGGGGGTAAAAAATATTTTATTCAAATCGAGGAACCCATTCTTCAAAGCTCAGAGTAAGCAGATATCAATTTTTTAAATCTATTATCTTTAACCACCTGGAATATTTAGTGGCCATATGAAAGTTGATGAAGATGGATAACTCTAAAATCAAGTGTTTTTTTTGTGTCAGATATATGACAAAGTAGCAAAATTTCATTGTACAAAATGTTGAAAACAACAGATTTTGGGCAATTTTATACTATAGTGGACTGTGGTTAGCATTATTTTTGGGCAATTAATTGATTCTGATAACAGAAGCGGAATTTCAAAAAAACTGTTGTTGTTGGAATCTGATGATATGGGGACCATCAAATCGGATTGAGTACCTTTAAGTTCACAAGTGGCATAAGACTTATTGGGCACCTTCCATCTGAACATGGATATGGCATTTGATTCCAACCTATTAAGTCAGTTTAAAATAGATATATAGTCTAATAGAGCTCAGTCCATAGTCAGGCAGAAGAACCATACATAACAGTTAAAGATAAACTATTTAAAAAAAAATTTAAAATATGATTGATAATGATTGGATATAACATACTTTAATGCATAATTATGAGATAACTAGAGGTCACCAGGGATATGAGATTGAAGATATTAGATTTATTACATTGGATAGCATACTGTATGTCTATGGAATGGGTGGGTTAATTTTGTTAATATTTTAAAGCAATTAAACCAAATGACCCTCTCTGTACAGGTTAGGGGAGTGTTATCATAAACTATGACTTGAAATATAATATAATCAATGACAAATATTTGAGTTATTAAATGAGATAGCAAGTGGTTGATCTTAATCACACTAATGAACTGATCAAAATAGTCTATAAATGCATGTACATGTATATGGATTTAGAAGCCGACACAATAAGTCAGTCTCAAGAATACAAGCAACATAATTATTATCCTGCACCCCAAATGCAATAGAGGGAATTTCAAAATAAGACATTTCCTCTGATGTTTTTAGAAATCCTTACTGAACCTGGCTCAAAGTGAAAGATATAATTTAATATCTGCCTATCAGATATCATGTGTCTATGGAATGGGTTAATATTAATCCCAAAATCCAGGCAAGACCAGAGAGCTATGTTGGAGTTGATAAAATCCTGAGAAGTCACTGTCCACACACTATGGAAATGCAATAAACAGATAGCTATTAAAGGGCAGCAGCGAGTATCAGATTTCATTACCAGGTATCAATAATAGAGATTATCTCTAGTCTCTCTTAGCTGCTACAGTTATATATTGTAAGCAAATATCAAATCTGTTCAATTCGTAGTTAAAAGGGGCCATAATTATGGTATAAAAAACAGGATCTGACCCATATTCAAACTCGATATGTATTTTGAGTTGATAAACTCGCATACCAAATTTGGTTCTTATCAGTTGAAAAATGGTTGATTTATCAAAATATGCAGAAATTCTATATCAAAGGGCCATAACTCCTTTAAAAAATATCGGATCAATCCCATATTCGAACTCGATCTGTATTTTGGTCCGAGAAACTTGCATACCAAATTTGATTCTGATCAGATAAAAATTTTTTGAGTTATGGTAGCATGCATGAATTCTAAGTCGAAAAAGGGCCATAACTCCGTAAAAAAAACTCGGATCGAACCCATATTCGAACTCGATCTGTATTTGGTGCTGAGAAATTCATATACAAAATTTGGTTCCGATCAGATATAAAATGTTCGAGTTATCGCACCATGCGTAAAGTGTCTACAGACAGACAGAAAGCCAGACAGACAGACAGACAGACAGACAGACAGACGGACGGACGGACGGACGGACTAACGACGAGTGGTCAATCCGGACAACGACACTATGTTTACCATACTATGGTATGGGTAAACATAAAAAGTAGATTGACTTTATTTTTATTTTCATTTTAGTAACTCTATAATACTGAGATTTTGCATGTCAAAACCATTGTTTAATTTGTTATGTAAACATTACTATTAGAGTGGAATCCAATTAGTCTAATAAGATACCAAAGTTCAATTACAATTTGATTGTAAACAATGGAAAATGACAAAACATTGAAAATATATTCTGAAAATCATATTCAGACCAGTGTTCAGACTAAAATATTTTAACTTACTTCACTGCACAATTAGCGATGTTTGTTGACAAATCACTGTAAAAGTTTTGTTTACATATTACACTGGTTTCAAAATGCAGAATATCGTTATTGGAGAACTCTCAATAATGAATTTATGAACAAAGTTTATCTATTTCTCCATGTTCTTCTTAGTGGTGAGTATTTTTACTCTATATTTTGAAGAAATGTTGTTGTTGCTGTTACTTAATGATATGGGGACCGTCTGATGGGATTCAGTACCATTAAATATTGTGTTACAATAATTGCTTTGTACCAAACTTCAAAAATAAATTCCACACACTTTTTGAGAAAATCCATTTTGAAGTATTAGGAAATATTGGCAAATGTCTGCCCCCCCCTAAACTAGTTAAACAATTGACCTGTATCAAGATCATTGCTAGTCAGTATCCCAAGTTGTTATGGATAAAAGAAATTACTCAAGAATTTCTAGGACATTAATTTTTTAACGTGACCCAAGGCACTCAGTGGGTAAATGTGCCAGGGATGTACTCACGCCGGGTGGGAGCACCCACCACTAAAAGTTATCACCCAGGAATCACTCCATTTTCAAACAGAAACAAGCTTAGTGTTCCCGTCATTTGCAGAATGAGGTACCCAGAGGGTGAATTTAGTTATGCTAGCCTGCATGGTGGGCAAGCATCATCAAATTCACCCTCTGGGGACCTCATTCTGCATGGCCTCATCTACTATGGGAGACATAGACTCAGACTGACGTTCCCAATGGTGAATATTGTGATGTACACCCATTGGGAACCTCAATTACGCAATGTGTCGTCTGCCAATTTGAGGATATAGAGAAAATAAACCAAAAAAGAAATAGAATCTATGTGAAGAAGTTTCTATAGAAATTTGATAATAAAGAAACTTTCCAGAAAAGATGAGGCCTAAGCAGAATGAGGTCCCCAGAGGGTGAATTTAGTGATGCTAGCCCACTATGCAAGGTAGCGTCACTAAATTCACCCTCTGGGGACCTCATTCTGCAAATGACAGGCACGCTAAACTCAGACTTGAACAGAAACACCCAGCACAATTTTTTTCATAATGGTATCTACTTCGCAAATTATGAAAATTGTTACTGTATGCCTGATAGTGCCTTTAATGACTCCCATAAAAGCATGTGTGTAATCTTGATTCGTGGTTGTCAAAGTGAGAAAGATTTAGTCAAGATGAAACAAATAGAATTATGCCTATTAAAGATATTACATGAAACTTTGGACCATGGTTCGCCCTGTCAGACTTGATACTTTCCCACCCGGCACTATTTTCATAATTGGTACTGAATGTGCAAAAAATATTTAAGTTTGTAAAAACATCACCACTAAGATGAACATGTATAAATAGATTAATGAAATTTGCATGTTGAAACCATTGATTAATATGTAAACAAAACTGTAACAGTGATTTGTAACAAAAATCGCTAAATGTGTAGTAAGTTCAAATATTTTAGTCAGAATACGTTTTCAGAATATTTTTTAAATGTTTACCATCAAGTTTTGATTAAATTTTGGTATCTTATTGGTCTAAAGTAGCATTCATAAATTTTTTTTGCGTTGGTCCATACGATGTGATGACACGATCCATTGTCTGCATTAAACCGTTCACACAGGTGCATATGTGGCATTACAATGGAGAGATTCCAATTAGTAATTACAGCTACGGTAATAAGTTCAATATTGGAATAAATGTAACAATTCAAATCAATCTATCTGTAATAAATTAACCCTTTACCCAACAAAATGGCCAAAAACGCCCAAATAAAGCTTCAACAGCCTAAAATATCTTCGGTCTGTCTCAATAACACCATACCAATATGGATATCATTGGAACCGGTTCATTGACCACATTGTGATGGTTACAGTTATGCCCTGTGCCAATGCATTCTCTTATATATGCGAGTCGACCATAGGTCGCCTCACATATATAAGAGAATGCATTGGCCTAAAAAAAACATTTTTTCTTACATTCTTTAACAATTTTATAATTTTTCTTACATTTTTTAACATTTTTTATAATATTTTTCTACATTCTTTGACAATTTTATCATTTTTAATATGTGTTAAGCCAATGCATTCTCTTATATATGCGAGGCGACCTATATATAAGAGAATGCATTGGCACAGGGCCGTTCTGTTGGGTTAAGGGTTAATTCAACGACAATGTAAAATCCAACAACTAACAGTTTATTGACATAAGCAACCTTGCTTCAGAGATGTCTTTTATTGATTGAAAACAAGAACCGTCAAGATGCACACATTTAATTTCCATATAAGGTATGAGTTACTGCTTCAATATGTTGCATTGAAATAATGTGCATTAACAGATACAACGTAATGGACACATCTGACACAGCCATGTGAACGCGTTATTGTTATTGTCTGCAATCCAATTTCAATGCAACTTCGAAGACCTTTTTAGTCTCTTTGAAAAGTAATCAATCTTGTCTTACGAGGTCATGTGAGAATCACAGCAGTAAAGAAGATAAAAATAAAAATATAAATATAAATATTTCAAAATCAAAATACAAATTCATGACAACCATATAAAATATTCCAAAATAAATACATGTAGCTACATGTATTTAAAATATCTTAAGTAAACAAATATGAGATGAATGTCATAAATCAATAATATAGAACATCCACATACTGTGCTAAATGCAATATTGTTTTTTTTCCTCACATGAACTGTCAGATGTAGAAAACATGCTTAATTAAGGCCTGTTTTATACGATCAACACGTTGTTATATGGTACATATTAATTTTAGGCCTTCTATTGTATTTCATTCACGGTTCTTAAATGCATTGTGTGGAGTGTGATTTTGCCTTCAAAAGTTCAAATGATCAAAAATGCACCAATGAATATATATGAATATATATGTCGATATGAGAAAGACATATACTAAATTGTGCAGTATACAAGTCCGACAAAGGATTTGGAAGCATAAATAGGCAGCAGTACTTGGTTACAATATCATAAAACTGCATCCCAGTATTGCAATAATTGCTCACAAATCATTATTTACCAACCATCCTTTGATCCCAAGGTCAAAATGAAACAACAATACAGTACAGCCCGACCAAAACAAGTTGTCATAACTCTTCTGCGCATGTGCGATCGCCCTGGGGCTCAAAATGGGGTGTTCCGTTACTCGTGTCATACCCGTCGTATAAATCAGCGACGCGTAATTGACGAAGTGATGAGTTACGCATCCAGGCCAGTTGTGTAATACGTCGACACGTGTAAGGACGAATTTCTACGAGTATCGTGGTTTTATACGACGTGTAATACACGATCAATTGCCGACTCTTATTTCACCAGGAAAATAGCCAGTTATACACGTGTATCACACGTCGTATAAAACAGGCCTAATTCTTTCTTTACTAACTAACTGGATCAGTTATAAAAGTATACATTGGAACAGGATGTTCAGGTAATAAAAGCAAACAACAGAAAGACGTAAACTGTCTTATGGCAAATATATAGTATGTATGCTGTCATGTAAAGAAAAAAATACATGTAATAGAGTATTAAAGGTAGGAACAGGGGCCACCCAAATTTTAAACTTAACCCACTGAACTTGATATTTCAATTGTAAATATTCTAGAAATTTCTTACAATAACTAGAGGTTGGCATACCCCCATGGTGGCAAAAATCGAGCGGACAAAGTATCGATGAGATATCTGCTTGGACGGAAAAAGAAAAATCCAACATTTTCAAATAAACAAAGATAAATAGCTTGAGAACGGAAAATATGACCAAACGATTGAACACTCAATTGACTGCAATCATAGTCAACACCCAATCAAATTTCATTGATATCTGTCACACGGTAGTGGAGATATGAACAAAATAACAAAAAAACACTCCATTGTAGTGAACATCCATACCAAATTTCATTGAGATTTGTCAACCGGTGGTGGAGATATCTGCTTGGATGGAAAAAAAAAACAACATTTCAAGATAAACAAAGATGAATAACTCTAGAATGGAAAATCTGGAAAAAAACATTGAACACTCCATTGAATGCCCTCATAGTAGTGAACATCCGTACCAAATTTCATTCAAATCCGACAACCAGTGTTTGAGATATCTGCCCGGATGAATGGAACAGATGGATGGATGGACAGAGGTCAATCCAGTATACCCCCATTCTCTTCTGGGGGTATAAGGCCAAAAAAAAAAAAGTGTTTTGGTTCTCGGGCAATTTTTTTTTCAAATCAATGAGGGAGGGTTTTATTTTTATTTTTTTCTGCGCATAGTAAGCATGGACAAAGATACCTTCCTCTGTCTGGTAATAACCAGAAAGGTAGAGGGAACTGTTATGCATATAAACTCATATAGTCTTATATAAAAATGACATTGTACTACCAGTGTATGACTGGGATGACCTGACAATATATAATGCCCCTGACATTAACTACTGTTATTGTTGTCTAAAAACTGATACCTCCCCATTCGAATATGTGATCCTGAATTTAGTCCTGTGCCTTTCAATTGTATAAAGTTACAATTAGTGTAAGTTGTTCACAATGACTAATTGTAAGAAGAGCATGAGGATCAGCTAATCATTTTCTTAATTGTAGTCATCTACTTCATGTTGTAAGCCTGCAAGTCACTTTTTAACACATTACATGTTAGAGCTCAATGCACACTAATATTCAACACATATCTGCTATGGACATGTGGATAAAATCCAAACAAAAAATATTTATTTTTTCGTAAGTTTTTTTGTCATAACATCAGGCATTGCAATAAAAAGACCTAATGCGGCCCTTTTTATTCAATGCGGCGGGGCCTGAGAACCAAAACCTTATTTTTTTTTTGCCTAATAATCTATTTTTTATTGATATTTAATACAAATTTAATGAGAGAATTGAAAGTTTTTAATATGAGTCTGAATTAATTCGTAACTTTGGAGACCAAATTTGGAGATGTAAATTTTCAAGTTGAAAAACATGGAGTTACTCAGAAATTCAATTCAATTAAGCGAGGTGGGAGAAAATGAGATTTCCAATACTGGAAATATACAAATTATGAACCCCCAACCAAGATGTGATCTGTACTTGAAGATTTGAACACAAGAGGATAGACCAGGAACACCCTGATACCATGTCTGCGAAATATTTGGGGAGTAAGAATTCCAACCCACAAACATGACAAGTTTTTTGACCTGTTCTCGATGTTCGGATCATTACGCTGATAGATCTTGATAACCCGCCGTTCACAAACACCTGAAAAGGTTTAATGGTGGTAATTCCTTTGCATACAGTAATGCCCTAAATAAGCGACTCCTTAACCACAGCATAATTATGGGCAATTTTTCAGGATTTAGTTGGAAATATGGCTTGTTGCCATTCATCGGAAAGCTCTCACTGAGAGCTTTCCGAAAAATGGTAATAAGCCATATTTCCGACTAAATCCTGAAAAATTACCCATAATTCTGCTGTGGTTAAGGAGTCGATTATTTAGGGCATTACTGTAGATGTTACAAATGAACATGAGTGGAATAAAATAAACATACATGTACTTCATACGTATGAATCATATGACTGGCAATTCTTCTGACAACGAATGACAATTAATGAAAAGAAAAGAAAAACACAAAACTCAAGGAGTAATATTTCAACTGAGATTTCGATGGGAATAATATATTACAATACATCCCTTCACAAAATCATACAATTACTTTAAAAAAGAGTATCCAAATTTAAAAGGAAGACATGATTGTGTTAATACTGATGCTTTGTGAATATATATCACATGTAATTTTATATCATAGAGATTGTCTATATCTCAGTATATCAAACCTCCCCCTTTCTAGTATGCAGGATTCTGGTGATTTTTAAAGATGCATAATCTGAAATAACGCTCCCAAATTACTATTTCTTTGGGTTCGGGGGTAAAAAACATTGATTCAAGTCGAGGAATCCACCTATCAAAGCTCAGAGTGATCAGATATCAATTTTTGAAATTTGTTGTTTCTCGAAATGTGTAATTATTTAGATAGAGCCGTCATATCGACAGTCTCGGACAAAATTGCTGATAAAGATGGATAACTCTAAAATCAAGTGGTAATATGACCAAATGTCGTGATACTCAAATGATAATACTGCAATATTTCGTTAAACAACATGTTGATAAATAACACGTTTGGGAAATTTTATACCATAGTTGACAGCGGTTATCATTATTTTGTTGTAATTAATCAATTCTGATAACAATTTTGAAGAAATGTTGTTGTTGTAAATTAATGATATGGGGACAGTCTGATCGGATAGAGTACATTTAAGTGCCACAAAAGATTACTCCCCCATCTGTCAAGTTGTTATTCGGGATTCACAACAAATTTTGATGCAATTTTGTTCAAACTGCCTTGACTCAATTGTCATTTGAGTTATGGTCTAGTTGTACAGTAATGCTCTAATTAATCGACCTCTTAACCAAAGCAGAATTATGGGTAACTTTTCAGGATTTAGTCGGAAATATGGCTTGTTGCCATTCATCGGAAAGCTCTCCCCGAGAGCTTTCCGATGAATGGCAACAAGCCATATTTCCGACTAAATCCTGAAAAGTTACCCATAATTCTGCTTTGGTTAAGAGGTCGATTAATTAGAGCATTACTGTAGCATGTGCTTTGTCATATGTTCTTAACCCTTTCATGATGGCAGCTGCGCTGGTGTAACATTAAAGATGTGCCAGTGCATTCTCTTATATATGTGAGTCTCCTATAGGGAGCCTCGCATATATACGAGAATGCATGGCTCACAAGGTGAAGGTAAACCCCTCAATTTTAACTGGTATTCAGGATTCATGGGGTAGGGGTGACACCCTCATATCTATATCCCATCTTGTGTGTCCATAGAACTGAGTAAATAAAACCTTTTGTACAGTGGATGAAATAGTTATGGCTAAATTATTACTTTGATAAACCAATAGATTCTATTGTTCAATTCTAAACATATAGTTTGGAATGTTTGATATTTCATTTTTAGGGTAGTTGAAATACTGCAATCAGACGATGGGGAGATAAATGCTGACGGACCTATTGATCTTTCTATTTCCTCAAAAATGCCAAATTGAAATGAGAGACTTACAGAATGTCAGGGACCAGCCTAGAGGTTTCAAATTGGGGGAAAGTCTCTTCTACCTGTCTGTAATCAGGGAGAAGTACAGTAATGCCCTAAATAATCGACTCCTTAACCTTGAGAGGCCTCCATTTATACTGAGAGGCTATGAAGCGGTTGGGCGGTGTGCAAGGTTCCACAGGTTCACCTGCCACTGACAGGTCACTGTATCTGTGTGTGAAGTAGATCAGAATAAACATATTTTATTGAAATAACCTTCCATGACTATAGCTTCCTGAAATTTTGCGAAAACTCTGTGCCAATGCATTATTTAAGAGAATGCATTGGCCTATAAATACCTCGACCTTGTAGGCCATGCATTCTCTTATATATGCGAGGCTCCCTATGTGAGACTCGCATATATAAGAGAATGCACAGGCACAGGATCTATAATGCTGCACCAGCACAGCATCCGGTCATGAATGTGATAATTATATAACAAGAGTATCGGATCACAAGTGATGGCACTTAGTTATTGCTCCTCTCCCAGATTCTAATGCTACCTGTCACCTAAGTCTGATCTACTTATGCCAGTTTGTGACCTATCTTGGTAGTCTGATGATATCTCTAGATCCAATTGTTAGGATTTTTCTGGATTGCCGGCCAACCATTATGCCAAAAATTCTAAATGTGACAAGGAATTACTGAATCATCATCCTACTTAACCGTTTACCCAACAAACCGGCCAAAACCGGCCAAATAAAGCTTCAACAGCCTAAAATATCTTCGGTCTGTCTCAATAGAACCATACAAATATGGATATCATTGGAACCGGTTCATTGACCACATTGTGATGGTTACAGTTATGCCCTGTGCCAATGCATTCTCTTATATATGCGAGTCGACCATAGGTCGCCTCGCATATATAAGAGAATGCATTGATTGGCTTAAAAAAAATCTTTTTTTAACACTTTTTACCATTTTTTCTTACATTCTTAAACAATTTTATAATTTTTAATGTGTTAAGCCGATGCATTCTCTTATATATGCGAGGCGACCTATGGTCGACTCGCATATATAAGAGAATGCATTGGCACAGGGCCCTTCTGTTGGGTAAAGGGTTAAAAGATGAAAACAGATGTACAATCAACATTCTGAGGGGACCGGTAGATAATAGTTCTACCTGTCCCTCGTGACAAGTAGAATTTTCATAACATTTCGAATGTGATGTAAAAAACATGTAGTCATATGCTGTACATGCATATTGAAGCTATCTACCTTGGAATGAACAACATGTATGTAAATGCACCATTATTTTCCTTAGCTATCAGAAAGCCATATGCGTCATGGTAACTTGTATATTCTTTTCCTCAGCTATCGGATCCATATGTATCATAGTCACTCAGATGCTCCTTTGGAACAATTGTGTAAACATCGTAATACAAATTACGATACTGTCGACTGTAATAAAACATTGTGAAGCCCCATTTCCATACCATGAAGCACCATACTGCCACTAAATAGTACCCGTCATCATATGCTGTCAGTGCTGAAATAAAAAGTGCCAAATTTATTATAGAAGAAATAGCGCAGTTTCTCTTATAGGTTGCAGCCTACTTCCTTATGATACAAAGTAATTATTTCTCAATCAAGACATTCTGATGAAACAGAACAAGAATAAAATGCCATAAAAAAAATTAAAATAGATATAAGAAATGAATGGCGGTTTAACCCTTTCAACGCCAAGTCCGATTTTTGTATCAACCCATATTTCCTTGATCATTTTTCAAATTTATTGATTATAATAATGTGATACATTGATGGAAAGAGCTCTTAGAAAGGGTTAATGTGGTCATGGGATTTTGACATTTTGGGTTAATGCTGTGTGTTTAATTTTTAACATGGTCAAAACCCATGCTACAGTTAATCTGCCATTTGTTACTGGTACTTATATCTATATTTAAAGAAATATCAAATTCAACAACATTTTATTATACGCCCGCTTGAAAAAACGGTCGTATTATGTAAATGGGTTGTCCGTCCATCCGTCGTCCGTCCACTTTTGGTTTCCGGATGATAACTTTAGATTGAATGGAGTGAACTGAACCAAATTTGGTATGTTAGTTTACAAAATACAGATCAAGTTCGATTATGGGTTTCGTCCTCATGATTTTGACTGAGTTATGCCCCTTTTTCGACTTAGATTTTACCTGATTTGCAGTCTCCGGATGATAACTTAGATTGAATCAAGTGAACTGAACCAAATTTGGTATATTTGTTTACCACCCCAAAATACAGATCATGTTCGAATATGGGTTTCGTCCACATGATTTTGACTGAGTTATGCCCCTTTTTTTACTTAGATTTTACCTGATTTGCGATTTCCGCGGATGATAACTTTAGATTGAATCAAGTGAACTGAACCAAATTTCGTATACAGATCAAGTTCAAATATGGGTTCTATCTACATGATTTTGCAGGTCAAGTTTGAATTTGAGTCCGATCCGACCATTTTTCCCAGAGTTATAGGATTTTTTTGTCTGAAAATAGTCAAAGGTTTCAAACAAATAAATTAAACCTTGCCCCACTCTACTCCAGAAACGGGCATATTATGCCACACCCCGACGGCGTGCCCTTGTTTCATTTAATATCATTAATTATATAACTCTGAATTAGGAATCCATAAATATTCCAAACAGATTTGCAGCGCACTCATGAAGATTGTCACTTGGTCAATGAGGCGATTCACCCAGATACCACATACCATTTGCATTTTGGCACATGCAAGTTTAGTCCAAGTTTCATTGTACGTAAACCAGTTAGTTATATCGGTAGTTTACTGTGACTGTATTTGATGACCTGAAGGCATACTACCTGGTAGTACAAGGTCCAAAGCAGAGGGATATTGGATTGGATATTACATAAAAACAACTTATTATGTTAATGAAAGTGTCAGTGACACTGTAGCTCAACTTGGAGAGGGGATAATGTCATATATTACAGTCAATGGAACGATAAGGAATGCGGAAAGTTTAAATGCTTAAGTATCATTAGAGTTCAACCCGGAGAGCCATACGGGCAGTGTTCGCGCTGTCGGTAGCCAATGGCTAATCTTTTTCGAATTTGGCTAATAAAAATTTCATTTGGCTAAACTTTTGGCTAAACTTTTTTTTACCCCAAATGGAGACGCAAAGCATGGAGTCAGAAAGCTAATTAACAAGACAGTCAAAGACTGTGGGGTCGCTCACCAGACTGCAAAGACTGATAAGACTGGGACCTTGGAGACCACAACAGTCAGAACTTTTCATAATCACTTTAAAAGAAGTAGATCTAAACAGGATATGTGGCTAGAGAGGCTTCATGAATGTAGATCAGTGAATATCAAATTACCAAATCTACAAAATCTACCTTGAAATTACCAAATCTAACTTGAAATTACCAACTGTACACTAGTGATCACCCCCTCCTCCAGCTCAAGAAGTCCCCTCTCGCCCGGGGCCCAGACTCCCAAGTCTTAGGTTGAAATTTCACAACCGACATCTAAAACTTTCTCAATTGTTGGAAATTTTCAATCTCAATAGCGCTTTATATAAAACCATTTAGACATATTTAAAGCCCAATTATCCATGGACCCAAAAACACTATATGTATGTCAGATTAATCAGTCAGGTAGTTCCAAGGTAGACGTTTTAATGAATTTTGTATTTTAATGATTTTTTAGACACAAAAGTCTTAAGTCCCCATAGTCCCGTCATTTCTTAATGGGTTGACCTCATGTTAACAGATCTGAATCTCAGTCACTAAAGGATCCTCCATACTATATGGTCCAACCTCTCTTGAGAAGACATTATAAGTATTACTATAGAGACATACAGTTATGTCCCTGGTCCCACCCTATTTAACCTGGTGACTCCATCTGCATAAATTTGAATACCAGACACCAAAGAACCCTTCATACTAAATATCAGTAAAATAAACCTGACGGTCCCTGTAAAGGAAGCATATTAAGAGGAAAACTGTCCTTTGCTTGGCCCCTATTTGACCAGGATGACCCCATTTGAACAAATCTGAACTACAGTCACCAAAGGACCCTTCATACCAAATATGAACCAATTCAACCTGATGGTACACAAGAAGTCGTTTTTAAGAATTACTATGGAGGGCAAGAGTTATGGCCCTGGCTTCACAACCATTTGACAGTGACCTCATTTGAACAAATCTGAATGTGAGTCACCTAGGGAACATCCACACCAAATATGAACCCATTCAGTCTTATGACCTAGAGAAGATGTTCAAAGAATTGTTGACAGATGGATGGACGGACAGACAGATGAACAGGTGACAGATGAGAAGTGATGACTATAGCTTCTTCTCATAAGACCTTCAAATTTACATTTCATTGAACAAATGTGTCAGTCACCCCCCCCCCCCCCCAACACTGTGGGGACATCCCTGTGAGAATATGACATACAACATTTATTTGACTACATTAGCTTAACAAAATTCCCATGACCTTGAGAGCAAGTGTATCCTGAGAATTTTATTCCATTCATGAAACCATCAGCTACCAGTGTCTGAGAGGTGTTGACATAGATTATTAGGTATTAACGACTGCACACACAGCTTTTTGATACTCCTACAGCTGTGATCAAAACAAGGATTTTAATGGGGTGAACAAGGAAGAGATAACATGGTATGATACAGTTTGGTGTGGCAGGGACAGGAGGTGGGGGGGGGGGGGGGGGTGGGGTTGGGTAGCTGTGATATGTCTAAAAAAAATCAAAGGTCAAAATGGAAACATGTTATTATTTTTTTAGAGTTATGTCCCTGGCTCTGCCCCTATTTGACCCAGTGACCCCATTTGACAAAATCTGAACCCCAGTCACCCAAGGTCTCTCTGTACCAAATATAAGCTAAATCGGCCAAATATTGTTTGAGAAGAAGTCATTGTAAGAATTACTATGAGTTATGGCCCTGGTTTCTCAACTAATTGACCGGGTGACCTCATTTGAACAAATCTGAACACCAGTCACCCAAGGACCCTCCATACCAAATATTAGCTAAATCGGACCAATGGTTCTGAAAAAGAAGTCGTTGTAAGAATTACTATGGAGGAATAGAGTTATGGCCCTGGCTTCGCAACTATTTGACCCAGTGACCTCATTTGAACAAATCTGAATGAGAGTCACCTAGGGAACATCCACACCAAATATGAACCAATTCGGTCTTCCGGTTTCAGAGGAGAAGATGTTCAAAGAATTGTTGACGGACGGACGGATGGACGGACGGACGACGGACGAGGAGTGATGACTATAGCTCCACCGGAGACTTCGTCTCAGGTGAGCTAATAAAAGCGCTCAATAGATCGACATTCAAGACGAAGTTAGGTGACGAAAGTATTTCGTTATTTTCGTACTTTCGTAAACGCCGTCGATGACACGGCTTTGTTTGTTATAGAAGAGCAGTTCTTAACTCAATGGTTACGTAATGGGTGTCATAAAGTGCATCCCGTCTATTAACCGGGCTTCACATCATAAAAGATTTTAATACAATAGATATTCATCAGTTAACACCCTACTACAGTATAATAAGCCATAGTTAGCGGCCGTCACGCCATGGTGTCAATAGTGTCAACGGCATAGAGTTATATTACAATTACAATTAGTTTAGCGGATTATAATTATATAGAATGTTAGTTTCATGTTTGCGAATGCGAATGCCTGTGTGATATGTGATGATATGTTCATATAATATTTTTTTAAAGTTGTTTTTTGTGTTGTTTTAATTATGTTTTCATTCTGAGTATAACAAATAAAGTTTAAAACAAATATTTTAGTCATTAAATGTGAACCGACCAGAAAACGGTGATTTAATTTGGCCAATTTTTTTTTTAATTTGGCCAAAAAATATTTGGCTAAAGTTTTTTTCATTTGGCTAATAAAATTTTCATTTGGCTAAACTTTTGGCCAATTTTTTTTTCGGTCCAGCGCGAACACTGCATACTGATCATTCAGATGGGAAATAATTATTATAGGGTGTGATGAATGATTTAGTCATTCAAAGAGTAAAATTCAAGATGGTTGCCGACGGCCATGCTTTTTATCGAAAATCTGTCAAATTCAATAGTTCGATGTCTGTAAATTTTCAAAACGTTTCTCCAATAATTGTAGGCAGCAGGGTGTGCTGATGGATTCATATGTGAAATCCAAGATGTCCACAGACAGCTGTTTTTAACAGATTTCGAAAAAAATAGCAAGCTCCCATCTGGAGTTGACCCCAAAGATCCATATGACATTTGGTGAGGAGCGAATAAGCGATGTGGCCTGTAGGGCATGCCAAAGGATTTAGTCATCCAAATAGTAAAATTCAAGATGGCTGCTAGTGGCCATGTTTTTCAACGAAATTCAGAAAAATTTGATAGCTCCCATTGGTAGGTCAACCTGAATCTTCATATGAAGTTTGATGACAATCGGATGAGGGATGTGGCCTGTTGGGTGAGCCAAAGGATTTAATCATTCAAAGAGTAAAATCCAAGATGGCTACCAGTGGCCATGTTTTGTCATCAAAGTCATTCAAATTCAATAGCGCCAATCCAGAGGCGATCCCAAACATGCCTGTAAATTTTCAAAATATTTCGCCAATACTTATGGGCAGCATGGTTTGCTGATGGATTCAAATGCAAAATCTAATTTCCTAACTGTTCCTAATGGAATAAATTGCTATAACCTTTAAATATGAAATGATCATTTCTAAAAAAAAATTATTCTCTTAAGTGAATGAGGTGTACAGCGAGTAAGACAATGAACTAAATCACATACCACCCTGTTACCGATATGGTTTAAACCCCTTTTTATTATATGTTAAATTTAGCAAAGAAAACTTGCACTATTTAATGCATGAACATAACTTGTACAGTGGGTCTATAATCAGGGTTTCTGCTAGGGGTTGGGGGAACAGGACCCATATAGCCATTGGGGTAAAATATTGGTCCATGCAACCAACTGCGAATATCTAGTATTTGCAGATCAGACCATACATGGGCATAGCCAACTAGGGTTCGATGCGTTCAGATGAACCCATCCAGGAAAACACAGTGCCTTGTCGCCCGACTATACCATTATTATTATACTATACATGCAGAGTAAAACCCCTGTCACACTCCGCTGCGATCAGGCCGGCGCTTGCATTGCGCTGAAAAATTATCAAAGCGCCAGGCTAAATGCATCAAGGTATCCAAGAACCGATTGGTGATGCAGTTGACACTGGCTAGGACGGGAGAGGGTCCCCATGATCGCCCCTGAGTGCCAGAGGTTCGGCGTTGTGACCAGGGCGCAGTACTGTCGCCGTGGCAGCGAAAAGCCAGCGACGTGAGCTAGTGATGCGGACCGGACCGCTTTGGACCAGTCCGGTCCGCGGTCCAGGGGTGGACCGCGGTCTGGTCCGGACCGGGTGTCACTGGACCGGACCAGACCAGACCGGACCGTACCAGACCGTAGTTTGTAAATGTCACTTTCCTTATAATGTATTAGTGTAACACTGGCCAACACTATGTAGCACCCTATCAATGCGACAAACATGCAACTGAATGAGTATGGAACTATTTGTCATAAACAGTGTAACATGGCATCAACTAATCAATTTGGATGGATATCGAATCGAGTATTCTATTGTTTTTCACAGTTATAATTATCGAAGAAACATGCAAACCACATTACATAGTACATACACAAGACAGTCACATTAATCCAATAGTAGTTGTACTTAGGTATATAACTGTAATTGTCAGGACTATACAATCAGCGATCACAATCTCCAAGATTCCAATATTAATGTATAGTAGTCATATTAGTACACATTTGTATAATTGTCATCAGTATAGTTATTTCGTTTAAATTTCAATTTAATGAAAATAAGTATGATACGAATCATGCATACGATCAGTTGAGTGCCATGTTAGATTGGTTATAACACATTCTTGCCCTAGCTATATGTCTGTCCAATACATTTAATTAGTGCATGTTCGCATTACTAGAAATACTATTATCGTGCATCGTTCCCAGTATATCCCACCAGAGACAGACAATGATGCATACAATCGGCAAACAATGTAAGTTTTAACATATATGGACTCATTGCAATGCACTGAACTCAGTAACCTTATACATGTAGTTTGTACTATACAGAGTAAAAACTTTGAGAAAACAGAGAACATATATAGCCTATTATAGGTGGACCGGAACGTTTTGGACCGGTCCAGGCATGTGTACCGGTCCGCATCACTGACGTGAGCGTCCCGTTGATGTAGCAAGGATGCATACAAGCTACTCGTGGTCACAGTAAGAAACCAATCTTGTCCTCTGTGACTGCAGTAAGCTTAAAACCCCTGTCACACTCCGCTGCGATCAGGCCGGCGCTTGCATTGCACTGAAAAAGTACCAAAATATGAGTAACACGCAGGAGGAGCGCGGAAAACTATGCCGTTTATCACGTTTTTATTGAGTTCTTATTACGACCCATTGCATTTCTACTTTGTCAAGTCTCACGCTCTCACTCTAAGTTATAAACGTTCTTAGTGCGTCCAAGTCGCTGTCATTGTGTTGCCAGTACGTTCTCAATAAGTTTGCAAAACGTTCACTGCGTGGGCGCGGAGAGTATAAATAGCGCCTCCTGCATGCTCCAGTCATAGTCAGTATTTAGGTTGTGGGAATATACCCAACAATCCACAATAGACTAGTTGTCCATGTTCCAATTATATATGTTCCGGATTTATAGTCATAATTTAAATTGAGCATATGTTTCGATTCACTTTTCCACTATAGTATGATAGTGATAATGCAGAATTTCGTCAGGGAACAGCGTGGCTAAATAGATCGGCATAATATATGCCCTTTTTTATTTTTGAATGGCATGACCTATGGAGGCCGACAGCACCATTCCCATGGTTGTTTATGCCCATTTACATGTAGCACATGTATATATGGAATACATTGGATTCCATTTAGGTGCCACTTCACATGCACTATTCTTATTGCGTATTCCATATTATATATGTGCCATATTTGTGACGGTAAACATGTACATCGGATTCCAGTTTAAATTTGCATATTATATGCAAACTCCGATGGTGTGGGTGAGCAGATCGCATTTCAAAGTGGGATCGTACTGTAAACCTGCTGCAAACGTTGGAAGAACGCCATTTGTCACGTTTGGACGTATAACGAGAGCCATATTTGCAGTGGCAACATCGTGTGGACGTTCTATGATCGGGAACCAGTCCATAACACCACGTGGCAGCGCAATAAGGTCGGGAGAGAGACGAAAGAGATGATTTCTTGCTGCGACCACGAGTAGCTTGTATGCATCCTTGCTACGTCAACGGGATGCTCACGTCGCTTGCTTTTTGTTGCCACAGCGAAAGTACTGCACCCTGGTCAGAACGCCGAACCTCTGCGCTTGATTTGTGCATACACAAAACAAGCGCGGCGCTCTGGCTATCAGGGGCAATCATGGGGACCCTCTCCCATCCTAGCCAGTTTAAACTGCGTCACCAATCGGTTCTTGGATACCTTAATGCGTTTAGCTTGGCGCTTTGATACCCTTTCAGCGCAATGCAAGCGCCGGCCTGATTGCAGCGGAGTGTGACAGTGGTTTAATCGGACAACTAGTCTATTGTGGATTGTTGGGTATATTCCCACAACCTAAAAACTGACTATGACTGGAGCACGCATGAGGCGCTACTTATACTCTCCGTGCCCACGCAGAGAACGTTTTGCAAACTTATTGAGAACGTACTAGCAACACAGTGACAGTGACTTGGACGCACTAATGACGTTTATAGCGTAGAGGAAGCACAGTAAGAGCGCGTGAGATTTGACAAAGTAGGAACGCAATGGGTCATAATAAGAGCGCAATAAAAACGTTGTAAACGGAATAGGAGCATACCTTGTTTTAAAAAATTTGACAGTTTTCCGCGCTCCTCCTGCGTGTTACTCATATTTTGGTACCTTTTCAGCGCAATGCAAGTGCCGGCCTGATCGCAGCGGAGTGTGACAAGGGCTTTAGGAACTTTGGAACCAGGGTATTATGTGAGGACTTGTGCAGTACAGTGAACATCTGCAATACAGTACATCCTGTGCAGTACAGTACTTACTCTAAGATAAAAACAATCCAGTCTGAAGCACTTAGGATTATTGAGACCTCCAGTGGAATAAATCTAATTCCCTGCTGCACTGATCATGCTGAAAATATTAGCCACCTGGTGGGAAGGATGATTCATTATCACTGACATGGCCCATGGGGTACAGATATAGGATAGCTACCCTCTTATGCAGAGGTGGACTGGGCCAAAAAAAAGGCCCGGGAAATTAATATAATACCGGCCCATCTGTTCGGGAGGTGTCCACTGTCCACCTTGGGAAATTCCAACTGCACCCCCCCCCCCTTGAATCAGAATCAGACCAAAGGCATATTTTTGCATAATTCCATTTGCACCCCCTACTTGGATCAGATGCAGACCAAATACATGTTTTTGCATAATTCCATTTGCACCTCTGGCCTAATATCCTATATATTCATAAACCATGGTTCTATATATTCCCGCTATGAGACCATTCAGATATTTTTTCCTGAAAAATTGCATAAATTCTAACATCTAGCGGTCTAACTCCAGACAAATGCACATGGTTGCGGACAAAAGACCAGGACACACCGGGCTGTTCATGGTTGTTCGGCCCGGGGTGAGAAAATTTTGAAAACTATAAAAGAAAATCGCGAATCCTAGCATCTAGACTGGCATCAACTGAAGCGTTCCTATTTTGTTGTAAATTTCAATTGGGGGAGGGTCAGGGAGGGATGCGTGAGAATTTTTTATGGAATTTACAGCTGGGCGTTACCGTTAAAATCTCGAGATTAACGGGGTCTTTACGTGGTGTTATATGATGCTGACAAGTTCATTTAATGACAAAATTACGATTAGCCAACTCGGCTGGTTAAACAACACATGTGGCGGCCCACGTCTCCTGATCGGCCAGTCCGCCTCTGCCCTGCCCCCTCCCCCCCCCCCCCCTGCAAACTTCCCAATCCCAATTTAGGTAACTTCATTTGCGGCCCCCCCCCCCCCCCAAACTGTAAAAAAAACCTTGGATTCTCGCTTGATAGAAAATCACGTGGAATCAGAATTTTTCCGGCCTCCAGCCCATCAGGAAATTTCCCGGTCTCCCGATCGGCCAGTCCGCCTCTGCTCTTATGACACAAATACATTGGCTGGTCCTATTCCATATGCTCTACCTAAGACGTGAATTAAAGAGGTTTATAGTGGTAAAACTTCTAGCTTAATTCGCCTGTGATGGAAGCATAACGGGATTATAATTTTGTTTATCTGCGCCCAAAGATGGAAAATATTAGTATTCTGCCAGCCAAGATTGGTGATTTTTTTTGATTTTTTAAATAAATAAAAAAAATATATTTATTTGAATTAAATCAAGATTTTTAAAAATTAAAATTGACTTTTTAAATTTTTATTCTAACTGTTTATATGAAAATATGTAACTTGCAATGTCTTTGATAAATGAAGGTTCTAGAAGGTGTTGCTTATTATATCCAAGGCTGGATTAATCAGAATTCTATTATTATATTATTATTTATTATTTTGTAGGTACATGTATATGTACAAATATCATGGCAGTAAAGACTATGCACTTTATGCCACCCATATCTTTAATTATTGGCTCTTTGTCTCCAACATTGATACAGCCGAATTAATATGTATGCTTTGATGACAAAGACTTTATACGTGTAACATTGCTACTTTGTCAAAAGCATTCATTGTGTTGTAATTGGATGCATTTTATCTCCAGATTAGAATTTTTTCTGTATTTTCCCCAAGTGAAAACTTGCAAAAAAATATGCAACTTCCAGCATACATGTATGACTACATCTTCTGAACAAATATATTGCACATGGATTTAAAATACACAATGAATACAAGTAGACAAGTTTAATGTGTGTCCAAATTTAACAATGTAATTGTTGGGAAACTATATTGATTATTTGGCTTTACAATATATAAAATATTTTCTGCCCTACCCTAAAAGCACTCTGAAGATTCATCGAAAGGCCCATAACTTGGGAAAAATCATTGGATTTCCAATTTCCAATTAAACAATCCAAACTTGAGTTATCATCCGGAAACCAAAGAAAAAACAAGAAAAATTTAATTTTCTAAGTCGAAAAGCCCATAACTCTGAGAAAAATCATCGGATCAAACTAAAATTTGAACTTGACCTGTATTTTGATATCATTGACTCACACAAACAATTGAACACTCCAAACTGTAGTTATCATCTGGAAACCAAAAAAAATAAAAAAAATATGGAATTTTCTAAGTAAAAAAGAGTCCATTACTCTAGAAAAAAATCATCCGATCAAACTGAAATTCGAATTCATCCTGTATCTTGATATGCTGATCTACAATAAAATGGTATTTGCAATTAAAGGATCCAAACTTGAGATATCATCCGGAAACCGAAAAAGTGAGAAATTTTCTAAGTTGAAAATGAGGCGTAACTTAAAAAAAAAAAGTCGGACCGAACCGCAATTAGCATCATGCGGAGAGGCAGTCCTAAGGAGATTGCATACAAAAGAATATTGAAATTGGTTCATAGTTGTTCGGGTTATGAGGTCGGATGGACTGACGGACGGACACACGGAGGGAGAAAGCGTGACTGACAGACGCAGTCAATCCAGTACACCCCCCATTTTCTTCGAAAGTGGGGGTATAATAATTCTGATGGTGACTTAACTGACTTACTTTGCTTTTTAGATATTGCCAGAGCAAGGAAGACAATGATACCACATGCACCAATGAGCTGAAAGAAACAGCCTCCAATCATGAAATATCTCAATCTGTATGGATGCGTGTCCCAAACATGTCGCCAAAATGACAGGTGAACGAACAATGTAATAGCGGCTGCAATCCCTAAAAAAAAGAAGACACATATGAAATATATATGATAATATTGAACAAGATTTAGTGCAGGGTTGGGGCGATTACATGCCAATGTAATCGATTATGATTACAATTACTTTTGATTTACACGATTACTGATTACATGTTTTTCAATGTAATCGATTACGATTACAATTACTTTAAATGTAATCGATTACTTTTTTATTACATCTTATTACAAATAACTCAAATTAAAATATCAAATTTGATTGAACAAATACATCACTACATAACATGGAAACAAGAAACGACTGAAACAATAGAAAGAAACAAGCAATAAACACATAAACTTTTTACATTTACATGTATTGGTGAGGTTTCATCACGAAGTTGTGTACCAACTTATTGGGAATAATTATGTTTTATGTCTAATTATTTATATAAATATATATTTATTATATTTTTAAATTTCTTACATGCATTGCAACTAACGCATAATATTTATGAAAATATCATTAGAAACAATTATAAATTATTTGCATGTTCTCAACGCAATGAATTTTAGTGACCGCACCAGTATTGCCTGCAAATCTGGCCTGCTATGAATAAGATAAAGAGATTAGAAGTTTCTATGTGCATACATGTAAAGGCGATTGCATTTAACATTCTAAGTGCTATAATTCTCGAAAACATGACTGGATAAAACCTGAGAGCTTTCCGATGAATGGCAACAAGCCATATTTCCGACTAAATCCTGAAAAGTTACCTTCTTCTGTGGTTAAGGAGTCGATGATTATTTAGGGCATTACTATACCAAAGATCCAATCTGAGTTGAATTTTATTTGAAAGACTGACTCGAGACAGGTGGTGTGGGTGGGGTGTAAGTCATTTACTGTCAATTCCACCATTGCACTATGAGTCACATCAATCCTGGAAATTACCGGTACCATTTTTAGAATCAATAATTGGTCAGTAAAAATAAATGTAATGCTATGGATACTAAGCAATGGAATTGAGCGGCATTGGGCCATTGGTGGTATCAATTCAGCCCTCTTAATTCAGATTGTTTTGCTTCGGCAATCTAATGTACTACGGCAACCCTTTATCGTGGCCCAATTTGCTTAAGCAAATGGCTTCGGCATTGCTGGTTGCCATAGCATATTATGAGGGCTGTCAATTTAAAGAGGAATCACTCGCGGATCCATGGATCCGTGTTGACATTGATACCATTAATTGGATAAATTTGGTAGTTTTCTGAGCGATGATAGTTGGGAGAATATCTATCGTTTCCTTTGTCTCTTACATAAGTGCTACCATTACTGGTATGACGTATCTAGCAGGTATATGGATGGTGCATACAGGCAGTGCAGGTGGGATGGGGTGGGGATCAGGGTGGCAGCGGAGCCTGTCACAAGCAGCAAGCCCCTGTGTGTGTGGATGTTACTAGTTGTTAGTATCATAATTCAAACTACAATTTGACACAAGATAACAGTTAATACTTTATATTTTATTGGGATCATTTGAATCGGGAAGGAATTATTTGACTGAATAAGAAGGTATCATTTGTCAAATCAAATGTCAAATAAAACATATGCATGAGCCAAACCTGGGTATCAAAATACCAGTTTCAGTGAACCTGGTTAATATAATACCAGTATTGTGAACATGGGTAATTTAGTGCACAAAACATGGGATAAAGACCAATTCAGCAGTATTTATACTACATCTATGAGTAGTGAGGAAAAATGGGGTACAATATGCATTTACAGGGCATAATATATAGGGCCAATGACCCACCAACTTTAATTTAGTTCAATTCAGTTGCAAAAATATCATCTCATCTTCGGTACAGTTTGTGTTTTCAAAAATCAAGAACAATGTTTGTAAGTCTTAAGTCGGCCATAAAAAAAACCTGTGTTTTCGGTGAACCAATCACCCCTATTACGGCACCCCGGACTATTTTCATTTTATTGATTTTGCAAAATTAGTATGAGTCTGATTTTATTTTCATGCGACCTGGAAAAATTCCCTGTCCAAATATGCAATATCATCTTCCATTTTCTATAAGTTGCAGTCATTAATTTAATTCAATGAGTCATTAGCCTAATTAACTTAGAAAATCATGCTCACAAAACACATCAAACCGGTTTAATTGGCAACAAACATCCAAAAACTCGAACTAACATAGCAAAATGGACCACCTCGAAAATACATGTAGGGAACATAAAAGGTACTCAATCCGATTCGATGGTCACCATATCATCAGATTCCAACAACAATTTTTTTTTAAATGTCGCTTCAGTTAATTGCCCAAAAAATAATGCTATTAACCAGTCAACTATAGTATAAAATTGCCCAAAACGTGTTATTTATCAACATATTTAACAACGAAATTTGGCCGGATTGTCAAATATCTAACAACCAAATCCACTTGATTTTAGAGTTATCCATCTTCATCCACAGTTACATGTAGTTGCCAAAAATTACATATTTCAAAAACTACATATCTGGGGGAAATAACAAATTTCAAAAATTTATATGTGATCACTCTCAGCTTTGATGGGTGGATTCAAATATTTTTTAATAGAAGCCAAAGAAATAGTAATTTGGGAGCATTAATTTTGATTATGCATCTTTAAACAACAATAAATTATAGACTTTCTCAACATTTAGAGTGATAGGTAGGCATTAAAAGGTGTAACACTAGTATGGATGCAAACATTGAGCATTTGTTGGGATTTTTTTTAGCATGTTGAATATTGTTCACATACAAGGAACTCATGCTATTATGCGATAGCCACTGCAAGGGAGTGAACTATAAATACTCACTTATATCAATATCATACATATATTACAGGACTATTCATTTGAATAGAATAATTTTAACTACTAGAGTAAAGTATATTTACCATATCACTGTGATATTATCACATAACAGCCTTTCTGGCTAATAATATTTAGTTATCGAATAGGAGCTAAATACAACGGTGTATGCGTGTGTAACTGTGTATTCAACAAAAGACCATAGGCAATGATAACTATCAGGTATATTGTCACCAATTGATATGAAAACAACATCTACGTTGCATCCATTGGAAATGTTTAAGGAAGCAGTAAGAGTGCAACTGAATCGGCTGAACCCTTACGAGGCCACCGAACCAGACAACATCCTGGTTGCCTGCTCCAGACCAATGTGGATCCTTATCACCAGTGGATCCTTATCACCAGTGATCGCCCTATTTTATGAGACATCTCTAGTATACAGAATAGTACCATCCCAAATGACTGGCGGAAAGCCCTGGTTACACCATTATTCAACAAGAGCATCGCTAGGGCGTGGCAAAATACGCCCTTTAGCCATTTCGAATTGTACTATCGCAAAATAAGATAATACTTTGAGCTTACATTTGAAGAAAATCTGATATACCCCTAATTTCAATGCTAAAATGTGGTCAAATTCTAAGTCGAAAAAATGGCCATAACTCATGTAAAAATGATTAGACAGAACCTATATTGAAACTTGGTCTGTAGTTTTAGCTGGGAAATACACATACCAGCTTTGGATCAGCTCAAATAATCAAAACTGGAGTTATCGGTCGGAAACCAAAATGTTATGAAATTGGTCAAATTCTAAGTTGAAAAAGGGCCGTAACTCATGTAAAAATAACTGGACGGAACCCATATTCGAACTTGTCCTGTATCTTTAGCTGGGAAATACACATACCAACTTTGGTTCAGATCAAATAATCCAAACTGGAGTTATCGGTCGGAAACCAAAAATGTTAACAGACGGTCAAATTCTAAGTCGAAAAAGGGCCGTAACTCATGTAAAAAATTATTGGACGGAACCCATATTCGAACTAGGCCTGTATCTTTAGCTGGGAAATACACATACCAACTTTGGTTCAGATCAAATAATCCAAACTGGAGTTATCGGTCGGAAACCAAAAATGTTAAATGACAGTCAAATTCTAAGTCGAAAAAGGGCCGTAACTCATGTAAAAATATTTGGACGGAACCTATATTCGAACTTGGCCTGTATCTTTAGCTGGGAAATACACATACCAACTTTGGTTCAGATCAAATAATCCAAACTGGAGTTATCGATCGGAAACCAAAAATGTTAACGGATGAACGGACAGACAGACGAACGGACGGATGGACAGACGGACGGACAGACGGACAGACAGACTGATAACATAATACGACCTTTTTTCAAAAAGGGCGTATAAAAAGGGCTGTTGCTCCACACCAAATAACTACTGTCCAGTCTCAATCCTTTGCAAGAGCCTGGGGCACATCATTCACAGTCGCATCATGAAATATCTGACACTGTCACACAGAACAACACGCTGACTGATGCACAACATGGCTTTCGGAAAAACTGATCATGCAAAACAGCTGATCACCGCAATCAACGACCTTGCTGGAGGCCTTAGCAACGGGGACCAATATGATTGTATTTTCCTAGATTTTGCCAAGGCCTTTGACAAAGTACCACACCAACATCTGCTAATGAAACTCCAAAAGCTTGGAATTGATGGCATGTTGTAATAAACTGTGAACATGTTGTTTTTGTAGTAAACAGAATATTATTTTCATTGAAGGGGGAATAACTATATCTTAAAGATAGAGTTATTCCCCTTCCATTGAAAACTCATCTTTAGTTTGAATTCTGTTGCATTCTGGAAGCCAAAATGGGAGGAATCTTTCTATGATTTCAGCTGTTTTCTATTTCTCTATGGGCATCTTCTGAGACACATATTTCAAATGGTGATGAATTATAGTACTTTAATCATATTTTATGGCGTAGATTGTTATTATAACCTTATATCAAGTCACTATAAAACGATCGGCAGATGTTAACCCATCCCTTGGAGATAGTAAATTACTATGATCGGAATCATAAATGAGAGTTTTGACGTTGAATTATAGAGTATACTGTTATGTACTATTATAGACAAATGTACATAACACAAATTATTGGAATTCATGAGTCACTCGCATGTATATATAAGAGAATGCACTGGTACAGGATCTGTAATGCTGCACCACCACAGCCTTGGGTTAAATGTGAAAAAGGTGACCTGGAGATGGAATATTTGGGTTAAGAGAGTCAAATTTAAGTTTGCAAGGATAGTGTATCAAATTCTACCACCATCCATCAAGATAAAGACACCTCACTGCTGACCCATTAATATCAATTATATAGCAGAGCTGTCAACAAATCAGACATTGTTTATATTGATGCTGGCATCTCTGTTAAACCAATAACATTTATAATGACCTCAGGCCATCTGTCGAGTGATATACTCAGTGATATACATAGCTTTCTTTATTTGCACATTGGCATATATTAAAGAGACATCAGAAAATAAAATCGCCTTATCAATAGCTAAGTAGTCCAAAGGCATGGGATGGAATTGATGAATTGGGTTTAAGGTCACTCCAAACAAATTTACCAGTACATAACACAAGATTATGGACCGATTTAAACCCAATTTGGTGTGGTGACTCGGGGTACCCTTGGCAGAGTTATAATTTTTTTGATTTTTTTTTTGAGTGAATATATTTTTTCGAAAAAGGGCCATAACTCAGTTAAATATAGTCGGATCAATCCCATATTCGAACTCAATCTGTCTTTTATGCTGAGAAATTCATAAACAAAATTTTGTTCCGATCAGATAGAAAATGTTCGAGTTATCGCACCATGCATAAAGTGTCTACAGACAAACAGACAGACGGACGGACTAACGACGAGTGGTCAATCCGGACAACGACACTATGTTTACCATACTATGGTATGGGTAAACATAAAAATAACTGGTGGCTCGAAAATAAAAAATTTAAGTGGGCCTTTAAATATACAGGAAAATATCATCATCCTTGGATCAACTAGCACTACTACACTAGTACGACCACAACTAGAATAGGCCTCTAGGCTCTACTATTAGTTTAAAGTCTATTTGGAACCTGCACACAGTAGGCCTACTCAAGATCGAAGCAATGGAGGCAGTCCAATGGAGAGTCACAAATTTGTCAATAATGACCACAGTAGTTGGAGCATGCCCTCGGATATGATGACATCACTGCGATGGGAATCACTAGCTGATCGCCGATATAAGGCCTTTTACCTGACTCGACCTCAGACTACAACTTTTAGTGTGTCCCGATTTTAAGAATAAAGCTGCTTTCACATACGTGCGCTTAACACATGCGTTTTACGGATGCGTTAGGCGGACGTGCGCGTTATGCTTTCACATAGCTCCGTTTACCTCTGCGCGCATGCGTACGTTAGCGGATGCGCGAAGAATTATTTGTGTTTACATATTGTCCTTTCGCCATGGATTCCCCCGGCGACGAGGACGTTTAGCAATATAATTTGGTAATATATGCCATGATATTGATATATTTAACAGAAATACCGACATACCAAATTCTGAATTATGGTATAGTGAATATTGAATCTATATTGATGTTGACTTGAATTTATAGCGTCAGTTTAAAACAACTGATGAACCACCCTCGCCAAAATAAATAGCAAATACTATACACAATGTGTCACCCTGCCATCATGCATGAACTGAGAGCTTAATTGCCTTCATATTATCCATGTCCCGAGTTCTTCATCTCGTTTTATATAATAGTTTCCCATGAATTTTGAGACCCATGAATTTTGGGACATCTGTGCATCGTGGTATCCAATATTTTTAGGATTGAAGAGGTGGTCATATTTCAGTACTGAATCTATAAGTTCCTCGTCCAAACAAGCGTCGTACCTATTCTTTTTAGGCATGGTATACCTGGTATACATTGTACCTATGCTTCTATATGCGAGACTGCCAGCAAAAATGCTAACTTCCCGCAAAACCATGGCATTCTATGTCATTTAATGTATATTTTGACCTATAACTGCCATCACAATTATTTAATTCTTGTTTAATTTGACCCAAGAATAGATAACATGGTGCCAGCTACCGGTATCATATGCCCCTGCACATAATAGCATTCTCATTCGTAAACACTACAAAATATCTGCGGTATATCCCATGATTATGACATCGCACCAAATGCCCCTGTCCGCTTATCCGCTAAGCAGTAAGCGGATAGGTTTTCGTTAGGGTCCTGCGAATATTCGATATTCGATTCGATTCGAAAGTCAAATTTGATTCGAATTCGAGTCGAAATTTCCAACTCGAAATTTCGAATATATATGGATGAAATTATTAGCTGCTTACGAACACGAACATGCGTCGATGTTAGCTGTTTCTGTGCCATTTAATTCCTTAAAATTATGAATATGTCCGCTTTATAATTCTTATTGTACATCACGAATGTACGCATGCTATTAAATATATTTATGGTCAGTAATTAGCCACCAGAGTAGGACCACAAAATACGTCTAATTCTAGCTTTGAACATATATAGTTTTCCAAAAGCTCTGAAATCGCCGTTGGACCGACGACGCACGTAAATTATAATAACTATGAGACTGAGCAACTGCTAGCATTATCCGCCGACTGTCTATCTCAGGTTCCGCGTTATTTGTATGTGACATCGTTGATGATGTAAACTTCACGTGATTTACCGTAGCTGTCGAAAAGTGCATGTTGGTGGAGTTTTCTTTTGAAGTTGACTGTCAGTTTCGGAGTGTTCCTTTGGCACTTGACAATAAGTCGTCCATTATTCATGTTTATTTTAAACATGATAAGCTTCTCAGGCAGTGCAAGAACTTACACGTGTGACGAATACAGCATGGTGTATAAATCTCAAGCATCAGGGACAACGACCCATCTATGGAATCATCAGTTCCAGAAGCAACCAGTACTACATAAACAGACTACCCTGTGACTGTTGTTGCATCTTCAAGTTTACAACAACAGTGTCTCTGAATGCCCATTTGCAATTTTGCATGTACATGCAAACTGTACAAACTTTGCGTGATTTTATTTCCGATAGGCCGGTTATATATTAATCGTCGTGACGTCCGCATGGACGTTTTTTCTTTCTTTTTTTTTTCTTCTCGACAATAGTCAATTGAAGTTAATAGTATCGCGATTGACGGTTGATCGCCACATAAGTTATGATGGAACTTCATGGAAGTTCATAGAACGTTTCAAACATCATCTAATCGTTGGCAAAACATGCCTAATTGAGAATGCAACACACATGTATAATTCGAGTCGATATTCGATTCGAATTCTTCAATTCGATTCGATCAAAATTTCCAATTCGCAGGACCCTAGTTTTCGTCTGGGAGCGAAAACTTGTGCGCGCGCGTAGCTGCGCACGTTTTGCGGATGGTATGTGAAAACTCCAGCGTTAACATTGGAGACCGAAACGATGCGCGTAGATGCGTGAAGCGGATGTACGGTATGTGAAAGCAGCTTAAGTGTCGGCGCACACGATCCCGGTTGTCCCCGATTTATCCGGCTGTCGGATAAATCGGGGACAACCGGGATCGTGTGCGCCTAACTTTGGGCCGGTTTTTGTCGGATCCGATTTAAAATACGGCTCGTGACGATGGCAACGCGCGTGTTTTGCATGACCAAAACATCATTCAAAATGTCGGAATAGTTAGCAGCGACCGCTATTCGAAAATTATATCAAGAATTCTGATAAATCGACAAGGAACAACGGCTGGTAGACCTATGGGCAGAAAATAGGTGCCCGTATATTATAATTGCAACAAGAGGGCGGTAGCTGTGGAAAGGTAGATTACGCCAATTTATGGCTATTGGCAGTATTCACTGTATTGCCCGTGACCTCAATATAATATATTATTATTAATATATTCATTTAGTTTATTATTAATAAATATTAGTCTTTAGAAATACATATTAATATAAATCACTATGACTAGCTATAGACTATAGTAAATGTCTGGATAGGCTGACCACACCAGTTGGCTATTTGCTACAGTGACCATAGCATGCGCATATGACCGGAGTGAAAATCGGACTCGTGTGCGCTGAACACCCCGATTTTATCGGGCCTGATTTATCCGGCAGCCGGATTTAGTGTACTTTCAGACGACCACGATACAATCGTAAGTGGAGGAATCGGGCCCGACAAATCACAAATCTGTGACCTGAATAGGTTGGGGGATGGGGTGGGTGGCGAATAACTTTATACTTAAAACTTGGATGTCAGATGAGCAGATCATGAGCTTCTTATTATGAGCGAATAATTTTATTCTTAAACGTGGATGTCAGATGAGCTTTTTATTGTTTTGCATTAGATTAGATATTCCTGCAACCATAATCAATCATTTGGCGGGGGGTGGCGAATAACTTTAATCTTAAAACTTGGATTTCAGATGAGCTTCTTATTTTGTGCATTAGATCTGACGATCTGTCTATCATATACAATCATTTTATCGATCTGGAAGTGGAACTGCGAACATAAATATGCAGTCAGAGTTGTTTTGTGCATTAGATTAGACGATCCTGCAATCAATTTATGGAACTGTAAGTGGAATTGCTGCGTGGCGAATAATTTTATTCTTAAAAGATGTATGTCAGATAATTTTCTTGTTTTTGTGCATTACATTAGGTGATCCATGGATGTTAACAGTCATTTCCTGGATCTTGAAGCACTTTTTCGCTCAAAATTTTATGATCTATATTTCAGGTGGTGATGCGAGTTGGGGGTCGCGAAAAAAATACTCTTCTCTGAACTCGAATTTCAGATGAATCTCTTATTTTGTACAATATATTAGACGATCCTTAACGTAGCAGTACACGATTTATCGGGTTATAGGGGGGGGGGTCTGAAAAATAGAAAAATAAGTACATTGTGGTCGTAGTTCTATAAAATGATTGTTTATGATTGAATAATCGTCTAATCTAATACAAAAACAAGAAACGAGCCTTGCATCCAAGTTTTTAAAATGAAGTTATTCGCCACCCCCACCCCCCCCCCCCCCCCCCCCCCACCAACCAAGCAATTCCGGTCGCAAAATTTTTGTTCGCAATTCCACTTCCAGTTCTATTAAATTACAGTTCATGAATGAAGAATCGTCTAATCTAATACAAAAAAAGAACTCATGTTACATCCAAGTTTTAAGATTAAAGTTATTCGCCACCCCCCCCCCCCCCCCCCCAACCACACACACACCCACCATGCAACTCAGATAGCAGATTTGTGTTCCACTTCCAGTTCTATAAATATGATTGATTATGATTGCTGGATCGTCTAATCTATTGCAAAACAATAGCAAGCTCATCTGACATCCACGTTTTAAGAATAAAATTATTCGCCACCCCCCCTCACCAACCAATTCAGATCGCAAATTTTGGTATGCAATTCCACTTCCAGGTCTACATAAATTTTTTTTATGATCGAAGAATCGTCTAATCTAATGCACAAAATAAAAAGCTCATCTGACATCCAAATTATAAGAAACAAGACAGTCAATGACTGTGGGGTCGCTCACCAGACTGCAAAGACTGATAAGACTGGGACTCTGGAGACCACAACAGTCAGAACTTTTCATAATCACTTTAAAAGAAGTGGATATCTAAAGAGTTAAATCTAAAACAAAAAATTTGGAGTTATGTCCCTGGCCCCGCCCACATTTGACCCAGTGACCTGATTTGAACAAATCTGAACCCCAGTCACCCAAGGATCCTTCATACCAAATATGAACCCATATAGCCTGATGGTATTTGAGAAGAAGTCACTTTAAGAATACTATGGAGGGAAAGAGTTATGGCCCTGGCTTCGCAACTATTTCAAGTGAACTCATTTGAACAAATCTGAATGTGAGTCACCTAGGGAACATCCACACCAAATATGAAACCATTCTGTCTTATTGTTCTGAAGATGTTTAAAAGAATTACTATGGTGGGAAAGAGTTATGGCCCTGGCTTCGCAACTATTTGACCCAGTGACCGCATTTGAACAAATCTGAATGAGAATCACCTAGGGAACATCCACACCAAATATGAACCCATTTGGTCTTATGGTTCCAGAGGAGAAGATGTTCAAATAGTTGTTGTCGGACGGATGGATGGACAGACGATGGACGGACGAGGAGTGATGACTATAGCTCCACCGGAGCACGGGTAGGGTGGCTGGTTGGTAATTAAATCTCTTATCTCCGCCCCTATTTGAACAAACGTGAATCCCCATCTATGAGATCCATTCATTTGGTAATTTCAGACATTAGATTTTAAGAGTTGAACTGAACTGATTTTCCTAAAATGACCCCAAATCTGAAAAAATCTAAACCCCAGTCACCGAAGGACCATCCATACCAAACATAATCTAAATAGTCCAGATGGTTCTTGAGAAGAAATTGGTTTAAGAATTACTATGGAAGGAAAGAGTTATGGCCCTGACTTCTCACCTATTTGACCTGATGAACTCATTTGAACAAATCTGAATGTGAGTCACCTGGGGGACATCCACACCTAAATATATAAACCCATTTGGTCTTTAATATGTATCTGGAGAAGAAAACAATTGATGGACGGATAGAGACATAATGACAGATGGATGGATGGGAGAACAGTCTGACATAGAGACTGACAAATTCAATCCAATATACCCCCCCCCCCCCCCAAGTTTTCTTTGCAAAATCAGGGTATAATGAGTTCAACTGGATACTGGTGGTTAAGAACATAATATTCGAACAGACAAGCCTGAACAAATTGTCCGACATTTGCAGAATGAGGTCCCCAAAGGGTGAATTTAATGACACAATCCTGCAATGCGGGCTAGCATCACCAAATTCACCCTCTGGGGACCTCATTCTGTGTAGGCCTCAACTGCTATGGGAGACATAGCATTAGATTGAAGTTCTCCAGTTAAAGTTGGTGATGTGCACCCATTGGGCACCTCAATTATGCATTTTATATTCACAAATTAGGGGATATAGAAACTAAACAGAAGGCCTAAAGTAAGTAAAAATGTCAATTTAAGTGCCTATATACTTCCCAGAAGATGAGGCCTAAGCAGAATGAGGACCCTGGCTAGTGTATTTGGTGATGCTAGACTGCTGTGCAGGGTAGCATAACTAAATTCACCCTCTGGGGACCTCATTCTGCAAATGCCAGATAGAAGACAAATTTAATCCAATATATACCCCCCCCCCCCCCATTTTTCTTTGAATATTAGTCGTATGATTTCATCTGGATAAGTGGTGATTAAAACAATAATATGAAATGGCCAAACCTGAATTTAGTATGTCTGACATTTGCAGAATTAGGTCCCAAAAATGTGGATTTAATGACAATATTCTGTAAGGCAGGCTAGCATCACCAAATTCATCCTCAATCTGATTAGGCCTCAATGGCCAATAAAACCAAGGAACAGATTGAAGTCCTACAGTTGAAGTTGGTGATACACACCCATTGAGCACCTCAATTATGCATTTTATCTTCTGCAAATTAGGGGGACATTGAAACTGAACAGGTGGAAAAAAGTGACTAAATCAATGAAGTCCTACAGTTGAAGTTGGTGATACACACCCATTGAGCACCTCAATTATGCATTTTATCTTCTGCAAATTAGGGGGACATTGAAACTGAACAGGTGGAAAAGGTGACTAAATCAAACTGTCAATTTGATACTTAGGATACTTCCCAGAAGATGAGGACTAAGCAGAATTAGGTCCCTGGCGGGTGTATTTGGTGAAGCTAGCATGCTGTATGGGGTAGCAACACTAAATTCACCATCTGGGGACCTCACTATGTAAATGTCAGACACACTATTTCCAGACTTGAAGAAATCAAAGCCATTCACAGTATCATTGAATGTCAGTCATCACCTAACATTGAATGGAAGCACCAGTTTGTTGTTAACTTGCTACAGATATGTTTAGATTAGAATAATACATGTCATCTGGCCAGTTTATATAATTAATGACCTGTACCTTTACAGATATATATGTCTCTGTGGTGAGAAGAGGTATTAAATTGAGAGGTGATATGGCTTGGAAGGGATGTTGGTTGATGGCAGGGTTGGGCCTGGGTCATGTGGGAGGGGGTGGGTGGGGGAGGGTGGAATGTTTCCATAATTTCATTAAAGAGTAAAGTTTCATAACTCTGCAGATGTTATATATAATGGTGTCACTTTTTTTCAAATTTTAAAACATGTTTAAAAAAAATTGCCCCAGAAGATGAGGCCTAAGCAGAATAAGGTAATTGAGGGTGTATTTGGTGATGCTAGCCTGCTGTATGGGGTAGCAACACTAAATTCACCATCTGGGGACTTCATTCTGCAAATGTCAGACAAATGTCCAGGCTTGGAGAAATGAACAATGGACTATTCATTGTAGACTCTGGTAGAATAGTTGTTTAGCTAATGTCATGTCGTGTAATGACAGATGGTAAACTGGTCTGAAGCAAGCAGTCTGAAGCAAGAGTATTGGGTGACCACACTATGATAAATTGGCTTTTTCAATAATACAGGCTTCAGTGTTCTCTTAAAAATTAATAGTGCATAGCAAAGAGGTCTGAATTATAAAGGGCCATAACTCTGTTAAAATATATCGGATCAAACCCATATTTTAACTTGATCTGTATATAAGTGTCAAAAATTCATATACCAAATTTGGTGTTGATCAGATGAAAAATGTTTGAGTAATCCTGTCTTGGATGAATTCTATATCAAAACAAGAGTGGAAGGGGTTAAATAAACAATACCAAAATCCATACAGATGAAGAACATGCTAAGAAAAATCTAGGTAAGAAATATGAGGCTGTGATGTGTCCTAAACAAAAATTAAAGGTCAAAATGCAAAAATTAAATTTTTTGTTTTTAAAGTTATGTCCCTGGCTCTGCCCCTATTTGACACAGTGACCCAATTTGAACAAATCTGAACCCCAGTCACCCAAGGTATCTATGTACCAAATATAAGCTAAATCGGCCAAATATTTTATTAGAAGAAGTCATTGTAAGAATTACTATGAGTTATGGCCCTGGTTTCTCAACTAATTGACCGGGTGACCTCATTTGAACAAATCTGAACACCAGTGACCCAAGGACCCTCCATACCAAATATTAGCTAAATCGGCCCAATGGTTCTGAACAAGAAGTCGTTGTAAGAATTACTATGGAGGAATAGAGTTATGGCCCTGGCTTCGCAACTATTTGACCCAGTGACCTCATTTGAACAAATCTGAATGAGAGTCACCTAGGGAACATCCACACCAAATATGAACCAATACGGTATGATGGTTTCAGAGGAGAAGATGTTTTTAAAAAAGTTTGACGGACGGACAGACAGACGGACGACGGACGAGGAGTGATGACTATAGCTCCACCGGAGACTTTGTCTCAGGTGAGCTAAAAAGTTATTCGAAACCCCCCCCCCCCCCCTCCCCCACCCACCAACCAATTCAGATAGCAGATTTCAGAATTTTGTTCGCAATTCCACTTCCAGTTTTATAAAATGATTGTATATGATTGAAGGATCGTCTAATCTAATGCACAAAATAAGAAGCTCATCTGACATCCAAGTTTTAATATAAAAGTTATTCCTGTTCCATCAAATGATTGATTGATTAATATGTCAGGAACGTCTAATCTAATGCAAAACAATAACAAGCTCATCTGACATCCACGTTTTAAGAATAAAATTATTCGCCACCCCCTCAACAACCAATTCTGATCGCAAATTTGTGTTCGCAATTCCACTTCAAGGTCTACAAAATTATTGTTTATGATTGAAGAATCGTCTAATCTAATGCACAAAATAAAAAGCTCATCTGAAATCCAAATTTTAAGAATAAAGTAATTCGCCACCCCTCGCACCCACCAACCAATTCAGGTAGCAGATTTCAAAATCTTGTTCGCAATTCAACTTACAGTTCTATGAAATGATTGATTATGATTGCACGATCGTCTAATCTAATGCAAAACAATAACTAGCCCATCTGACATCCACATTTAAAGAATAAAATTATTCGCCACCCCCCCTCACCAACTAATTCAGATCGCAGATTTTCGTTCGCAATTCCACTTCCTGTTCCATCAAATGGTTGATTGATTAAGATGTCAGGAACGTCTAATCTAATGCAAAACAATAACAAGCTCATCTGACATCCACATGTAAAGAATAAAATTATTCGCGAATAGCGATTTCTATGTTACCGGGTGGCGAATAGGGGTCACTATGAATACCGAACACAACCGAACACAACCGGACACAACCGAAATAAAAGGTCGTAGACCACATGTCCCCCGACTCGAGTGGTAAACTTCATGATTGGAATTAGTAGAGTCGCTTATGTCATATTTTGGGCTCCCGTGGGAAATTCATGAACAAATATAGAGACCATGTTCATGAGCCAGTATATGGTCTCTACTTCAGAAAAAAATTTGTTAGACCCCCTGGGGTCGCGACTGGGTGGTCTGATGACGTCATAAAGATGGCCGCCATGCTCATTTTTTTAAGTTCGCCATTGTTATATTTCATGATAAAAATATAATTTTGATAAAAAATAAATGACAATCCTTTTGTACCGTGCATGGTGTGACGCCATGTTATATTTTTATATAATAATTTGTCCTCTTGATCAAAGATGGCCGCCAAAATGGCGACCGGAAGTGGGAAATTGATGATTTTCCATACATGTCGCTTACATCATTTCCGATTGTATCGAACTGGTGACGATTAGGGAATATACTTCTCTTCAATCTTGATAAAAACTCACTTAGGCATCACATTAGTTGATTTCTTGAATCATAACCTTGATTTAATTCTCCAAATGCGATGATTTAATGGAATTGGTATGAATTTCGCCAAAATATACTTTTTTATTTTCTAACTATATCCTTATAGAAATTTAGAAATAATCGATGATGGAAATGAGTATGATCATTACATAAGGTATTTACATCTAACTGGATCCAGAAACTGTCAACTTAATCCAAGATGGCTTCCAAGATGGCGGCCAAAATACGATAATACGCAAATTTTACCCTTTTTCATCCAATTACGTTTCTGTCATGTAGAAGGTGAATGTAGTAGACTAATTTGCTTCTTCCAAATAAATATCTGCCATGTTACGGCACATTCATAGTAGTTGTCTTTCCGCAATGACTCAATATGCGAGTTCATATGATAATTATTGTCCAAATAAGCATCGTGAAAATTCGCTAAACATTATATTTGCACACGTCAAATAACATGTCCGCAACAGGAGAACGATATCTCGGTGTTAGATATATGAATGAATGTAGTCCGATTTAGATTATCCGGAGTTATTAATATCTCATTGTAATCGAGATGGCCGCCAATCAGTGTTCACGCTGTCGGTAGCCAAATTAGCCAATGGCTAATGTTTTTCGAATTTGGCTAATAAAAATTTCATTTGGCTAAACTTTTGGCTAAACTTTTTTTTACCCCAAATGGAGACTGAAAGCATGGAGTCAGAAAGCTAATTAATAAAAGCGCTCAATAGATCGACATTCAAGACGAAGTTAGGTGACGAAAGTATTTCATTATTTTCGTACTTATGAAATATCGTTCCGTAACAGCAAAAGGTAAGCTCTAACAATTAGTGTACAGTAAACATATTTTTATTTCCAAATCTAACATAAATTTTGGCAAGTGGGTTTTCAATTCTGTGATATGAACGATCTAGTCCGAAAATATCGAAAGTGGTAATATATTGCCGACTGTACAAAGGGAAACCCGATCGCGGACAGTAGGGAAACCCGATCGACAACTCTATCAACCAAGCGATCACACAGTGATATGCAATCATCTTTTGTTTTCACAAGACGGACATTCAAAGACGCATGGACATTAAACCGACCGTGGTTGAATCATGACAATGTGAAGAAAGCAATATTTTGTAAAGTGTGCATTGACGCTGGTATATAAGCAATTTGTTCGTAACAGGCTGTTTTAATCTGGAGAAAGATTACATCACTCTGCACGAAACAGCAAAAGGTTATTATTTTACATTTAATCCCCTAATCCCCCATTGTCTGTCTGGTCACTCACGGGACTCCCGCACAATGCATGTTTATGATGACATTGTATTTATGACGGTCGAGGTTTATGAGCACCAAGTGTAAGACAATAGCTTAATCAGCCAAATGTGAATCACGACAGATATTTTGTGGCTATTTGTCGTCAATACCGATACAGTCAAAATAATATGCATGCTTTTATGACAGATTGTAATTTGATAATGGCGTAACAATATTAAGTTATTAGTTTCCAGATGTCACTTAGATATTTTCGCAAGGATAAATATTTAATGATTTAAAAAAAAATATTGATATAAAACCAAAAAATAATAAATTAAGAAGGACAATCCCGGGTTACCCCCCCCCCCCAAATCACTCTTTCACATAAAGATTAATAAATTTTTAATAAATGATATATATAAAAATACTTCTAGTTCATAAAAATTATTTAAATTATTGTGTATTTTACCTGTGTCTGTTAGATTTTACGTTTTAGTCATCAATTGTGAACCGACCAGAAAACGATGATTTAATTTGGCCAAATTTTTTTTTTAATTTGACCAAAAAACATTTGGCTAAAGTTTTTTTCATTTGGCTAATAAAATTTTCATTTGGCTAAAGTTTTTTTCGGTCCAGCGTGAACACTGCCGCCAATGTGGCGGAAATGGCGAAATTTGACATTAAAATAGATATATTTCCGAAATATATCACAGCGTGCAAGAAAGGTATACATACGCATATCATTATCATACATGGGCTTTCGGTGAGAAATATATAAAACTGAAATATATGTTCGGGCACGTTAAGTAAATGGACTTGTGTCAAACTCGATTCTGATATTATATAAATAATTTAATAGAGACCTACGTGGTATGTGGAGATAATAGTGAAGTTTCCAACTTCAGGCGATGTCAGCTACCAATGCTCAAATCATGCATGTGATCGCCATAAGTTCTTGCATATCGATAACGATTGAGTTTATCTAATATCTACTCGTATACTAAAAGGTCTAGCTACGGACTCAATCAGATTACTGTATGTAGCTAACAGTAGCTGGCTTTTGAAGCCTGAAATTGAAAATATAAACCAGGAGATCGCCCGGAGCCTTGTTCAGATATTCTAGCTATACTTTATTCTTTTCCATTTCACCATGATACATGTATACCGCCGGTATAGGTTTGGTAGATGAATGAGGTTGGATAGTCTGTCGAAGCTACACAGACGTTTTCTGACGTTTTCCATAAAAGTCTTCGTAAAATCAACCATTGTATGGGTACTCTTGGTGATTGGAATGGAAAATCGACACAAAATTA
This sequence comes from Siphonodentalium dalli, assembly GCA_032622095.1. Classification (NCBI taxonomy): domain Eukaryota; kingdom Metazoa; phylum Mollusca; class Scaphopoda; order Gadilida; family Siphonodentaliidae; genus Siphonodentalium; species Siphonodentalium dalli. The sequence goes on from CP136067.1 coordinate 54,247,250, forward strand.
TCAGAAACCCCATTCTACCATTCTGGCAAACATATGTGCATGATGATTGTTGATGATAGCCTCATGCTTAGACTGATTCTTGTCACCAGTTCATACTATTAAAGTACCGCTACATTTCCACACGTGCATTACTATGACGACCAAGTTGGGATCTTGACAAATTTGAACTAGAACTCAAGCAATATATTTACTTGTATTGCAGCGATATTAGCATACTTATGTATCACTACACGTATGTACAAATGTATATACTTAGTTTGTCTCATATACAAGTAGCGTTTATGTGTATCTGGACCATAACACTATCGTTAGGTGGGGTGAATATAAAATGATTCCCGGAAATTACTCACATAAGCCTGCACAGTTGATGTCGAATCCGGTCCACGATTTAACGTATACTAATAGTTTTTGTATTATTCATGGAATAAATACTGTTTAAACTAAAGTCTATCTGATCAAACTGGATTGATTTTCACGTGAACATGTATGGAGCTCTGCGTAGAATAGCCTCATCATGGCCGTGTTCTGCTGAAGTTAATCTATATATGCCACTTGGTTGGGGGATTATCAAGATGCATGAATGCAGCATGATATATACAATTTATGGGATATAGCCAGACTGATCTGATAACTCCTAGTCGAATAGAATTAGAACAGTTTGAGTCATTAGAATATATATGGATCGGCCTATATAATATGATCTGAAAGATGCCATTATTATTATTATAGTGAACCATGGCCACCTCCGTAGTTACGCGTGCTAATTCAACTTCCTTCATTTCCACATTTCCTTTGGTTCATGATAACGTTATAACCAGAATCAACATGGCACGTCATGAGCTGTTATTAACTCCAAATATTACTTCACATTATGTTGTAAGAAGTTAGTGGACTGCGTTGCCCCATAATGTCATTCAGTATTAAGAACCTGGATTATAGAGTATATTGGACATAATAAATTAAACTGATGACATGACACCGGAAGACCCATCACTACTAATAGACGTTTCACCCATTTCCCACCATGTGGTCGTACAGTTTGTCAAAACGCGGGAATTAGTATCATAATAAGTCTTGCCTGTCTATTTTTGGCTCGTATCTATTGCGCTTACCATTCACAGTCTTTCGTCATATACTGTATACACCTGTCAGTAAGCCCATCCTCGAAGATAAGCCCAGTCTGTGTTTTTTACCCTAAATAAAACATGGGGAGGTCCTCGTAGATAAGCCCACCCCCATTTTTGAGCATTTGGAAGGTGAATACAATCATGTATCTATCGTGTAGAATAGGAGAAGATACTCAAGCACATCTGTGCTTTTATAATTTGACCAGTTTCTTAAATAATAAAGATGTATAATAGTATACACTTTGTTAATATTCTGAATTATACACATCCTATTCGATTCTATTCTTAGTTTTTGGATCAGTCAAAGAGGTTTCAAATCAATAAAATCAAAGGATGTGTCACTTATTGTTCACACCTTTATCAGATAAAATCCAATGGGATGTGGAGTAATGACTTGGGGTTTTTGTAGGAACCTTTGATAATGCAGAAGTGTGATGTGTGTTCACCACTTCTCACTGTTGTGTTTTTATAAGAATTAGCTTGATTAATAAGCATCAGTGAAAAACATGATGGTACATGTGGGTCAGTACCTGAAGGCTAACTTAATTTTTGCATGGGGAGGTCCTCGTGAGTAAGCCCAGTACCCACTGTTTGACCAAAAATGTGCACGAGCCCCCCGGGCTTACTGATGGGTGTATACAGTAAGCTGCATGGTTGGATATGCAAAGCAGTTGCGCAGTCCCTGTTGATTTCGATAAACTTCAAAATAACCGCTAATCAAGTGCGGCCGGCAGCACAGTCATAACCATTGCCCAGAACCAATTTCCTATTAAACTGATGTACAAACGTAATGCATTGTCTCACTAAACTTTTCACATGCCTAAATCATAGAAATCAATATGGGATATTAGTTTGCTGTATGCTCAATGGTCCATACCAGCCTACCGTGTTTATGCCAAGCCACCTTTCGTATATTGGGCTAATAACTTTGTGTGGCTACGACCAATTAACTGTAAACGAGGAAAGCCAACAACCAGACATACCACTTCGCCCGTTTGTGGGGATCTAGCCTGGTGTATGGCAATGTTCATTTCAACTGAATAACATGTCCTGTGGGGTCACTAACTTATATTAACTTTTCAAAACTCCACATTTGCAATGAAAGTGGTTGGACTACTTTGGTGAAAACAATCATCCAGATTTCAGAACCTGGTATTCACAATATATCACGTTAAGCTTGATACGGGACACTACCGCATATACGGATATATTACCCACATATGGGTGTCTATTCTATTTTGATCTGTTGTGGTTATCAATACGATTGAACCCTGCTAAGTTCAGCTAAACGAGGTTCAAATGGTATTACCATGCACATTTAATTAAAGGTTACAGCGCAACTAACAGTGAGACAAGCAGGCCAAATGACAGCCATAGCATTAATTCTACTATTGTTTGTGTTTTATAAACAAGGATGTGTTGTTTCTTGCTTGCCAAGATTAATGGTATAGCTGAGAAGTACAATCCCACTTCATAACTATCACAATAAACAATTGCGTATTGCTACCTGCTATGATACACTATATGCATTTGCTACAGATATGTCGCGACAAGAACTAACACTAACGATTAACTGCATCATCAATTACTATTTGATATGGTAACCAGTTACTAACCACCATTACTTCTCACTTCGTACTTTGGCTTAGAGTATAGCACAGAAGTCTAGACATTGGAATAGTAACACTTGCCCACCAAAGCTAAGATGGCGGTCTAAGATACTTTCTAATTTCACATAGTGAGTTGGATTTTCTCTTCAACACCCTCCTTACTTAATATCAGGAAATTTGAAGAAATGCCGCGTATGCCGTATAGGACATCGCTAATTTGTATAAGAAATTAAAGCTATGCGCATATACTTAAAATTAGCCGATTAACCTAATTCCCCATGATGGAATGCCAGGGCGACATTTGGTGATGTACCGTAACGAACACTGACTTTTGTATTTTGACTGCCATTTTGGCAGCCATCTTGGATGAAATTGAACAGTTTTGTTGAAGTGTGATAATAATTCCGCATGTGGCACGAATAATTTGTTCCCATCACTGAATGCCGCTCATTTCTTTAAATCTATTGCTACAATATCGGAATTAATTTTTTACAAGATGATATAATTCGATTGTCTAAAGTGGATTTTTGACAGATCGAACAACGTTTTGTACAATACAATTGGTCACCACATTGCTGAAGTAATAATTAAACACAGAATTGTCACAATTCGCAGTCGATACCAAACGGAAGGTCATTTACATGAGATTCTTGAAAATCACAAAATTGTTGATTTTTTAGTGCCATTTTGGCAGCCATCTTTGACTGGAATAACATTTTCCCGTTAAATTGGGTACTGTACTTCGAGAACTACTATTGATGCATTGCCCTAACTGAAAATAATGTATAACAATTAAGAAATATGCGCTGAATTCGTCAGTTCTTATGACAACCCTACATCTGAACCAGTGTTGTTTACAGTAATTATTTGGGGACACCTGTTTATATGCCAAAGTCATATCCGAAGGCAGCAGCCCTAAGTTTGGGAGGTTATGGGTGGCATCCCCACTTGAACTACATGTACATACTGCCATAAAATGACAATTTATTGCTTTATTTGATGGTTTAGTGTTAGTTGTGTTTGTTTTCTAGTAATAATGGTCAAAAAACTAATTATCTGAGGAATTTTTCTTCTTTCTAACTGTTTTTTGGGCGCCTGGAGTTTGGGCGCCCATACCTGTTACAGGTACCAAAACTGGCCTGGAAATTACCCTGATCTGAACTGAACTGACAATGACGTCATCTTTGTGACGTCATAATTCTCGCCAGTCGCGGACCCATGAAGTCTAACAAACTTTTTCCGACAAAGTAAGTGATACCCTATCATAATATCATAGTCTCTATATTTGTTAAAAAAATTCCCACGAAAGTACATAAGCAACTCTACTAAATTGTTAGAAGGATACTATTTGCAACAATGTTATACAGTATATAGATGTTGCAAACCACCGCAAAATTTCTTGGACAAAACAACCCGATGAACAAACGCATGCAAACGCGAAAAAAAATGATATTTTTGTATTAGCTATATAGACGTTGCAAATCACCAACATGTTAGGAACAATATCCCAGAGTTTCAAATCTCTACATTTAAAACTGTAGGAGGAGTTGATTACACCATGAAGGTACCCAATCTCATCCAAAAGGCAAAAATGTTCCAAATTTTCTAAGTCGAAAACCCCCCAAAAATATGGAAAAAATGATATTTTTTATTAGCTATATAGATGTTGCAAATCAACAACATGTTAGGAACAATATCCCAGAGTTTCAAATATCTACATTTAAAACTGTAGGAGGAGTTGATTACACCATGAAGGTACCCAATCTCATCCAAAAGGCAAAAATGTTCCAAATTTTCTAAGTCGAAAACCCCCCCAAAAATATTATGTAGGAGGAGTTGATTACACCATGAAGGTACCCAATCTCGGACGGACGGACGCACGGACGGACGCACGGACGGACGCACGGACGAGGGTCATTTCTATAGTCCTCCGACGGAAACGTCGGGGGACAAACAAGCCAAATAAGGGTTAAAAGACGGAAATATATTAAATAAAGTTTATAATGATGTGTATGTATATGTAAGCTAGTGATATGTGAAGTTTGATGCAATTTGGCCGATTAAAAGTTACGTTAATGAAAGTTTTATGTAATCTCACGCCGAGTCAGAGTCCGGCGTGATGGCGGCTAGCTCTTTGAATACCGAACACAAGTTCAAACTAGAATGCACTCACTGGAGCTGCCTATACTTGCACCCATCACACATTTGGCATGTTGTGTGGTGTCTTGCCAACAACAGTTTGAACCACGGGTGCTGGCCCCTCGTTTGAGAGATCGATAACAAAAATCTAGATATCAAATCTCTGTTTATCCATCGCTGAAATAGTTGTGTGTACGGACATAATATCCCTGTTATGATGATATGGACCCCAGTTGGCTGCATATTAGGAACGATAACTCTATCCGATCTAATTACAGGTGAGACATATTGGTAGTGTTTTTTACCTGTTAACCAACTATCACGGGGGATGATTGTTAAAGTGACACAAGGCACTCACTATGGATGAATGTTAAAGTGACATTCGCATTGAAAACTTCAAACGCGTTGACGTGCGCGTTACTAGGACTGACCCGCAGTTTATAAGGTTATACGTCTTGGATGGTAATTTGGCGCCTATAAAAATTACTAAGTTTTTTGAAATTTGTGAAGTTTTTGAAATTTTTGAAGTTTTTGAAATTTTTGAACTTTTCGAACTTTTTGAACTTTTTGAAATTTTTCAATATTGTTCATTTATGAACGATTTATTACCAAAATAAAACCAGATAAACAATGCAAATTAAGTATATATGTGGATTTAAATTACAACTGATGCAACCATTTCATATTAGCGCGTGTTCATTTTTTACAATATGTACTTCCGGTATGACGTAACATATTCACGGAAGGACAGACATCCGAGCCGATAACATTACTTGCGTCCAGCATGGACTGGCGCAAGTAATAAGGCGTATATAAGGGAAATATATGAAATAAAGTTTATAATGATATATGTGTATATGTAAGTTAGTGATATGTGAAGTTTGATGCAATTTGGCCGATTGACAGTTGCGTTATATGTAGGTTTATAGTTTGGATAGTTGGGTAGCAGTGATAATTATTTATTGAATACGTGAATGAATATGTAAAAATACGACGACTAATATAACGGAATATGAATGAATGGATGATGAATTATTCTCCACAATCAGTTGGCCACCGCCCTCTCGATGCTTTGCTCTTAAGATATAATCTAGCACATTTCTTCAGGAATGCACCTGTCGTCAGTTCTTGTGGTCGGCATATGAAAGTGATTATCTATCACGCTGAAGCCATCTCACCCTCTGAAGTGTGAGGTGTGATTAGTCGACTGGTTACTGTGTAAACAACCTGCTTCTATTGTTTTGATAGGATATGAATGGGGATAATAACGGCTTCTAAGGGTTTCCCAAACTCCAGAGATAGTGAGATGATTATTTATGAATTCGCCGGTTCGTTGTTCAAACCAACTGGTGTGATATACTGCATGGCTATTATCTTTGCTAACAGATGTGCCTAAAGTAATCTGAATGTCAAAATTGATGGACATAACTCTGAAATATATCATAATCTGAACTTAAGAAATTAATATATTAATTTATTTACAACTTTAATACAAATGTAATACCCGGGCCAGCTCGCCCCTGAAAGGTGGGCCAGCTCGCCCCAAAAACGGCCTGGGGCGAGCTGGCCCTGGGGCGAGTGGGCCCGGATCCATGTACAATATTAGCTGCCGGCACGCAAATAAGAGTTCGGCAAGATGGAGGCTAACTCTATGAATACCGAACACAAGTTCAAGTTAGGCGTATATCAGGGAAATATATGAAATAAAGTTTATAGAGATGTGTGTGTATATGTAAGCTAGTGATATGTGAAGTTTGGTGCAATTTGACCATTAGAAGTTTAGTTATTGATAGGTTTGTGTACAATATTAGCTGTAATCACGTAAACCAGAGTTCGGCAAGATGGCGGCTAACTCTATGAATACTGAACACAAGTCCAAACTAGAATGCACTCACTGGAGCTGCCTATAATGCCTATATCTCTGTTCATCCATCGCTGAAATAGTTGTATGTACGGACAGAATATCTCTGTTATCTCAAGTTGATCTATTACACTAATGATAGTCTTAGCAATACGTACGAGTTGTTTGACATATTAATATAACAATGTAGACATCGTTCATATGACATGATTTATATGGAATGGAATGGTTTAGTCAAATTGCACCAAACTTCACATATCAATAGCTTACATATACACACACATCTTTATAAACTTTATTTCATATATTTCCCTTATATACGCCTAATTTGAACTTGTGTTCGGTATTCATAGAGTTAGCCTCCATCTTGCCGAACTCTCGTTTGCGTGCCGGCAGCTAATATTGTACATAAACCGGGTACTGCGTTATGCAGTAGGTCCCTAGATTTGCGTAGGTCTCCGTAGGTCACTCAATTCGCGTAGGTCCCCGCAGTAATGTAATATATAGTAGGTCTACATGATTTATTGACTGATAAAATGGATTGATACCACTAAATGATCATGTTATATGTTACTTTGCATATTTTTTTATAATTAATTTTCCCAAATCTGATGGGTTTGTTTGCTAAGTGATACTTAGACTAGAGGATGAAGCCTAACTAAAATTACGTGATTTCTGATCGGGAAAATAAGAGGATTAACTTGCTGGCTTCTGGATAAGATATTAACTGGAGGATAACTGATTGTATTTTTGCATTGATTTGTGTGGCTTTTGGAGCAGAAAATAAGAGGATTATCAGATTTCTCGATTCATAACTATAGGTGAGTGGGCATTGATGCGTTAGCTAGGAGAATTTGATAATTTTCATAGTTTATTGAATATCAAAACATGCAACAAAACGTTTATAACATAATATGTAAATGACAGCACACAAAAATGAAGCACAAGCAACGGTATAAAAAAAAATATTTTTCATGGTAATAGGTAAGTTATATTTATTTATTTTCTTGATATGGGATGTGATATTTTAGATTGCCTGTAGATAGCATTATGATTACTCGCCGATCGAGAATACTAATTAAGTATACTAAATAATTCACAATAATAAAATGGGAAAACGAATTAATATAGTATCCGCCATCCTACTCAATATCTCATTTAAATATACACCAATACCGATCCGATGGAAACTTTAAATAATTAATTTTTATTGGAGTTGTTGAGACTGTATATGACATGTTATTAAAATAAAAGTATTACAAATGGTGGTAGTAATATACCAATACTGTTACAGAACGCTAAAATTTGTTAATTAGAATTAAAATTAATGTAAATAATCACAAAACCAAATAAATAATTTCTGCACAAAACTCGACATTACTATTTGACCAATCAGAACGCAGCTCTAGATGACCATTAGAAAAATATATGTCCAATCAAAACACGATCACTTAATTAGCCGGATAATAATTATTCAACTTATGCTTCAGAAACTTTTTTTATTCAGAAACAAAATGCGATGGATAAACGCTTTTCCGTTCAAATTGTATATAGAGGAAGTTTAATCCACTCTGTTTATGCCACGATTTTTACAATGCTATGGATAAACAATTTTCCGTTCAAATTGTATGGCGAATTTTTAATCCACTCTGCAAAGTTTAATCAACAGTAGGCGCGTTTAATCAACAGGTGTTGATTAATTGTAAAATTTGAACAGATGGCTTTATTTATATAGTAAGATAGGCGATCGTGCATGGTAGTTACATTTGTATACAAATAAAATGGTAAGTATAACATTGAGATTTAATTATTTATTTGTCACTCATCTATGAGTAGGTGAATAAGTACTAACACCAGTTGATAATTAGTCACCACCCTATCACAACAGACATTGCCGAAATGAATCTTCAAAGAGGACAGATCCTTTTCGCAAAGAAAACACCCAGTCTCGCAAACAATTTGATTAATGGTCACCCATGTAGCTGGGCTGTCTAAACTTACCATTCAGTTAAATAAGTTATGTTTAGTAACGTACTGATCACTTGTCAGTCCTAACTTAAACAATTAAATCTTAACATAACTTAATGAACTGGACGGTAAATCTTATTTTTTTTTCATCTAAGCTAAACAAAAATATATTATTAGATATTTAATTTTAAAAAAAACAACGAAATATCATATACAATGTTCACTAATTGATAATATTAGGCATTACTTATTCTATAAAGCATGCACTCTTGCATTACTACGGGAACCTAAATAAATGCAAAAATACAATCAGTTATCCTCCAGTTAATATCTTACCCCGAAGCCAGCAAGTTAATCCTCTTATTTTCCCGATCAGAAATCACGTAAATTTAGGTAGGCTTCATCCTCTAGTCTAAGTATCACTAAGCAAACAAACCCATCAGATTTGGGAAAATTAATTATAAAAAAAATATGCAAAGTAACATATAACATGATCATTTAGTGGTATCAATCCATTTTATCAGTCAATAAATCATGTAGACCTACTATATATTACATTACTGCGGGGACCTACGCGAATTGAGTGACCTACGGAGACCTACGCAAATCTAGGGACCTACTGCATAACGCGTCACCGCATAAACCTACATATAACGCAACTGTCAATCGGCCAAATTGCATCAAACTTCACATATCACTAACTTACATATACACATATATCATTATAAACTTTATTTCATATATTTCCCTTATATACGCCTTATTTGAACTTGTGTTCGGTATTCAAAGAGCTAGCCACCATCACGCCGGACTCTGACTCGCCGTGCGATTACATAAAACTTTCATTAACGTAACTTTTAATCGGCCAAATTGCATCAAACTTCACATATCACTAGCTTACATACACACACACATCATTATAAACTTTATTCCATATATTTCCGTCTTTTAACCCTTATTTTGACTTGTGTTCGGTTGTGTTCGGTATTCATAGTGACCGGGCGAATAGTCTGACCAGACCTGGTAATATGGCTAAGGCCATCCAGGTCTGACCGCGGCGGCGCATCAGCTTAGACGGCTATTTAATTTTTTTAAATACACTTAATTTTACAAATCAACTAACATAGTCATTAATGTTAACAATATTGCAATATATATTAGCTCTGACACCTACCAGAACGTGTGTATAATTCCGTAATAATTTAATCCAAAAATCCAGTCGGAAAACATGTTGACAAAACGTGGTTAAATGGCCGAAGCAGGAGGAGCTAACATATCACATGACTACGTGCGTCTCGTGCATGGCAAACATGATTCTGCAACTCGCATTACTGTACCAGGATGTTAACAGTACGCATGTGTAACAAATTGGAGTTGGTAATTTGTAAAAACTACACGCATGCGCAGATTGTAGTTCCCCTCAACTTGAATTGTATCAGGGCAACCTGAATTGTACACTCAATGTGAACGCATGTGATTACCTTGCCGTGCGCACGGGGAACTCACAGGGGGATTCATGAAATTACGGGTCACATGCAATGGTCGACGAACACACGACATGTCAGTGTTTACGTTCTGTTATCTGTCGGATTTTAAGGATAACTGACACGTAGGTGAGTGGATGGTTTCACACTTGTATTTGTATTTAGTTGATAAATACATATGCGTTGGTCCTAATTGTTACTTTTATAGGAATTATAGCCGCCTATGTTGTTTGACACACGCCATGGATCTTTGATGGCGTAAGCCATGACACAAAGATCAAATGGATCTACCGGGCGAATAGCCACTGCCGTGGGCAGCGGCCTGGTTTTTACTTTTTTAGTCTTATAAAGTTATTCAAAAACAATATATGATAGATTACCAGATAGCAGTGCCCATACGCCTGCGAATATGTTGTTGTATTGGAAAGTTATGGTAAAAAATACACTAAATCCGACAACAATGCCAACAACAGAATATGCAAGACGAAATTTCATCGACGAGTCGCTGGGTCTCGCCATTTTGAATTTTAAAAAATTAGTCTCGGAAGGGGACTTGCATCGAGTACAAATACGGAAAGAATCAACGACTACTTATCAGGATGCCCTACTTATCGAAGAGAGATAGCAACAACATTTATTCCCACAATCTAACTGTTATTTATATCAATTTGCTAGAACAAGTTGTGAGCACATATGTGATGAACTTATGTCCACGGATCCGTGACTTACCGCCCGTGAGACAACCTGCCCATTTCGCTGCAGGCGAACCCGCCCGTGGCGAACCCACCAGCTTAAAAACATTCATTATCAATGTCAATCATGGGGTGTGAAGTGATTATCAGATGCGCAATTAGGTTGGTTTGGCCAGCTGTGATTAAATGAAAATTAGGATGTACATCGTTGATTATTAAATGATGTGCGAAGTTTGTACCGATTTGAAGCCCTTTTATTTGCAACAAAATTGATGTCTTGTTTTGAAAGCACGCGGCGGCGGGACCTGGCCTTTTAAATATTCATCACAAGTTTACCTTATATAATTGTCAAAAAAACCTTGTCATTATTACTCTATATATCATGCCATGAATCTCCACTGTGGCTAATGCCCATAAAGATCATATTCCACAAGTAAAACCCTTTTTGGAAGTTTTGACAGGGAACCTTAGCCTATCTAGATATTTAAGTCGAACACATCTAGGCCTAACGCGAGGAATATATTTCTTAGTTATTATCTGTTCCTTTATATTATAATGTACGGTACTTCAGTGTATATGTGAAGTCCCAACTCTATGGGAAGCCAAATTGACATTTAATAAATAATTGAGCTTATAAATAGCGCAATAAGGAATCCCTTATTGCACTTAAGCGCAATAAGGGAAGATCTAATTGCACTTAAGCACAATAAGGAAATTCCTTATTGCTCTTAAGGTAGCAATACACAATTTCATGGGTTGTAGGAGGGCTGAAAATATGATTTTAAGCATATAAGGGCTATAACTGTCAGTTTAGCCTCTGTTATACCTGGGAGTAATGGTTTGATGGTTTAATTATTTTATAAAGGTACCATAGTATACAAAATGGGATGATATTTGAATACGAAGTATGTTTTTGGAATCTGATGTCGGCCAGCTCTGTGTGGTACTCCACCGAAAACAGCTCGATTTCTCTCCCTTGAAAACAGTCGTCTGCACTTCTGAGAATTTTTTTTTAAATTGCTACGATAATTTTTTTTTATTTTTCAATATATCTGACATATATCTCGGGTCTATCAGCTCATAAGGTGGTTATAGACTGACATTCGCTCTGTCATGGTTAGCTATGCGACCGAAAACGGCCAATTTCGGTCAAAAATTGGCTAAAATGAAGATTTAAAAAAATCAGTCTAGAGGAGATAACTCTACTTGTGATGATGCCATTTTTTTCCAAAAGACAGACGATTATTCTCTGACCATTTCTGCATCTTGTAACCAAACACTCATGTTCTGTTTATCAATGACCATGGTGCAGCAGAAGGTTGTAATACAGTACCCCCGTCAAAATGGTGAAAATGGCCAGAAATCGTGCAAGGAATCTCTTATTGCGCTTAAGGGCAATAAGGAATATTCTTATTGTGCTTAAAGGCCCACTTAATTTTCGAGTCACCGATTATTTTTTTTATAGTGTCGCGATTTTCGGTTTTAATGACAATCTATGACATGAATTATAATTAAACTAATATAATCCATCAACATGTGACACGTTTGTGTCTCAGAATGTGCTCATAGAGCAACCGAAAATCGCAATTAGATCTTCCCTTATTGCACTTAAGCGCAATAAGGGAATCCTTATTGCGCTTTTAAAAACTCAATTATTTATTAAATGTCAATTTGGCTTCCAATACAACTCAAATTCCATTTATGAGCACTTTTCTCTGACTTTTATGAGCCTTTATCGCGATAAACATTGAATTAAGGAGTTATTCCATAAAAAATATAGGCTACAGAATAAGCTAAAATCCGCTTCAATGGGGAAAATTCTCAATTCTACATGGCGTAACAATTGGTATCTGGTCTCTGAAATGCTGAAATTCTGCGGTAGGTTCACCAATTAATACAACATTCGCAATATAGTACTGAATGAGTGTAGGCTACATAATGTGTTAAATATGTAGATCATATTGCCCGTGTCTGAAAATAGCAGCGATAGCTGCCATGGATGCAGGTCATGAATGATGAAACAGGAATATTTCGCTTTTATCACAAAAATGCATGCTTGGGCCTAGGCCTAATAGTATAATTATGTAGCTACTATATGAACGCAATTTGTCAAAACGCAAAGGAGCACAATTAATAGACTATCTTTAATAAATTCTGAACTTGACAAAAAATACCTATGTAGCAGAGAATATGTTTATATACATAGGCCTAATTTGATTCAAAATGCTATAGGCCTAACTGCGTAATTCCTGTGCCACAATATGGTATAGTGACTTATTTCGAGATCTGATATATACAACCAAGTTGGACGCCATCTTGGATTACAAAGTTTCCCCAAAGCGGATTTTTAGATATGTTATATAATGAGGACTATCCTGTGGATTTTGACACCAAAATCGCTTTCTGGACAGTTTCTTCCGGGCTAACCCATCATTTCGCGTATACATCACGACCATACTACAAAGAATAATTATATTACCGTACTATCAACAATTTCGGGCGAACGCGCCCGCATTTATCGGGCGAAACCGCCCGGAAATATGCCCGAAGGGCGGGTTGTCTCACGGCGGGTTGTCCCATTTCCGCGTGATCAGTCAATCCGAGCTCCGCATCCTGTTCCACATTTTGCAACTAACCAGGTGAGAGAAAAAAAAAATGCCTAGAACAAAAAAAGCTGCACGAATGGCCAAAAAAGGACGTACGGCCGCTGCTATGGATGCTGATAGTTCTGGTAAATGTTTATTTCGTATCCATAGTACTGGTATTTTGTGGATGGTTATACGACAATTGGGGGAAAACCTTCATTTAGAAGCCGGAAAATCTGGATGACAGGATTTCGTGCTAAGTTGTCACGTGATCGGCCGACGCCGTCATTTTGAATTTGATTGTGAATCTCGTGCTTCAATTTGTGACAATAATTCAAGAAATAGAGACTCAAAAACATAACGTAAAAGCTTATAATTTTAAGAGATGCAATGATAACATGACTAAGGTTAAATAAAATAACACCTGTTTTTAGGGTAACCCACCCGCCCCAACAAAACAGGCCGCCGCCTCACCATTTATTGACATTGTTTTTTTTATATTATATATATTATAAATTTTCCTATTTTTTCTCTCTCACTTAAAATAAGAAAATGTGCAACTGGCAATTGGCAACCGGAATAAGCCATTGCTTTAAGGACTTTGCAAATGCAAACCCAATTTCCCCCCAAATTTGATGTCCAGAGTCAAAATAAAGGATTAATTTCACTTTTATTACTATATAATATTAGGCCTAAAAAAACGTGACATGGGGAAAGACATATATACATGTATCTGTATATGGTACGTCCTTAGTGACCAAATCTGGCTTTTGCAGGACGTTGGGAGTAGAGCTGAAACGCATGACCCATTCTTCTAACCGGTTAACCATCGGGGTTAACCGGATTTCAACCGCTTAACCGCTAAATTTCTAGCGGACTTCTCTCACACTAATTATGTCGACATTATGCCATGCTCCAGGGACAAACCTATGTGAGAAGTAGTAGCTGAAATAAAGACCTTATTCACGGCATTTAACGATATTCAAAAACACGCATTCACTGTTCTTTTGCTGGCTCTCGTGAGTCGTGATGGGGAATGAGCAAGTGAAATTTGTGAATGGCAGGGGAGATCGCTTATTTGCCGTGATCAGCATATGTTTGGGCATTTGTAAAACGAGTAAAATAGTATGGGTATTGGTAAAACGAGTAACAAAACTATATATTAAAGATCTGTAATATATCATTATCATCATTGGTATATCCTCAAATGCATTATATATAAAGACAAGAAAGTAATAACTAGGGAACAAAAAGGAAGGTCAGTTAGGTCAGACTCGCAGTCCTATTCAGTATTCGAGCTATTTGTCGGTATCGTGATAGCGGACACTAGTGTTGGGAGGTTATATAATTTACGTTTCGGTTTTACTTTTAGTATGCAATCACTTAACATATAGCAATTACTGCCAAATTGAGTGTTAATTAGTCCCACAGGCACAACCAGTTACAGAGTAGCATGGAGCATCAATTAAATTTCCTTGATACAAGGGAAGATTATTGAAGAAGTTTTGGGTTGCTTCAACTACGATGTCTGTTTGGTCACTCAATTGAATTGATCATATTAAATCACAACAGGGAGGAAGAACGGGAAGAGTGAAGACATTGTGCAGCTGATCTCAATCTTCAAACTTTGTCGACTTACATAGTTTTTATAAACTCTACTGTAAAACAGTTTTATATATAGTATGTCGTGGTGTGATTCCAATTTGAATCCATGTTGCTTCGTGCAGTATTAACTATTAAGTTACGAAAGCACGCATTGCCACACAACGCCACTTTTACATTGTCACTTCCTTGTGTGCATTCAGACTTGATACACAGTGACTGCACACGTGCTTTTGTCGGAAGAAAACTTCAAAGGGTCAGAATTGATTGAAGGTCGCCGACACTTCCAGACAGGTCGAGAATTGCTACTAAGTATCTGATATTACCGCGTGTACCAATTAATGCTTGCATTGCACTCTACTATCGGTGACACAGGATTTAGTATTAGTTTTGCATCATTTAACCTAATATTTTGAGGATTATTCACGTTCACATTCAACTGACAACGGGATGCGGTTACGTCCGGTTCATTTTTTTCTAACCGGTTACGTCGCTAACCGGATGCTAACCGGTTAACCGTCTAACCGTTTCAGCTCTAGTTGGGAGGAGCGCTATTGATGTTCTCCCACGGCCGACTTGAATGTATCTAAGTCGGCAGCGTTGACTGTGGTATCGTCCAGATGGTTCCAGTCAATCACTGTTCTTGGAAAGAAGGAGTTTCCAAATTGATCCGTGTTTGGCGGGATCAGTTCGAATGCACTTTCGTTGTTTACAGTTCGTTTTTCTACGATGTTATCACTAACAAAATCGTCGAACTTTTTAGCTTTCCTCTTTCTTCTTGGTTTATACTCTAGTGATCCGAATAATAGTAGGGGTCGGAATAATAGTAGGGGGTGGAAAATTTGCCAAATTTTAATAATAGTAGGGGTCGGAATAATAGTAGGGGGTGGAAATGTCAATGAAAAAGGAGATCATTGAAGAACACTGATTTAATTATCAAACAAAAACTTATAATAAACACTCCTCGACCCAGCACGGACAACGTCTGGTTCTTGCAGAACCTTTTCAATGTCATTGATTTGAACGGATAACACTGCGTCAACACTTTTATACGAATTTTCAGTTCCAGCACAAGGCTCGAAAAATCTAATTTTCTTTGGTCGGAATCGGTCCACCAACTACTCAATTGTGTTCTAATTAAAGAAACTTTCAAACGTGAGCCCCAGACGTTGATTAACTTCTTAGTTAATAACGCGTCAATTGTAAAAAAAAACACAGACATAACGCGTTGTCACCTTTGTTCGCCTCACTGAACGATAAACAATACCCGCAGAGGGGGGTCTGTCTATTGCAATAGGGTCGCACGAATTGCAAAATAGCGACACGTGCGAGGATGGAGTTACTTCCCATCGATCAAATCATTGATTATATTGCGATGCCAGACGGTTGCGCGAATTCTTTGAACGTATTCCGTTTTATGCATGCCATTTGATTAAAAACTACGAATAATGCGATCATTCATGGAGTATGGGTGATCAAAATTACCGACCCCTTAACCACCTTATAAAATAGTGCTAGTCTCTGCTCTGATCTTCTTGATTCTAGTGATGGTAACTCTAGATCCTTGAGCATGGTTGTCACACAGCCTTTTTCTCTTGATCGGTAGTCTTGTTTGATGAATCGCGCTGCTCTTCGTTGGACCCTCTTTAGTTTTGATTTGTCTTTCTCGTAGTATGGGTCCCAGATTGTTGCTGCGTATTCTAGTTGGGGGCGAAAAAGTGCTATATATGATGTTTTCCTGAAATCCCTTGGGCAGTGTCTCAGGTTTCGTCGAATGAAGCCCAGGGTTGGATTTGATTTCTTTGTGATGGTATCTATGTGGTGCTGCCATGTCATGTCGTTTGCGAATTGGACACCGAGGTAGGAGTTGTGATTTACCTCTTGTAGGAATTGTCCCGCTAGTTGGTAGAAGCGTTGGGTTTTCTGCTTTAGGCTCATGATGTAGCATTTGGATGGATTGAAACGCATTCCCCATTTTATGGCCCACTGTTCTAGGTTACATAGGTCCTGTTGTAGTATTTCATGATCTTTATAGCTATTTATCTGTCGGTAGAGCAGGCAATCATCTGCGAACAATCGGACTTGTGATTTTACAGTGTCCGGTAGGTCGTTGATGTGGCATAGGAAGAGGAGCGGTCCTAACACTGTTCCTTGTGGTACCCCTGATAATACCTCTGCCTCTTCAGAGAAATCTCCTTCCAGTGCCACTCTCATCTTTCTTTCTTTTAAGAATGACATTAGCCACTGGTGGATCGGGCCTGTGATTCCGTAGTGTTTTAGCTTGACTAGTAGGCTGTCATAAGGCACAGTGTCAAAGGCCTTAGAGAAGTCAAGGATGGCCATATCTATCTGCTTCTTGTCAAGTGAATTTAGGATGTCATGTGTTGTCACTGCCACTCTGCCAGTTGGGTTTCGCAGGAGTATCCACTACGGAAGCCATGGTTTAGATTTGTTAGGATATTGTATTTTTCCAGATGTTCAAGGATGTGGCGGCAGATGAGGTGTTCCAGCATCTTGCATGGTACTGATGTTAGGGAGACTGGTCGGTAGTTCTCTGCTAGGTGTCTATCTCCTTTCTTGTATACCGGTGCTATGTTAGCACTGCGCCAGTCGATTGGTAATGTACCTGTGTCCAGTGAGTGTTGAAAGATTAGTCTGAAGGCAGGTGCCAGTTGTTTTGCATACTTCTTCAAGATCATGTTGGGTATTCCATCTGGGCCAGATGCTTTTGAGGGGTTCAATCTCTTCAGCAAGGCTTCAACTCCGTTCACTGCCACTGTTAGTTGGTGTTTGGTAAATACTGAGTGGAATTGCTTTACTAGGACTTCTGCTTTGCCTTTTGAGTCTTCAACTAGTTTTCCGAGATGTTTTAGTGGTAGAAAACAATATAGTAGATTGTAGATTGATATGATATAGGTTGAGACTACAGCAGCTGCATCACTCTGGTTAACAGTGAAATAAAATTGCAGCAATAGCAGTAAGACAGGCATCAAAGGTTTGCCGCCGGTTGTCAACGACATGTCATTGACAAAGTAGGTCACTTGCTGCATGACGTGTACTATTGAAATATGTCATTAAAATTGAGGTCACTCCGGTCAGGTCTGTGCTTTGATGATCAGTGGACCACTAGCGACTGATCTATTAATACAATGTGTTTCAAGAAAATGGCATCGTATTGTCCACACATGTAAATTGATACAATGCGGTCTGTTGGCCTCGCGGTTACTCTGTGATAAATATGGAATGCTTATCACTTTTATTACTTATTGTGGGGGATTACCTTAATTTTGTGTTAGATACTGATTCAACATTGACCTTTCTCGTTCATGACGACCGCTGCTTACTTGCCTGAATAGGTAATAACAACATGCAATTTGTGTATCGAGATACGTATCGTTTGAACGCCCGTATCGATGACTGTATCGTCAGTGCTGTATCGCGGTCCAATCGATGTATCGTTACACCCCTACGTTTGTCACAAAATTGTCCCCTCTTTTCACCAAAAGGGTCAAAATTCTGAATGGCATAAAAAATAACCAAAATTTTTTCTATATTAAAGTTATATTGTCTATAATAGATATAGCAGTTAGTTTCATTACAAAAGCAAAATTTCATCTACATCTGTATAATGCTCATTGTCATTGCGTGTGTATGCATGCATCCATCAGACAATGGTTTCGGGATGATAGCTTTAATTTGGGTTATCGGATTGGGACCAAATTTGGTATGGAGTTTACCAGTCAAAGGACAGGTCCATTTCAATTGTAGAGTTCTTCCGATGATTTTTACCAGAGTTATGGCACTTTTTTACTTAGAATTTTATCGTTTTGGAGGTTTCTGGATGATAACTTCATTCCAGGTTTGGTCATTGGAATGGAACCAAAATTAGTATGCCAGTCCAAAATTCAGGTCAAGTTCAAATATGGGTAATTTGAATCTAAATTGTCTCTCTTAAATTTGTTCTGGTTTCAGATCATTCACTACAATAACACTAATTCCACTTTTCAAACCAGGAAACATAATATATCTGCAGCCGCCCTTGAAATTTCCATTTTTTCCTACGGCATTTCTTAAGAATTGTATGAATTACTATATTGTTTTCTACAGCTTTTTCTATGGCAATGCCTTTTG
The DNA here is from genome assembly GCA_032622095.1 of Siphonodentalium dalli. Lineage (NCBI taxonomy): Eukaryota > Metazoa > Mollusca > Scaphopoda > Gadilida > Siphonodentaliidae > Siphonodentalium > Siphonodentalium dalli. The sequence continues at coordinate 54,266,449 of CP136067.1, forward strand.
CCATGGCTAATTTTGAGGTCTGACTGTAGTGTGTCTGGTTTGTCCCAATGTGTGCTGGATGGCTAAATCCTCTGACTTGCAGTGGTTTAACAAGGAAGATCTGACATAGTATTAGTAGTAATCCTGTACACGTGCGCTGTTCAGAGAGCTTTATCCTTTGATGGACTTGATGGTGGCGGTTGAGCGTATGATGTCTGTCCTTGGTAATCCGCTAACATAATCCATGTGACAATCAAAACACTTGTCACCTGGCGGATGACATTGCTTTCGGGTAGCAAACTGAGTTTTAAAAGTGATGAAAGGATACAAACATGTAGATTCAACGTAAAAAATGTATACATGTATATCTTGACCGAACATAATCCATTATTTGGACTCTATCAAATTTTGGACAAATTGGGCCCACAAAGACCTTATTAAGATAGTGAACACTGAACAGTCATTATTTTGTCATTTTGTGAAGCTAAATTTGATAACCACAGAATGTCTCGTGATATATATGCAATATTTAATATACAAATTATTAAGTGATAGAATTAATTCAATTTACGACCACATGGTTTTGTTTATGTATTCCTTACACTTACGATTGCTACCGCGTAACTCATGTCATACAAATGGTAAAGAGGCAGTCTCGGAATAAAAACAGCATTTCGCTATCCCAATATCTTGGCTGGTTTTCTTACAAGCAGACTTGGACTAACACCAATGTTGGCAAGCGGTTAATTGACAACATTGGTACTCTGTCTGCTACCACTATCCTCAAAGTAATTGACTTGAAAAACGGGGTGATATGCCGATGATGACCGTAGTATTACCGGTAGTATACGGTATCCACAGGTAAAAAGATGGTCACTCTGTGAGAGTTACTGTAGCATCCGTTATGATACTGTATTCTTTTAGAGGGGCATCACACCAAAAGTCGGGGGGGGGGGGGGGGGGAAATATATGAGTATCTCGTTAAGTTACACAGATATAAGGAGAATCACTGCACGCGTAATGCCAATCTCATTGTGGCCTGACACCAGGTGATGGGTCAAGTTTATCATTTGACAGCTGAAACAATGTCATCAACTTCAAAGTCGTGTAAAGTCACAGCCTAATACATTGTGGGGTACTCAGCTGGAAGTCAGTGGAAGATTTATACAATGAAGACCAATAATGTTGCATTCACAAAAACTGCATGTGATTAGTGCTGTAACTGATATATGGATATCCGGTGACAACTGTCAGCCACCTGTTAAACTGTGGTTAACCGCTATGTAATACACAAAATGCCAATGACAAAAACTAACATATTCAGGTCCCTCATCAGCACGAGATTAACAACTGTAGCTTTTAAACATGTGTACTTTAATATTAATTTTGCCACAAACTTTATCACTCAGAGGGGTATATTGTCGAAACTACGCATATTAAAAATCAAAATCTGGTGCGAAATAAAAAATCGTTCATGAAGGGCAAGTTACATAGTCTGGCTTTGGCGGCTTAACATCAAAGATGGATGATGTCGGCTATGATGTTCAGATATCCGGTAAAACACGTGCACTGAATCATCGGCTAACAGGGATTTTTTTAGGTGTCCTCAGGGTCGGGTAAACGGTCCCATTCCCAATGGGAAAAAGGCACCTTTATTCCCAATTTTCAACCACCAAATTCCCAATTGCAGGCAGGTATATAATATCATCGGGTTTATTGAATAATTATCAAAGTTTGACAGTTATTATAGTAAATACGTCACTCGCTTGGGAGGAATTCCCACAAATAAACATAGCAGGGCGAGCCAGGTGTTTACCTCCCCGCATTCATTTGAAATTGGCCGCATCCGACTTGTAAGCCAGTATATATTACTTTCGCACACGTGGTTGCTAGGATTATCTCATTATCAGGGGGACGCACCATGTTCTTCCAGAATACACATCCCCCCGCATTCCGTTAAATGTGGACTCATCGGTTTACGATTAAGCCGTGTATCCATGACGTTTGCGCACGTTTTCAGCAGGATTATCTCATTATTAGGGGGGACGCACCATGTGGTTTCCGGAATACACATTTTTTACTGTGGCAGCGTGGGGCTCCATTTAAACAAATATAATCTTGCAGAGAAGAAAAAGCTTGCCGAGTTATGTATAAAATATAAAAATTTCACGTCCTCACCAGCTGTCCTCGCTGTTAATTTTATTAACATTTGCTGGAATTCTGAGCATTTGATTGTGTTCTCCAACAGAAAGCACTGTTTTCAGCTGATTGTTTAAACTTCATAATTGTGTTTATCTGTCGTCAGTCATCCTACATCTCAAATCGCTGAAGAACACCCAATAGTTAGAATACCTGAGACAGTCACATGACCTAATATTTGCCCAGTCCTGCAATCACAATAAACAGCTGCCGCGATTTGCATGTATGAAAATTTATACATGTCTAGCAATATTCTTCCCGATTGAGAGCGATAACAAGTTGGGTAGCACTGCAATACAAACAGGTCAAGCATGACACGTCTATTTATAAATTCTGCGAGTTTTAGTTCAATGTGTCATCTGTCAAGTTGTCAACACATGGCTTTTTACCGTTCGTGTTTGCTGATTTACTACTGTTTAATACAAGCTCTGTGTAAACATTATGTGAGTTCGCCAAACAGTTAATAAATCAAATTATGATGATATATTGGTAACATATTACTCTCGGGCTCCAAATAAAAGTGCAGGCCCAATTAATAGTGCAGGGGGAGAATTCCATTGAAAGTTAATAAAAGTGCAGACCCAAATAATAGTGCAGGGGGACTCTGAGCAAAACATCAACATACAGCAACTGTGGTTAAACAAATTATTTTTATATTAGTTCAAGTGTAGGAATCAACATAATATGTGTCATGTGGTGTTTTATTCAATATTTAAATGTTCTCATGCATTCTATATACCCTGCTGGACAAAACAAGTGTCCACTTAACCGCAGTGCAGTTAGCGTTGCCACCGCGGACGAAATGCAACTACACTGCGGTTCCACCGGCTAACAACAGTTGGGCTGCGGTGTACTTGCCATTCGGCCATGGTGTAGTTGCCGCGGTGTACGTTCATTAAACTGAAAAAAGATTATACAAACCCGAAATCTAACCACGATGTACATGCCATTCGGCCGCATTGTAGTTGCCTTTCGGCCATGGTGTACTTGCCGCTCGGCTGCAGTGTACTTGCCGTTCGGTCGCGGTGCTCAACTGCAGTTACAAACTCTGACACCGCGACCGAACGGCAAATACACCGCGGTGCCAATGGACACTTGTTTTGTCCAGCGGGGTACACTGTATTTGAATATGTACATGCAAAAAGTTATAAGTACATCATTTTGATATCAGAATAATATAGAAATCTTGAGTTTGTGCTGAATTAAATTTTCATAGCCTCAAAATTAATAAACATGCAAACCCAAATAAGCTCTGTGCAGGGGGGAAATTTCCCAAGAAAATAAACGTGCATGCATGTTTATTTGGATCCCAAGAGTATTGTGTAAATAATGAGTGTAAAGGTTGAAAATAGCGGATATCCGGTTACATGTTGCGGTTAACCGGCTACAAAAATAGGTCAACCATTTCAGCACTGCACAGGATTTTTTTAGTAACGGTAATTGTAACATTTTTGCTTTTAAGTGCTTCAAATTCCGGATGCATCACTGTTTTGAAGCGGTAACCATGACGCGGTGTTGGTGGTTACCGTGGTATGTTACTGCGATATTACCGGGGTGACACCACGTCACAGGTGGTCAGTTACTTTAGGGACAGCTGTAGGATATTCCCTGCCAATGTCCATGTCACTTCTTTAATAAGGTAGATCATGAGGTCATGGTGAACCATCAATCGATCTGACTATGTAGCGGTCGTGTTGTAAATATAGAAGGCCGATGACTTCTCTGCTCGAGAGGTCTAAATCTCTTGTTCAGTCTTTAGGTGCTGTGTGTGATCATCGAAGTTAAGCAACCTCGAGCTCGGTTAGTCCTTGAATGGGTAACTGGCTTGGGATTCCGGATCATTCCGGGTGCTGCCAACTTTCTGTGCAACTCCCACGCTTCTCTCTCTAGTTCTGTTAAAATGTGGGCTCGTCTGGCCCCTCAGAGGACTTTGTCATGACGCGACCGATCTGGGGGGAGGACTCAGGGTGAGATTCAGTGAATCTCAAAAAGAACGGGGTGTAGTGTAGCGGTCGTAGTGTCAATATAAAAGGCCAATGACCTCTGCTCAAGAGGTCTTGATCTCTTGGTCACAGTCGTTAGACGCTTTGTGTGATCACCGAAGTTAAGCAATGTCGAGCTCGGTTAGTCATTGGATGGGTTATCCGCTTGGGATTCAGGGTGCTGCAAACATTTGGTGCGACTGCTGCACTTTTCTCTTGTTCTGTTACACTATAATAACCCAATCAGGATAAAATAGATCGATTGGTCTTCCTGGTACAGTGCTCACTGTTGTAAAAGGAGCTTCATAAGAAATCAGACTAAATTTGTTTTAAAGTATTGCTTGAAAGATAATTATAGAACAATTTAGAGTGACGCACCTTATCCAAGATGCATGCTGGCTGTGAAAGACTGATCATGTCTATTTTAGCCCGATCAGGCTGTTACATATCGATGCTTCACCCAGACCTGGATTATGTCATGAATCTCTACTCTGGCTGCACCTATTAGTGTTACGGGCGTAGCTAGAGTAAATATTCATGACATGATCTATTCTTTAACCCTTTCAGTGCCAAGTCCGATTTTTGTATCAACCCATATTTCCTTGATCATTTTTCAAATTTATTGAATATAATGTGATTCATTGATGGAAAGAGCTCAAAGTGTTGTCAGTAAAAATAATTTGTATTGCTTTTCCCCATGTATTGTAAGTGGTACGTAACGATATCCTTACGTTCATTACATTTTGTGAATTTAGAGTTGTCCTTCCTGCATCAGGTTTACACACATCAAAGAGACAGCCACCTCATGCCGCTGACGAACATTGAGTCACTGATACGTGGTAATTCACACCCTGATAACTCAGTGTCAGGCTGACAGTGTCATGATAAGCCGTGATTGATAATCAAGTTATTTCTGCATGCGTTTCACGATCCTTGACTATTTGTCAGGACTCATTTATTTATTTATTGACCTCCATGTGTGAAGAGTGGCTTACAATATTTACAAATAAGACAAAGTTAAAATATGACATTATGCAAGGGTTACATCTAATAACAAATACATGCATCAACAATTTGGGAAAAAAAGCCAGTGAAAGAGAGCAAACAGCAAGTAGCTCCATCGAAGTGGCTATGCCATAACCAGACTTTCATTTTTAGATAATGTTGGCGCGCATAGTCCTGCTCGCTGGGTTTTGGGCCCAGGCGCGCAATTTCTATCAAGATAAAATAAACAGCGGATTGCCGGAAATACATTCATAAATGCCGCGTAAATTGAATTAGTTAACTCACGATCGATGTCCAGTGAATCTCTTTGATGGTTTAACACTGCTTAATCCACTATCAATAAGCACAAGTGAATGTTATATATACACACTATGTTTTATATTGTACATGCTCCTATATTAATTGTAATTCATAATTATTAATAAAGAATCAATTTAATACTCAGATTCCATGCTGACAGAATATTCAATAATATCAACATCTCCCAGCCACGTGGTCTCGATTTGATTTTCCAGGAATTTATGCGACGTCATAAGCCATACATAGAAATGTATTTTTAGCTTCGACTCTCAGACAGGTTTTCTGTGTTAAAATAATTACCCAGGTTGGTTCCTAAATTTGTGATAAATGTTATTAACCTGGGTAACTTTATCACAATCCTCTCCAACCTGGGTAACTTTATCACAATTTCGAGAACCTGGGTAACTTTATCACAGAAAACCGGTGAGTGTGACCTGTTCAGAGCGTTGGTGCATCATGAGTACATGACTCAACTGGGCACACCACAACAAATTCATGCAGGGATCGGTGATCAAACGTCGGGGCGGGTTGATTGACACCGCACTGTGAAAGTTGTGGAATTGGTAACGAGGTCGCAGCACCTTTGATCTCGCGACAGTGCGACACATCATACAGGCATTCTCGCAACGCGGTAATAAAACGGAAAATGGGACACATTATTAACCAATCTCGTCTGGGTAGACACTGAAAATAGCATTAATGGGTTCCGTCGGCCAACTTCGCTCGCTGTATTTGGCCTAGGTGCGGAATCGATAGCTCGCTGGTTTTCAATTTTAGGCGCGCGATGGTGCGCAAGAGCGATCACGCGCATAACGTGTCAGTATTCCCTCCCAGAATAGGTTCAGGAGAAAAAGCAGAGGTACTGACTGGCAAGTGAATATTATGTGTTGAAATTCATTGTTATATCTTGATTGGCAAAGATGGCACTGAATGTTGTTTGGGTTCTGTGCAGTAGGAACGCAAGATTTTTTTATCACTGTGCTGTGATGATCGTTACCATGTAGTCGTTTCCAAAAAGACCAACATGTCAAAGTATACGGATGTGTTTTCTGAAATTGACACATTCCGTTCACATGCTTTGTGACTTAGCAGTTATTTAACAGCTGTGTGAATATGGAGGCCATTAACAAATAGGTCTATTGAAATAAAGTAGATGCATGATTGCATGTTTGTTTTGACAAACGCTTGAACTGTCTCCCAAACAATTAATGTATTGAGGGATGCCCAAACTTTGAAAAAGGGATTAGTGGCCGATACATGTACTCATTTTATCTGTTGACCAAAAAAAAAGACCTGTGTTTCCGGTGACCCGCACGCCCCTATTCCAGCGCCCCCGCCCATTTTCATTTTATAGATTTTGCAAAATTTGTACGCGCCGCAATATTATTTCTGTGTAAACCAATTCATTACCGAGTAAACCGGACACACAGCATGTACTGTTAAACCGGAAATTATACCACACTTCAATTATGTCACAGCCATTATAAAAGTTTTTTATAAGTAGTTGCAATAAAACTATTCAAATCTGCTTAATTTTATGTTTCAAATTACTAATATTCTTTAACTCGCATGTGTAATTAATGTCTAAGAAGGGAATAATAATTATTCTATAGTATACATGTATGACTGATATAGATCACACAGATCTGGTCAAATTATTTTGCGTATGATTACGTGTTTCTAGGAAATTGATAGTCACGTGTTCATATTGACTTTAAAATGAGTTGATAAATCAAATCAATTTCCTGTTCTAAAGTTATTTAATTGTATTCATTGACATAGCGGATTAGCTGGAAAGATAATAGTGTTTGTTTTATTAAATAAAGCGTTTTGCAAAAGTGTTGGTCAAGGTCAGGATCAAAAAACGAAACTAGAAATCAAAATGTTTGTCTGCTGAAAAATGTGCGAGATTATCATTTTCTAAATCGGCAAAGTTGTGGATAGGATAATTAATGATTTATACTTCCGTTCTCATGGTAATTTTGTGTTTATTCATAAAATAAAATCATGTGGATAATATTCACATGTTGCCATCATTTGTTACGTGAAAATTCCTCTTGAAAATTGTTTATTCATGGGATCACAGTCACCTATTGTCGATCTAAATATTAATAAAAGATCAAAATTGTGGAGACAATTCCACAATGATGATCCCCCACCCTTGGGTGCAATTTTTTAAAGGTATATTGTTTTATAACGTTCAAATTTTTTTTAGGGTAGTTAGGAAACAAGATCTCCATATATTTCTTGTTGATTTACATTATCAGTTCATAATGATGCCATCGTGTGTGAATTCAAGAGCAGCCAGATTTTTTTGAAATTCTATAATAAAGAAGATATTTCTAACTGATTAACTGTACATAATTAATTTATCTAATTATAACATTAATATCATACATGTATTGTACAATCAAATATATAGCCCTAGAAAGGAAATAAATTTCTGTGTGTGATCTATACTATCATTGGGGAGGGGGAAATGAGTTGATTTAGCTCATAGAAGACATTTATTCACCATGTACCTGTGATGAAGTTAATTAGCTCTTTATATCAGTACATGTACCTTATAGAGCTATTGAGGAAGTTAATTTAATTAATTTCCTCACAGATTCATGCTGCAATTTCTTCTATATGATGCTATACAGGATTATGATTTCATGTTTTAGTCATAAACAATAAATATCATTATATTCTGGGGGTTATTCAGATTTATGTCGAGGAAAGTTGAAAATAAAATGAAAAGCAACACCCCCCCCTTATTTTTTTCTTGCATGACGATGACACCAGAAACAGATATATATTTTTTTGGCCTAAATAAAACATGACCACATATCGGTATCATTGACTCAAAATATATCTAGATCCGTATCGTCTCGTGGCATGTGTATCGCGATACATATCATACCGCAACACAAACGTATCTTGACACCATTACCAATTGCCATTTTGAATGGGTAATTTTCCCAAAAGAGGATTTTAGCGGATTTTGTACATGTTGTTCAGCAAAAGATTTTAAGACCAAAACGGCTCCTTTACCAATTTATTCCGGGTCTAACTGCCAAACAACCATCCATGTACTAAGTATGTAGACACGGAAAATAGATATTTTCACCACGTGATCGATGTTTTGTCCTTGTTATGAAGAATATGTCTCAAGAGCGTTTGTGTAACGTTGATTTTGTTTGTGTCATTAGCAAAGAAAATATCCTCAAGCCCTATTGTTGAGAATCTATTTTGGTTACGTAAAATTAGCCTTGACTCAAAATAAATCTTTATTTTCAAGTTCTTGATGGAAAATAGCAATAGCGAACTGATGAGTTTTTATTTCTCTGTTCATTCCATATGTTAACATGGCAAAGGTGTCTTGTATCATTACACAAACGTGATTGGCATTACACAAACACGATTGTCATTAGGCCTAAAAAAAAAATATGTTTGTTTCCGCTAACCCGACCGACCCTATTTTAAACCCCTGACCCTAAACTTTTTATTGACATTACAAAAAAATTAGGTCCCAATTCATATCATAACAAGATGCAAAACATTTATATATTTATATATATTGACATAAGAAATTTAAGTTTACAAAAAGATTTAAGTTTAACAGTTGGAATCATACTGTAAAGTATGTTTGGCTTTATCTCGCTTTCATCTGTGAAAACTTCAAATAATTTGAGTTCAGGTATGTTATCATTCAGCGTTCAGACTTCAGTATTTCAATCAATTACAGCACAGGAACATTAACAATTTGATCAAATCAACCTGGTTATCAAGTGGGATCTCATAATACCAAATGAAAAATTAACATAGAGATTAGTACCATATATAGTCATTACTACCTTAATACATGTACATTGTTTCTGTACTACATGTAGTATTTCTGTACTACATGTACATGTAGTATATTATGTACGGTATGTGTCTCACTTGAATTTTATAAAATAGCCTATTTATGAATTAGAGTGATAATGGCAAGTCTCATTTCAAGCAGGATAAGCATAATCCATTGAACCAAAAGTTATCTGACAATAACGTATAAGCATTTCCAATCCATACATATATAAAAAGTTCCAAAGTTATGCTTGAGAAACTTGATCAAATTGACCTCTCAGTAAAATTCAAAATACTGACTCAAAGAGCCTTAGATTAGCTCTAAATGCAATGGATTTTCAAAAAAATTCCAGGGGGCGAACCCCCACCATCATCAGGGAGTCACCCTTCCCAAACATTCCTCCGATCAGGCCTTCAGGTTATGCCTTTTGGCATATCATTGCCCAAAAACAGGTGTCCCCAAAAAATACCTAGATCATTCACTGAATGCGGAGGAGAAGGTGGTGTTGTGAAGCCATCCTTAAGAGATTGGTACAAGACGGTCACTCCAATATGTGAACAGTGCAGTGGTGCTGGATTGACTCCAGTTGTCGCCAGACCATATGGGAAATATTAGGATTATCAAAGACTATATTAGTATATAGACTAGTATATATGTAAATATTAAAGCATATGTAAGATTGAATTGGAGTTTCTAGTTCCTCTGTCATCTGGGTTAACCTGATTGGGGCTAAGAAGTGCATAGTTTGGGTTATTGACAAGTATTATACAGTTATTTTTAAAGATACTGAAAAAAAAAAGTTAACAAATAAAAAAAAGTTAAGCCTACCTACCTACCCTAATATTTTTTAGCTCGTTAGCGGAAACAAAGGTATTTTTTGTTTAGGCCTTACACAAATGCAATTGTCATTACAGAAACAGTTATTATATGAAATATATCCATATTGATAGGAATTCGAGATTGAATTCCATTTAATATCTTACCCGTGTTGCATGGTGTTCTTCGATGGCAATGAGTATCACTAAGTATAATCCCAAATTTTTTAATTTTTAATAAGACTGAAAATAATTATGTCCGGGAGTTAAAATTTATTGTGTAAAAAAAAATCTTAATTTTCAAACATCCCATTGAAGTTGACAATCCAATCTACTGTTTTAACTATGGTTTATACATACGTCTGTGAACTTATGAAAATGTACAAACACTGCAGACTGGGTTCAGATTCGCATTTGTGAGTTCAACAGAAACTATGGTGCGTGTCCGTTTGTGGTTACAATGACAATAATAACTTTGAACTTGACCTTGAACATGACCTTGCCATTGATCTTGAATTTTGCCTTGGCTCGATTTATGAAGAATAACACGCATCCTATCCAAAAATGAATATCATGTAGCATGGAGTTCAATTTTTATTTTCATCTCTTTTCTCAATTTGAGTTTTTTTTACATTTTCTGTAGAAACACCCTATTATCTGACAATAAGTTGAGTAGGATCATGGAGTCTACTTCAAAACAGAAAGCAAATTGAAATGGGTCGTGTTTATTTTACCATACCTGTAAAATAAAGTTAAAAAAAAAATGTTCAAATGGAATTACTGAGACTCATTTAATCGTCTTCTCGGAATTTAGTGCTGTTGTCAGTTTATTATGTCAGGGGGTTCTAAACAAAAGGGTCAGATAGCACTAAATCTATTAAGTACTTCAAAAATATTTTTCTCCAGTTCAAGATGGCACATGTACCGGTAGTTAATACTTGCTGTGAATTATTGCCATGAACCATAATTTTTCAATTTGTTCATATTGTCATGGTTGACTGAATTTTAGGGGCAACAGGCGCTTAGAAGATTACATTGAAGGTTAATGCAATTTAGCCTTATAGTGTTAGAGCTACTTGTAAAACATAATGTGTGAAACCGTTTTTATTGAGGGCTACTTATTGTCTTTTATATGAACTGTGGTAATCTGTTTCAAGTTGTCATAGGGGTCAGCATCCTCATCATATTATGGCTGTATAAATACATGTATTATACAGAGATCACTTTAAAATTTGTATTGTCTAAATATTTTTCTTGAGAGCTACACTGACCACCAGTGCAGCATTGAAACTCGGACACATAAATTCAAATAATTTGAGAATTTGTGTTATTATGGCATGTACTTTTGTCTATACATGTACTTCTTCAGTTACAGTACAATGTTAAGTATACTCTATAAATCAACATCAAAACTCTCGATTATGATTCCGATCATAGCTATTTATTATCACCAATGGATGGGTTAAACATCTGCCAATCATGATCAGCTGCTCGTTAGCAATTATAGGGCATGTATACATTGATGTCAGGTTAACTCTGATTTAAGATGACAAAAATTCATGTACTAAAATAGCATTACTTCACTAATTTCCATTGCAAACTCATTAATACTACCTGTCCCATGGTGTTTCACAAAAGGCTGTATTACAATATATAAGATACATGTACATGTAATCATTGTTTCTTATTTTGCATATTGATCTAGCAAAATAAAACACATAACAAATTATTTTCATTAACTAAGATGATAGACTTCATGATTCATATAAAACACAACATTTGATTAGCACTATGATTGCAAATGTGGGGGTCCTCAAAGGTAAGCCCAGTCCCTAGTTTTTGTGTCAAAAAATCCCCCTCCCCCCTGGGTTTACTGATGTGTGTATACAGTATACATATTAAATTTAGATGTTACAACAAGCTATTTGATTATTCGGTATTTATATGGTATTATTCTGATCAGGGTTGGTGATTTTTTTGATTTTTTTAAATAAATCAATTTTTTTTTATTATTTGATTTAAATCAGATTTATTTGATTTAAATTGATTTTTTTCTAATTGTTATGAAAATATGCAATTGTGCAATGTCTTTGATAAATGAAGGTTCTAAAAGGTGTTGCTTATTATATCCAAGGCTGGATTAATCAAAATTCTATTATTATTTATTATTTTTGCGGGTTCACCAATTTCTAAATTGGGTGACAAAATAGGTCGAAACACTAATAGGCAGTGTATAGTGCTACATAGAATTTCCCATCCATAGTTCTGATGGGATGTTGGTATTTATCCAACCATATATAAAATAAGTTGCATATAATATGCAAATACAAAAAATTCCGCATATAAAATGCGCAAAACAGGCATAATAGTATTTTATATTTAGCATAGTAGCTTGCTCAAACTATGACTGATACAATTGCTCTAATAAATTAGAAACATAAGTCACCCTATCTAAATTGATGGAATCTATAAATTCCGGTCTCAAAATAATCATTAAAGTGGCATGTAATATGCTCTATTATACAATTGGCACATATCGTGCATGACCGTGGAAATTGTGCTACTGGCCTCGACAAATCAGGCCATTAACATTTAAAATAGGCATATATTATGCCCATCTATTTATTACGCTGTCCCCCGATGAAATTCCGCGTTGCCACTATCATACTATAGTGGAAAAGTGAATCGAAACATATGCTCAATTTAAACCATGACTATCCGGGAAATGTAGGGACATTGAACACAGATCACTAATCTGTTGTCGATTGTTGGATATATTTCACAATCAAAAAAATTCAAAACATGTATCAAGCACAAATATCACGGCAGAACAGATATAGCGACCATGTACTTTAATTATGCATACACTTAGGTCCATGTGAGTTCCAATGTTGTGATATCTGGAAAAGTAGACCTGTGCTTAAAGATTTACTGATACATTTAGTAAATTTTAGCTGAGAACTGAATATATTATCAATCACCTTTTCTCCTCGGTGACTTGAGGACATACATGTAATCACACCATATATCAAGTATGGATAACTAGGGTAGTTTAGATGGCAGAGTATATGGTAGAATTACTTGGTTGGCATTTACATGTATTGCAATCAGAAAAGGAAAGGAAATTTAATAGTGTAATGGGGAGTGCTGAATCTGATTGTAGTTACAACTAAGCGAAACAGGTAGTTGCTGGAGCAGTACCGGTAGTCACAGAACCATGCAGTATGCCTGTTTCTATAGGGTTGACAATTACTGCACAATTTCATATCTATTATCCAATTCTGTATATTGTTTAATCATAATCATGTTATAATTTACAAAAGACCTTGTTAGATATTGAAAATTCTTGAGATATGCAATCATTTCAAAATATTTGATTTAAATCAATGATTTTTTTGAAAAAAATCATTGATTTAAATCAATGATTTAAATCAGCCAACCCTGAAATTTCAGATTTCTCTATTTATGCTTCCAGACGGAACTGCCTGTATCGAAGCTGGAGAAGATCAACAGCAGATGCCTGACCAAGCAAAGCAGACGCAACAAGTGGGCGATCAGGGGACTGTAGTTATGAATGACCCAAACACTGCTCTCGACACATCTAGTCAAAACCCTCAAAGTATGGATTCTTGATTTTTTTTTTTTTTTGGGCCATAAATTAAATAATTATAATGGCCTTGTGTTCTGAAAATTTTGATACAAAATGTATTGGAATACCTTTAACACAAAAAGGTTTTCTTCATCCATTCCAACATGTGTTGTCTTCTGTGCTAGATATCTGAGACCCATATTTCGCTTTGATTCCAGAAGATACTTTAGTCTGGTGAACACAGTCAAATTAAAATGAATAATGTTTAGGGGTTAAAAAAAAAAATACGCAAGCTGAGTTTGAATCGTAATTTGGCCCAAAGATTTTATGGCCCATGTTCAACTATGGCTCGTTGTTGGTCACTGCCAAACTTGGTACGGTATAATATAAAAGGCAAAACAAAAACAAAAAAACGTGTTTCCTACCTGGAAATTATCATGAAATTCTCTTCCATTTTCTATTAATTTCAGTTACTGGTTGAATTCTATGAGTCATTAGCCTAATTCACTGGCAAAATCATGCTCACAAAACACCAAACCGGGGTTAGTGGGCTAACAAACATCCAAAAATGCATTACCTCGAAAATAGTTAACTTTAAACTGGAATACAAGTCTTTTAGACATGGCCCAAATATGTTTATTAACTCAATTCGATATGTGTAGGGGGTGTTAATAGAAATTAAATGACTTGGACATAATAGTATATGACAAGTGAGTGTCAGTTGTACAAATTCTCAGAAGTCTGCTAGGTTGCCATTATAAGGTGTAACCCCAGTATGAAAATCGGACACAAGCATTGAGAACTTGTGGGAATGTGGAGATTTTTATACAGGGAACACAGCATGTTATTATGTAATAGCTAATTGTACTGGACAGTAGTGAACTTTAAATACTCGTATCAAGAATCTGTCATATATTAGGACTAAAATTTTAATATAATAATTTCTACTACTGTCATAAAGTCTATATACCATATCACATACACGTAACACCCTTCCTGCCTCAAAATTTTAACACAGTTGTTTTAAGATCACCATATTCTGTGTCTGATCTCCAATGGCAAAGTAACTTTTTATTCTACTTGGGGTTTTTTGGAAACTTTTTGAAATCTATCTTCTATTTTGAAATAAACTAAATGATCCACAAGTATTTTATCACATCACATGCATATTAAATTCCTTTCAACCCATCTTTACTGTGAATCTGTCATATATCGGTAAGTTGGAACGTAAAAGGCACAAGTTGGAAACAATAAATTTTAGGATGGATAGACCAGGTTGGTTATTGCGGCCTTGTGGAGATACATATAGGCATCAATCAGACTATTGACTTATTTGTGCTTGAGCTAAGCTTATATTATTTACCGAAGTTAAAAAAAAAATTCAAAAAAAAGACTACCTGGATAATAAAAATCCAGATAGGAATTTTTTTTGTTAGGAATTTTTCTACCGGTATGTAATTGGAAACTGTTATTTTTTATTTTTTTTGGGGCCTACTACTGAATTGTCTCAATACAGGTCAAGTTTCAATCATGGTTTGGGTACGGGACTGTGCCTGTCCATCTGCTCTCATAACTCAGCGGAACGGCGGAACATGTATAAAATAAATCATTCTAGCCCTTATTCTACTCAGTTCTATCCAGTACATAGTCAGTGATCATGCTGCGAGAAAATTCTTTTGGCCTATTTTGTGGCCATTTCTGAACTTTTTTGTACATTTTTCAACATTTCCGAAATTTAATAACAATAATATTGGATCATCATGATTTGATAAAACTGATACTAAAACAAAAATATAAAACACATTGCAAAAAACTGTTAAAAATTGATAAAATGACAGCCGGTAATGTCTATCAACATGAAGGAGCATTGATTTGTATTAATTATCTTATCTCACTTGATTAGGGAAGGACACCATTTTGGCGGCTTATTATTGTTTTGATAAATAAGCATGTGTGATTTTTGATAGAATTGTTATCCATGCACGGGTGAGCCACTGATGCAGAGAGGGGATTGCTGATGATAGCCTTGAAACCTTTTATGGCCATTTTCCAAAAAAAATGGCCGTTTGGCAACTGACGGCAAACCCTGCATATATTATCTCTTTTTGCAGCCGCGGAAACAGTCCATACTGGTGAGTTACCAGCTGGTCAACAAGAACTGGATATAAATGAGAGAATATCAGCCATCAAAGACTTTGTTAATGATACTGTTAGTGGTGAAGGTCAACCAATGGATGACGTGAGTGTTGACACTATTATTAATTTTGGAAAATATTTCCTACGATCACTATTATTTGGCAAAGAGACATAGAGTGAAATTGCCATCACTATTATTTGGCAAAGAGACATAAGAGTGAAATTGCCATCACTATTATTAATTTTAGCCAAAACTCCCATACATCACTATTATTACGCCATCATTATTAGCAGCCTTCATAATTGGCTATGGCAATCAGCATTGCCGAAGCAATTTGCTGAAGCAAACTGGGCCACGGCATACTGTTGCCGTAGCGGATTGCCGAAGCCAAACAATCTGAATTAAGAGGGCTGTTATTAGACACCTTAGAGTATACATTGCAGTATTTTTTGACAAACAATGTAATGTTCAAAATTGCAATGTGAACTAATTGAGTCTGAAGTCACGGCATAAATCAAGCTGCTACCACCCGTATTCAACTTCAACTCGATTCCTGAAAGTAGACAGGCTGAATAATGTAATGTATCTATCTCACTAATGAATTGATGTGTCTTTGGATGGATTACATTGATCATGATGCATCATATCGGACACTCTTTATGCAATGCTGTGCAATAGTGAATACATTTTTTTATTATCCATCCCTGAACTGATTATCACTCTTTCTGATTGGGAAAAAGCCGTCATATGATAATCTGGGAAAAAGTCATATTGGACTCGATATGACTTGTATAAAAATTATCGCGACTCCATGACGTCATTTCTATAAACATACAGGTGGATAATAAAAATGTCATTATACAATGTTGTACTCATCCAGGTTATGGTGAAAAAGTCATATTGGACTCTATACTTTTCACCATAACCTGGACTCGTACAAGAAAAACACATACTGTACACAACATTGTACAATAACTTTACAGTATTGCACTGGAATTGAGTTCTGATGGTAATGAGAGAGGAAATTGCTGGATATAGCCTTGACACTTTTTATGGCCATTTTCTTTGACTCCGGGTGAAAAATATTTGACTTGAGTCCGGAACCCACACTTCACAGATTTTTATTTTTGAAACTTATTTTATCCACCTTGAATATTTACTGACATGCGCAGATGTCATAACAACAGTTTGGGAGGTCAATCAATGTCGCAGTAAGCGCGGCTTTTGTTATGGGATAATTCTCGGAATAAAAGACAACAAAAATTATCGATAGTATTACTAAAATTGACAATATCTTGTGATAGTTGGCATGTAGATGCATATGTATATATTTCCAATTCAGTAATCATGTTTTATTCATGAAAATAGACAGGTTTATAATACCATGCCAGTCACATGTGAGAGAAGATGTTTGTTTACATTTGATGACATGTGCTGGGAATTCCAGTACGAACCAGGACCATATATATAGAATTTGAGGTGGAGAAAATAGATTTCAAATATCAAATCTAATTTCTCTGAGCTTTGAAGTTCTCAACTCAAATCAAATATTGTTCACACCAGAAGCCGAAGTAATAGTAATTTAGAAGTGTCAAAATGGCATCTTTAATCATTGCAGACCTTACGTCTTGAGAGAAATGGTCTCCTTGACTCAGAAATATTAGAATTTTCAAACTGAAACTCGGCATAAGACTTAAAAAGGCACATTTTGCTAATCTGACTGACCCTATTTGAGGCTCTCAACTGGTAAAATATGATCAGGTGTCAAAATTTTCTATGGGACGTCGACTTTGTGCGCAAAACTTTTCATGCTGCTTTTTGGATTTTTGACAAATATTTGACATGGTGAAAAATAACATGGAAATCGAAATCTGATAACTTTGATGGTTGGGTTCCTCAACTCGAATCAAATAATTTTTTGCCGACGAAATAGTAATTTAGATTAATAATCGGATTATGTGTCTTTAAGAAGATAAATTCCTCCAATATGGAGCCTCCGCTAAAGTACCGGTACATGAATCCATTCCCTATATGGATTGTAATGGAAAATAAAATGAATGGCTTTTCCCACACAGTTCTAAAAGTTCTCTTTATAATGGTCTGTTCGACATTTGAAGGGACGTTCAGATAATATAAAATTATTAAGTATACAAGAGGCAGGGAAACACTGTCTTAATTCACTTTCTTATATAGTAGGGAAGTTTGGATAATAATGGTGTTTGTTGGACCATAATTTGTACAGTGAATCTAGTGACAATAAAACTGGCTGTCAGAGATATCTTGGCAATATTAAGATTCAGACCAATAAATATAAGTTTAAATTACTCATATCTCTACATTTATATGTCAAGCCTGCAAATAGTTTCTTAAAATTCCCCGGAGTGTGCCTGTCATTATGACAGTCACCAACTGATTGGTGCCCGTCATATCAAGTTCAGTACCTGTCTCACATTTTAAAGTAAACCGAGCTTCATTTACACTTTCAAAACCCATGTTTCCCGGTATAATGTCAGTAATATTGCATTTTGTTATGGTTTTACCATCTATGACCTTGTTTATACTTGTTCAGTTTTGAACAACCTGATCAAAATCATCAAAAGCTTGATAGACACTGTATTCGATGTCAAATTGCCATTTGCCAAGCAATCACTCAGTAAGGAAACAACCAGTGAAGTTTTATTAAGCTACAAATAAGAATCAAAGTATATTATGCTGCCTGGAACAAAATTAATATTTCAATATTAATATTTACATATATTTTGTCATAAAATATTGTAGCTAACTCCCATCGACTGTGTATGATAAATAGGGAGGATAGAGGTCATACATGTGTGTTCTTGATTTGTTATTGGGAGTGGAGAAAATGTAATCTCACACAATAGGCGTTTGACCAGTGGTTCAACAATCATTTTTTTCTCAACAGACTTCATTCCGCACACCTCGGTAGGCTCCCGAGTTTTGAGGAGTGCAGTATGTAATGGCGTCACTATGTGACATGACTCTCGTCCGGTTGTATATTTCTACAGCAGGACGGAAGTCGCCAAATTAGAATGCGCAGTCGAGCATGCACAGTTGCTACTGGCAAAATTTAATAACAAAAATAACCGCACATGGGTTTGTAATTTTAAAAACAAGCTCATCAAACAAACGCTGCCAGTCAAGATGACAGATGCAAATAGATTTGTATCTTACATTTAGTTGTTTTGCGTTGGTCAACCCGTTGTCCGACCAATTGTTTGCAGGCTTGTTCAATGTATGCATTCTCAGTAGCCATCTAATCTAATTGATTCAGGTTCATGAGATTGCAGGGGTAAGTTAATTTGAAAGGAACTTACAATGATACTAGTCTAATAGAAATGATACACTGGTCCTGTGGTCCATCAAGGACAAAGTTTGTATTCAGTCAGTGTTTCCCAATAAATGTTTATAATAGTTATTTTGAAAACAAGATGAAACTGCAACAGTCATTGTATATTTTACTGTAAAATTATAGGAAGGAGGTGAATCCGGAGAGCCGAAGCTAGTGTTTAAGAACCCTGTGCAGTATCTCAATGAGATCCAGAAAGGGTCTATCTATAATTTGACGGATGAGGATGGTGAAGGTATGACTAAGACATACACTATGGAGCTGGAAATTCTCGAGCATAAATATTTTGGCACTGCTAGAAGCAAAAAGCTGGGTAAGGTTGCCGCCGCTCGGGTATGCCTGAAAGAGATGTTTAACACTATTTGTGAAGGTAAGATATTTGTTGTTGCTTCTGTGTTTTTCAGCTTGAAATCACTTCATAAGGCCAAACAAAATCAATTTCCCATTCTCAGGTTCGTGTGCATGGTAACGGAACCCCGAGCATGAAACTTTTTATTCGCGTTGAAAATGTTGGAAAATTTAAATTGGTATGAAATCATTTGCGGCATGTTATGTATCATGCAAACATGTGCGGAAGATCGATCGAACAGACCCGTTCCTGGTTCAGATTTCCCGGGACTTAGGGGCTTGTTACATGGGCCGGGAAAGCCGGGACAACTCTGTTTGCCGAGTGGCCCTGTCTCATGTGCTTTCTCGCGAAAATATGGTGATGTTCAATTAGCCGGGCCAACTCTGCAAACCGATTTGTCCAAACCGATTTGTCCCATCCCGCCTTGCTGGGACAACTCAGTTACCCGGGACAACTCGGCTCACCAAACAGCGAGTCATCCCAGCTAGCCTGGATGAAAGTCTGGAAAGTAACATGATTCATTGTTACTTGACATGATGTTAGCCAATCGAGTACTCGCGTCATGTGAGTTACATTTAGTGACATCCCAAGCCACTCAGTTATGGTCATGCCAACATTGTGGGCTTTCATTATGATGCGTGATTAACAGCTAGATTGATAGCTAGTTGTGTGCACGTCAAACCGAGTTTTCCCGACTAACTGAGTTGTCTCGGCTCATGTAACAGCCCGCTGAGCTGTCACAGCAAATCGAGTTGTCCCGGCTCATGTAACAAGCCCTTAGTTCAAACATGTTGTAAATATGAAGAGTGGCATCTGTATTCCAAGTCAAAATTATCAAAAATATATCAGTAGTACGTGATTGTGCAATTCATATTAGACCCAGGATAGCTGATGCGGCCGTGAAATTCCTTGTTAATTTAAAAAATCATGCACTTGCATCATTTTAAATGTTTTTTGGCCTGAGAAACGGGAAATTTATTTTGCATTGCATAGCCTCCATTCTATTTTAGGAGAGCATTTCAAATTCAATGATAGAACATAATTGTCCTGTCTATAGCCATCATAGTCGCATAAAGTAATGGTATCTGTATTACTTATATATAAATCGGTGTAGCACCCATATTAATTTCCCCTTTGTCTCAGCTCAATTTTGGGTTTGACATATGCATAATAGCGGATATAGCCAAAATTCAGCTTGGAAATTGGTTTTGTGTAAAGAAATTGTATGGGATAGAAATAAAATGAAAACATGTGTTTTTCAAGACCGTCAATAAGTGATTTATCAACATTGTACTAAGAAGCTGTTATTTTGAAAGTACCGATAAGTCACTGAAAAAAACTGCTCGTTTCTGGGGAGTTTTCCTACCAACCACACTTGAAACATTGAACACAAATAACAATGTCTCAAAAACTATCTCATTTAAATCTTTTGGCTTCGGCCACAGCAATAAAATAACCTGATTTACGAACATACATTTGGCTGAAAAAAGGGAGATGCAGGAGGGAAAAAAACAAATTATGTATCTCTACCCCAAAAATTGACAAATAACAGAATGTCCATGAATTTCACAAGATTTATTAAATTGAATACGATAAGTTTAACTCATATTATAATAATAAATTTAGGTACACATGTATTTCTGCCTTCAACTATTTTCCTCGCCACTGTGAACACATGCTTCATATTTTAATCAGCGTGAACATAAACCAATCATATAAATTTTTATTTATTTTTTTTACAATATTGAGGTAAAAGTTTTGTCAGGGTTGTTAGTAGACCAGGCTATTGAATTACTGTTGCCTTATTGAAAAACATTGTCTTAATCCAATTCCGGAAGTTAATTGTAAAGACAAAAAGCCATACAATAGTTAACTCATAATAACAACGTACATCATTAACCTTTGAAGCCCACCTGCCAAGCATAATTTTTCTGGCGTGTAACTCCAATCAAACATTACTTTTCTTTTACCATACTGTAGCAGATCTTAGATTACTGGTATGCATATTCAGGGTTTCCGCTATACCGGCAGGGGGTCCCCTTGACGGCCCCGTTCCCCTCGCCAAGTTTTCCCCTCCTGCCATACCCCAGGACATACTGCATGTCTATAAAGGTATAAAGATGTTTAAAACTTCTGAATTTTGTTGGAATAGTACTAAGGAATTTAAAAAGGTGAATTTATTTTATATCTTGTGAGTGTACACATTCTAAACGCGTTGTTATACAAAAAATTGAAACAGGAAGTGATCGGAACTGACATCGCTAGAAGCTATGCCTTTGAGGCTGGTTAGTTACGTTGCGGTTAGTACCCGGTTATGTTATGCAAAAGAGCAGTATTTTAATCGTACCTGTCATGTTTTATACCGCAAAATATACTGTTCACTTTGTAATAGAGCGAGAGAGAAATGTGGGAGTAGCCGCACTGGGCATCAAGGCATCTTACCACTGCCCACAAAGAATACTCATTGGCCAGATATGTAATCAGCCTTCTATATAAATTTACACTGCAGCTGCTAAAATATATTCCGATTACGTTATGCATCTGAAATATCTGCTGGGTCTTCCACAGTGAGTCTTTTAACATTAACGAGCACGTTTAACTCGGGATCCAAATTACTGGTGTTCTATACTTCGTAAATTAATTTATATCTAATAAATTTACTAGTTTTAAAGTTACAGGTACATGTATAAGGTTTGACAGCTTGGCACTTGGGCAGAAATGGAACAAAACAATCTGCCATTCTACTCTCACACGATTCTATTGGCCGATATAACGAAAGTAGTTCAACCAGTGCTAAACAGGCTACTTTTACCTGGATTTTTCCCCTTGACGGCTACCGGCCCCATTCCCCTACCCCCTAGCGGAAACCCTGGCATATTGCTACAAAGAATTTTCACAAGAAAATGGTTGGCCACATTTGTTCATTGTGTTCATTATGTATCTCTGCGTACAACCTTCAGATCCTTACTTTACTTATAAATGTAAAATGGCTGTCGAAACATTAAGAGAGGTGAACCATTCAGGACTGTCTTTTTTTCTAAATATGTCTGCCAAATATTTCTTTGTGAAAAATTCTCCAAAAAGAAAGGCCGGTATATCTTCGAAAAACAGTTTTCTGAACTAGTAAGTGAATTTTGCAGTTAGCAGACACTTGGCGCTGCGATTGACTCCTCCAAAGCAATGCTTGATTTTTCTAAACTGTTATTCTGCATGTATTTTTTCACCAAGGTGGCGAAAAAATCCTTGTTTTTTGGCATGGTTGGAGTGACCCTAATCTGGGGCTCGGGGTTACTGCAGGGTAGAACTTTGATTAATCACTATCTATATAGACAATTGGTGATCCGTTTGTTTGGTGTAAGAAACATTGAACAGAATTTAATTGAAAAGTTATTTAAAAACTTCAGTTTTGAACTAAAGCCTTGATTCATGAAATTGAGGATTCCGAAAAATTTCAGACAAAAAAGTCTCGTCTTGTGTAAAATTTATCATATCGATTACTTTCATCATCAAGTCTAAAACCAGACTTACAAAATTTCCAAATTATATTTTTTTAATTTCTACCCTATGTGAAACCTTGCATTTGTTCCAATGATGTCTCACTGGTCTATTTCTTTAGCTTAGTAAGAAAGTACATAGAGTATCACACTTTAGAAAAATCTAGCCTGGCATTGGATGAGCAAGCGAGGATGCTATTCAAGTGACTGAGTGCTGTGAGGATATTCATGCAAATACTTCTTTCATCATTGTATTATGTTGCTTGCTGTTTATTTTCTGTCAAACTGTGAGTATTTAGACCCAAAAATACTATTCCCCCCCCCCCCCCCCCCCCCCCCCCAGACTAAATTTATTGTTTGGGTTAAACATTTTTTAATTTGACAATGAAAAAAAGTAAACTGGTGCAAGATAAACAAAATAATTAATTTATCAGTGAACGTCTCGTCTCGTTCCCCACCTCCCAAAATGTTCTAACATATTTATGATATAAATAAATAACTAAAAAAATAGTAAGTTCCCCACAGTGGTCCCCCTTATATTTTTGAGGATGAAGATAATCTCTTGTAACTATTACATTTTGTTTGTGGATATATGCTTGAATGGTCATCAATTGAATAGGGTTAGGGTTAGTTAACTTTCCAAAAATCACAAAATCAGTGGGTTGACAAAGTCACAAAGAGGGAACATATTTACATATTCTGGGCGATATTTGGTATGTTCAAATGTCAAAATTCTCGGTCAACGACAGGTGGACCTCTCATTGATCACTTAGGAGGCAAAAAAAAAAAAAACATCTCTGTTTCCGATAACATTTCCAGATATGCAGGAGGGTGTTTTATTTTGACACTTTTTTTTCTTCTTTTTTTTCATAACCAGCCATTTGAAAGCGATAAAATAGTGTAGTACACCCCTTTAACATGTATTAAAGAGTTTTTAGTATCACATACTCAGTGAGATATGTCATTTTCTTTGAAGCAGGTGTACATGTATATCAGTTCACTTGTTCCGACTGCCAGGCTTAAAAATTGACATGCTTTTATACATGTTGGAAATATATTATACAGCTTGCTGGACTGTTTAGGTCATAGTAGGTAGTAAGGACATTCCATGAAAATAAAGTTTCATAGACAACTTACAATGGATATATTGGCTACTAAATATGTGCTCCAGTGTGAAGATTCAAGGTGTTAAGCTATGGCCATGGGTTTAGAGTTATTCCTCTTGCATAGTCCATGCAGCTGTGAGCCAACAATGCATATCATCTGATACCTTTATTTACAAATTACATGTGGCCAGCACAATGTTACTTTGCTTCCAGATATCATGGATATGTAGTAGTGAAGATATTATGTTCCAATCTTCCTGTGAATATCTCTCTGATATCGATTGGCCTTGAGGTTACACATTTTATGCCATTCTAATCATTTACTGCCTACGCAATCCAGGTGATGATGTTGAAAAAGAGATTGTTCTATGGAAAAAATACTTGCCCTTTCAATAAAGTATGTTCATTCCATCAGATTTCTCTTCATAAATAACCATTATTTTCAGTCCATATAACTTGTCCGTATTACCAAATCACTAAATTGTATTTTGGTTTAAAGTCACATATTTCTGACCTATTTTGTTTCAATCTCAGAAATTTTTAATTAGAAGAATTGATTACCTGCCAACTTTCAGTGCAATTAACAGCGTGTTATCACATATTCCATATGGTACATGTATGCACAACAAATAATCAGAATGCGTGTTTAATATCTGCATACAGTGTGAATTGTTTCTATCATACTAGTATTTGCTACTTGGTCATAACATCAAAGAGTCTGCTGTAAATAGTAACACTGAGTCGAATCGCGTGACCTGCCTGTGCTTGGTTTTTGACACAGTGACCAAGTTGCTGTATCATTATTAAATAACGTACCTTTATTTATTTAAAGTGGGTTAAACTCTGGTTTCTATGAATACTCAAGGATGCATATGCATTTTATATTGAATAATGCTTTCTTCTGGTCAATGGTAATGGTAATTTCGGCTTTAATCTCAGCATTATCGATTGTCGGTGCTAATTCCCAGGGCTCGTTACGGAATACAGACTGTCATTTTCCTGCCAAAATGCACATGCTTTTCACTGCTTAATTTTTTCGCGAACAGAGTTGTCTTTCAAGCATGGTTTGCACCCATTTCAGTGAAGGAATTTAAGGGAGCAACCGGTATATTAACACATTGTAATTTAGAAAAATACACAGCCCATAAATGACGGGGGATTTCCGAAATGACACTCTACTGGCCTACACATGCGTACACCAGCCTACACTTGCATCAGTTGAGTATGTGATGGGTGTTTAGGTCTGCTGTCGGGATTGGGGAAAACAATAAATATTAACACACGGACAGATTACTATGGACTGGACTTCCGGAAAATAAAACAAAATTTGAGACTGGCAAGAAAATCTCAGCCAGGCCGGGTACCGTAAACAGAGATGTTTTTTTTTTTTTGGCCTTTAGCGCCAATGACTGCAAGCAACAAAAAAATATGTCTAAAAGCTAAATTAAATAAAACTGTAGTTCCCTCCTTGCAAGAGTAAAAAAAAGAAGAGAAAGCTAATATTGTGATCTAGTATGCTTACTGGTTTATCAGATCAAATAGATTCACTTATTTTTAAGTATAAAGTGTCACAAACAATAAATCAACATTTGCAACAGATTAGTGCTGCCGCTTTTCAATGAATCCATAATTTTGAGGATGTCTCTTCAATTCTGGAAGATTCAGTTTCTGAAAAATATAATTTGCTATGACCATTAATGTTTAAATTAGTCAACTCTATGCTACCTTAAGTTAAAGGCCCACTTCAAACCCATTTCAAACCCATGATCACATTATTTAAAATATATGCCATATTATATATCATTTGAAAGAGGAAGCTCCAAACTTATCTGGTGTAATAAACTTTGAACATGTTGTTTTTGTTGAGGTACCGACATGTTTTCTGTGCTTAAATTTAATCTGGACTGGACTGCAAAGTCTATTATTATCAATGGAAGGGGAATAACTCTATATCTTAGTTTGAATTCTGTTGCATTTTGGGAACGAAACGGGAAATGTTTCTATGATTTCAGCTATTTTCTATTAACTCTATGGGCACCTTCTGAGCCACAGATGTTGCAGTGATGAATTACAGTATTTTAATCATATTTTATGTCATAGATTGTTATTAAAACCGTACACCAAGGCACTATAAAAAAAATAATCGGTGACTTGGACAAATTAAATGGGCCTTTAAGTGCTCTAGCTTTTCAATGAATTCATTTAATGGACAAATTGATGTCGCTTCATTTCTGGAGTATTTATTTAGAGAAAAATTTGTTCTGAACACTATTTATATTAACCATCGTTACATTATGTCAACTTGTGCAAGGATAGGCGTCCACAGTTTCATCTTTACTTTGCCTCCTCTATGCATTATGCCGATTCCAACTGTGAATGGTATTCAGTTTGATATTAACTCGAGTGGCCCCAACAGATTATGAAGTGCTCACTTTGTTTTATGGTAAGAGATGGTTTATTGTACAGCCTTCATAATTGGCTACGGCAATCAGCATTGCCGAAGCAATTTGCTGATGCAAACTGGGGCACGGCATACTGTTGCCGTAGCGGATTGCCGAAGCCAAACAATCTGAATTAAGAGGGCTGATTGTAAATGTCTGTAGGGTGTACCTGTAGTTACGAGTTGTTTGCATGATTGCATCTGCAGTTCATGATCTCTTTTCCTTTGATTGTTTTGCGGAGAGAAATTTTATAGCAGTCCTTGTTGGGATGATATCCGCTATAGGTTTTGAAGAAATGTTCTCAAACACATGAGATTATTTTTATTAGATGAAGACAATGAAACATTAATTGATAACACGATGCTTACTGTTGTTAGTGGTGGTGCCCCCAATTATGCTTCCAATAATTTCCATGGAAAAATGTAGCTAAACAGATATTTATATTGATGGCACCACAAGAGAATGTTATTTGTCTACACAATTGCTGAAATCGTCCCATTATATTTGCAATAAATTGCACCAAATATAGTGAGACTCACTGCTGTATGTGCTCAGTTGCCTTAACACGAGACCAATAAATTTTAATATTATGTAGTATACTGATGTGAATGCAGTTTTTGTACTATTGGAATTCCATCTAACATATGCCGGTAGCACTTGATGTTTTGTTGAAAAAAGTCGATATTAGTGTCTTGATATCAGAAAACTGGTTCAAACAAGGCCAAAATAAAAAAAAGACCTGTGTTTTTGGTGACCCCGCCCACCCCTATTCCCGCGCCCCCAACTGTTTTCGTTATATTGATTTAACAAAATTAGTACCCATCTGATTTTATTTTCCATGTAAACCAATTCATTTCCGTGTAAAACCGACACATCGCATGTATAGTTAAATCAGAAATTTTACCTCACTTTAATAAGGTCACAGCCGTATCCAACTTATAATTTTCATGTTTTGTTCAATAAAACTATAAATTACACTATATTCTAATATTATGTACTTAGGTTTATTATTTTAAATGGCCCTATGACATTACTGCCATTTTCCAGTGGAAAATTAAAATGGGGGGAATATCACAAGAACCTTAAAACTGACTCAGTTGAAAGACTATTATTGTTCACAATTGTGGAACATCATACACTGTTTGGAACTTTGAGATAGTTATTCTGATGCACCATTCTCCGAGTTCAAGTGATGAATAATGGCCTACTGCTAGTGTGCTGAAGTAGGTCCATAGGTACTACGGACCATATAGCACACAACGTACACATTTTTGTCTGTAATATTTACGCAGGTCATATAAGCGAAGAGTTTAATATAAGAAAATTCATTCAGTTCCACCTTGAGGTCTTGGAAAATATTGAAATCCCTGGAAAAGTTTTGAAAATGTTATTGAGGTAATATCGAGGTTGTATTTTCTATGACCTCCAAGTCATTCTGGGGCATTAATTAAAGACATATTATGGACTTGTTCGGGTGCGTGAAACGATAAGTTACCACTCCGGTGTTACATTTCAAAGAATTTGACCATGTACCACTCCATAGAAAACATTGTTTGTACTACGCTCAATTGTAAATATTTATATGTGTATTCGGGATGCAACTATTAACAATAAAGACACAAATGATTTTGCCATCAAAGAGTCATTGTATTTTATTAATATATCGGAATAACGTTGTGTGTTGTCAATTTGTATTAATGTAATAATAACTGCTATCAGCAAGATTATTCTCCATTTCTATTTGATCACCCTACTGGAGTGTTTCACATCACTTTAAAGTTTGTAAGAAAGCAGTTCGCATATTCAAGGACCTACTTGATTCACAGAACTGGACATGAATCTTGACAAATAGCTTAATAGAGTTATCTGTCTTTGCCAATGTCCGCTGGTACATACATGTATGCAGCTGGTCTATGGAGTAAGTAAACCTTGTTGATATTATTCCCTTGATGTGATTACTTGATTAATATATGAGCCTGGTCAGCATTTCCTCAGGCTGGTTATGCATTCATTCATCACTTACTTTCATTAATTTACTACCATGTGTCTGCACTGAGATCATATCCTATGGACCTCTTTGGGAATAATACACCAGACAGCTCACACGGATCCCAATTTCCTCCCGTCTCAATGACACAATATTTTGTTTGACTCTTTGGTGCCACAAACTATTTTGAATCGCGTTGCTTTAAAGATGCATATAAATCTGATTAAGTGCCCCTTAATTACTATTTATTTGGATTCGGGGGTAACAAATATTTTATTCAAGTTGAGGATCCCACATATCAAAGCTCAGAGTTATTATGCCCCCGATCTCCGATGGAGATTTGGGGTATATAGTGGAGCCCTCCCTCCGTCCGTCTGTCCGTCCGTACGAACGTTTCAACTCATAACTTTGGTTTCGCTAACTCAATTCAATTGATCTTTGGTATGCCATAACTGCGGTTTTGTCCGCCCATTTTTTCCAGAGTTACGCCACTTTTTGGACTTAGAAAATTCAGGTTTTCTGCTACTTTTTTTGGTTTCCAGATGATAACTTGATTTTGGATTGTTTATTTGCAAAACCCGTTTTTTTGTGTATTACCAATATCGCAATACAGGTCAAGGTAAAATTTCGGTTCAATCGGATAATTTGTGAGAGTTATGACCCTTTTTCGACTTAAAAAATTCATATTTTTTTTTTAGAAAATTCAGTTTTCCTTCTATTTTTGTGGCACCAGACCAAATTTGAAGCTAATATAGAACAACATGTGGCATTTTTATAGCGCTTAACCGGAAAGTTTCTTTGATTGTACAGTCGGGGGCGTTACCTCCGCCCAGCGGTGCACTTGTTAGATATTACAGGGTATCCGCGGCTCCTTGAATTCCTTGAAACTCCTTGATTTGGAAAATCAATTTTCCAGGGCCCTTGAAACCCTTGAATTGAATGCCCACTCCTTGAAAACCCTGGAATTCTATGTAGCCCTTAAACCCAGGTATATCGATTCATCGGGAGTCAATAAATATAGATAGTTTAGTTCCGAACGCGTTGTTGGTATATGGGAAGTAACCCCATTTTGAATTTCCGCTGGCGGCAATTATCTCGAGTCAATTGCAATTGTGTGACCCCCCCAATGAAGCATGGGATGTAACTCCATTTCCCGCAAAACACCAATACTCGCGAGTCTATTTCAATTATGTGACCCCCCTATGAAGTATCATAAAATTGAACACGATAAAAAATAGTTCCGAGCTTTTCAAACCCAGGTAGCGTAATTAGTGTATTTTTATTGTATCGGATTGAGGTAATTTGTATATTATATAGACATTCGACATTAGAAACCCGTGTTTTACATAAAAACGTACAAATTAACAAAAACGAAACAAAAAAATCACATCCGCTTCCGATGACCTTCATTTCCTGTTTACGAGTATTTTAAATAACATGCCCGGTGGTAAATGCAAATACCAGACGCAATGGGGCGCCAAATTCAAATGGGTGGAGGCGGTTGAGAACAACACATATAACGCTAGATGTCAGTTATGCAAGAAAATATTTGACGTCGCAAACATGGGCGAAAGTGCCCTGGTGTCACATGCAAAAAGTTTGAAGCACCAGAAAAATGACAATGAAATCCAGGGGACTGTACCCATTGCCAGTCTTATGCAGCCAGCACCACAAGCAGCCCAAACTGCCATAAAGGCCTAAAAAGCTAAAAATGCTAAAATTATGGTGGAAAACGTGGTATCACATGTATTAAATGTTCAACAGTTGGTTCCTGGAAACTCCTTGAAAATTGTCGGGGCAGTCCTTGAAAATCCTTGAATTGACTACTGGAACCTCCTTGAAACTCCTTGAATTCATTCACCAGAAATGGGCAGATACCCTGTATTAATTCAATCCATCAATAAACTTAAAAGAAACTTCACGAAAAGTATTTTTTATTGAAGTGAGATTATGTGACTCCTGGCACCGCCGTGACATATTTTACGTGCGTTAATGACAACGTGCTCCATTTAAAATTTGCGCACTCTTCAGCGGCGGATGCTGGTGAATCGAAAACTAAAGTCAGCAGCTCTCAGCCCATCAGAATTCCTGTTTCATCAACAAATTTTCGACATGAATTACAATATATAAAATAGCCAGGTTCTGTTACATGTATGTATAATTTCTTATGTGTGTTGCTATAGTAGTGCTTGAGAGATGCTCCTGGCACGAAGTAGCACATGTTATGGTGACTGCATTGGTCAAAATTTATATGTGTAGATACATTTTGAGTAACTGTGTTTTTTGTAAAGCAACAGCTAATAAGGCCATTATGGGCATTAAAGCCATTTGTTGAACTTATTATCAAGAGTATTTCCCTCAATGAATGGGAATCCTACACGTGTATAATTTGTCAGATGATTATATTCCTAAAAATCCCTACATATGAATAATAGACCATTCCAGTGTATACTTAACTGAATGGAAGAATCAATTTAGTAAATATAGGGTTAATGAAAAGTGGTTGACAACCAAATGTTTATCCAAATAATCATCCAGCAACAGTATCCAAAGGCATGAAAACATTGCATGATGTCGCCGTGATCTTCAGATTTTTGCAGTTGAAGCTGTCTAACTGTTGGTAATGTTATGCTGCTCTGATTGCTTCAGAGCTCTGGTTTTCAGTCTAGTTAAACATTTTATCACAGTTAAGTGCTGATCACTTGTATGATATCGAATTAATTGATTGCAAATGGAGAGGCCAGAATGATCCTATTGATCCATCTAGTGTTGGTTTATATTCCACAATCATTTATATGTCTTTTTTACAGGGCTCAAAATACATCTAATTCTGGGAGAATCAAATGCCAAATCATGTTAGTCATGAAGCACTGAAAATTGAAAAGTTTTGAGAGAATCATTACGAGAATCGATTTCAATCTAAAGGCCTTTTTTTGAACGCTTTGTTAGTGGATATTTTTGTCGGATGGTGGAAATAAAATCTGGTTTTAAAATGATTT
Organism: Siphonodentalium dalli; assembly: GCA_032622095.1. NCBI lineage: Eukaryota > Metazoa > Mollusca > Scaphopoda > Gadilida > Siphonodentaliidae > Siphonodentalium > Siphonodentalium dalli. Next base: position 54,298,030 of record CP136067.1, read on the forward strand.
TAATCTTAAAACAAGGCATCGGTTCAAATCGGATTTCAGATGGGGCTTCAACACTGAATTACACAACTATCAATATCAAATCTTGAATATAACAGCATCCTTTGTTGGTGCCTCAATAATTGAAGGTTTCTGTCACTTTAATAATTCACAATTATTATAATTATTTTACCAATCGAAGTCAGTCAGTGATTGGGATCACCTGATACAAGGGTGTGGTATAAAAACAGAACTCAACAATGACTATATTTTATGTGTTTGAAATCCAATCATGCCCATATCTTATTTAATGAGCTTCTTAGATAGTTTTTAGCATGTTCATTTCATATTGCAAGCACCAATTTTGACCAGATTTATTTCATGACTTCTAATCATCTCGAAAATAACCCCTTTCATGACTGGAGCTTCGCTGGTGCAACATTATAGATCCTGTGACAGTGCATTCTCTTATATATGCAAGCCTCGCATATATAAGAGAATGCACTGGCATACAAGGTCATGGTAAATTTGTCAGGCCAATGTATTCTCTTATATATGCGAGGCTCCCCATGGAAGACTCGCATATACAAGAGAATGCATTGCCACAGGGTTTTCTCAAAATTTCAGGACGCTCCAGTCATGGTAGTCCAAGTCTTCTCGTACTAAAACTAGCTAAGATTTTGGGATGGAGAGATGCTGGTGTTTAGTCCGAGAACGCGCGCATAGCCTTCTTATGACACGAGTTATGCCCAGGATCTGTGGCGGGAATCTGGTGTATTTTACTCGATTTACCTAACAAAGCAATACATGATGCTATATACGTCGGAAAGAGTGACATCTTATGGTCAGAATGGTGTATAATAATCTAACTTTAATGTTAAATTACACATAGAATATTCCGGTAGATTGCCACAAACATCGTTGTTTTTTCTGTTTGTTTACTTAACTGAAAGCCGAACTCAGGTTCCGAAGAACTTCGGCATTGTCCGGTGTTTGTTCGGAGTATTCTAGTTTCCGTTTCTATATATAGCGCGGGGTTTTCCGAACAAAATGGTGAAAACCGATCGCCGCAAAGTCCAGTTTCCAATGTGCTTTGAGAATAATTCCCGCACTAAAAACTTAATGACATAATGGAGGATCAGAAAGGTAGTTTTGTTGACAATTTTCGCAAGCAACTTGTCAAAATTGGAGCAAATTAGAACTCTTGTGTCTGACTTGCCATGCGTGTGATTTTCATCCATGTGCATTTTGACTTTTGTGTTGATAAAATAATCGGAGAACCGAATCACACAGTTTCGAAATATAGTTCTTCCGTTTTAGTGGGACTTTTCAAACTTAAGGTTAAAAATTTATACAAATTTTGTTTGATTTTTTGTGTGCTTAACAAGAGCAGTATATTGCTCTGTTCGCTTAGTATATATCTTAATTTCGCTGAAGTCCACCAAATGTGGGAAATGTAGCATCTTATTATTTATTCTAATGTTCGTTGTGTTTACACTGTTTTAAACTTTGAGAGGGTTGTAATTCCCACGTAATTTATTTAATGTATTACATTTATATCTTCAATGTTTAATTAATCTATTTATTTTTTATTTATTGACACACATAATTACGATTACAATGGAGAATTCATCGTAATTTGCGTTGTCAGTCGAAAATCTACGGAATATTTTCAACGGAAAATGCCGATCACAGTTCGCGAGGTCAACTGAGTTCGCATACTTTAAAAAATTTGTAAACATTGCGGTAAATGTCTCTTTTCGCATTAAATTACCGCTTTCAATTCACAACTGATGTGGGGTTCAGATCAAATAGCATGTCTTCTGCGGAAAATATCTTTTATTGTCGCAATTGTGATATTTTATTTCATATAATTGTGGTTTTATTTGAGCGGGTCATTAACGCTTAACTCGTGTCATAAGAAGGCTATGCGCGCGTTCTCGGACTAAACACTAGCATCTCTTTCAGATTCTAAAAAGTTTTATATATGACTATAGTCTGTACAAGTGCGTGGATCTGAAATACAAGCATCTATGCTATTACGTATAGTTATACTTGTTTTAGGGGGTTGCAGGAAGACAGCCCGGTAGGGCTAAGCTACCCCCGACAATACACTGTTATAATTTATTATGTATTACTGCCACTGTGTCATTCGTGTGTATTGTAAATAAACTATCCTATCCTATCCTCCATCCCAAAATCTTAGCTGGTTTTAGTACGAGAAGACTTGGACTACAGTCATGGAAGGGTTAAGTCTTGACAGGATTTTATTTCGGGAGATATTCTCGAGCCAAAATATTTATCCAATGATTGACCGAATTAACCCGTTTCTGTGTCATATTAGTCATATACCAGAACTCAGATATAATTTGCCCGCACCCTATGTGCACATATCCTATAGCTCACATCAAAATCGAACGTCTCTTATTTGTATAATTTGAAGGCTGAACATTGTCTGCCTCTTTAAAACGTTCATGACAGGAGCAGTGCTGGTGCAACATTAAAAATGCTGTGTCACTGCATTCTCTTATATGTGCAAATTTCCCATAGGGAGCCTTGCATATATAAGAGAATGCATTGGCTTTCATGGTCAAGGTAAATATTGTTAGGCCAATGCATTCTCTATATGCGAGGCTCCCTATGGGTGACTTGTATATATAAGAGAATGCATTGGCACAGAGTTTTTGCAAAATTTCAGGAAGCTCCAGTCATGAAAGGGTTAACTGATGTCAATTGTTGGCAAAGGCGAAGAAACTTTCGTCTACAATTAGTTCATTGACTGTACTATTGATCGGTGGCTTATTGGGATTTTGCAGCCTTTGTAGAAAGCTTTCAACATTTCCTCATCTTTTCTGTTTTGCGACATTAAGTGTTTGACAAATCACTTGACAGAGCTAATTTTCTCCCAGGACTTGTTTGCTAACTATGTAATGTTGCAGAGGATACACAGCCGTCTTCTCAGTCCATTGGTTCATTCTGCTCAAGGCTTCTTCACTTCCCCGGAACATCTGATGGCGATTTCTAAATGAGTGGCAGAATTTTTCCTCAATTATTTACTTGTTATAGCTTTATAGTGTGAACCATCTTCATGTGCTGTTTTTCTATGACCAAGTTTTTCTATGTCCTCAAGTTTGCCTGTTTCCTTGTCAACCCCTTTATTAGCTCAACTTGACAATGTCAAGTTTTAGATTTTGTCATGGGTTTGTGTCATTTGTTTGTCTGTCCATATGTCAAACACTCTCCTTGCCACACCCTTCAGGCCACAACCCTCATCCAATCGACACCAAACTTCATATGGTTCTTCGGGTTTATCTCTATATGGGAACATTAAACATTTCCTGCCAGCCATCTTGGATTTCATATTTAAATTCATCAGCACACCGCAGCCACATTTATTGGATACCTAATTGTTTTGAAAATATACAGGCATGTTTAAGATCACATCAAAATGGCAACTCTCAAATTTGAACGATTTTCGAAGAAAAATATGGCCTTTGGCAGCCATCTTAGATTTTACTCATTGTATGACTAAATCCTTTGGTACATCCTACAGGCCATAGCACTCATCCAGTCGTCACCAAAATCACACTTGACCATACTAATTTTCTCTGAGGACTTGTTTGCTAATTACTAATGTTGCAGAGGATACATAGGCATCTTATTAGTCATTTGTTTTTTATGTTTACCCATACCATAGTATGGTAAACATAGTGTCGTTGCCCGGATTGACCACTCGTTGTTCGCCGTCTGTCTGTCTGTTCGTAGACACTTTACGAGTAATGCGATAACTCAAACATTTTCTATCTGATTGAAACCAAATTATATGGGTTTCTGAGCCCAAAATACAGATCGAGTTCGAATTTGGGTTTGATCCGAGATTTTGTTAGAGTTATGGCCCTTTTTATGTTTACCCATACCATGTATGGTAAACATAGTGTCGTCCGGATTGACCACTCGTCGTGCGTCCGTCCGTCCGTCTGTCCGTCCGTCTGTCTGTCCGTCCGTAGACACTTTACGTGTAATGCGATAACTCAAACATTTTTTCTCAGACCAACATACAGATTGATTTCGAATATGGGTTTGATCGGATTTTTTTTAATGGTGTTATGGTCCTTTGACATATGATTCACACATACATGTACTTCGATAAATCAACCATTTTTCATCTGATAGGAACCAAATTTGGTATGTGAGTTTCTCAACTCAAAATACAGAACGAGTTTGAATATGGGTTAGATCCAATTTGTTATACCAGAGATATGGCCCTTTTTAAACTAAGAATTATCCAGATTATAACCCAAGTAACTTACAATTAATGAATACCTGCTTCTCTGTGAGCAAGATACAAGACAATATAGTTTATTGCTTTGAGAGTTATTTATAGCCCTCATATGTTAGGTCTGTATAAGAGACAGTGAATTATTGGATAAATTGATTTAGCTATCTTTTTAACCACAACTTAGCCAGGTGAATTTATTTAACTAGACCAATGGAGCTCTCTAAGTCCTTGGATGATGGGACTACATTGGATCAAACAGGGCAGAGATAGGTGATTTAACCATTTACCCATTCCATGTCTTTTAACCTTTTCCATTAAATAAATAATTATATTATTTTGATATCTCACATGGCAATTTGCAACAACATGAATAGAACTGCTCACACTATGATAGTGGTGACAGGCTCTAGAGTTTAGATGTTATATTAACCCTTCTATATTGACTCATACATTCCAATAATTTGTGTTATTACTGGTTATTATGTACATTTGTCATATACTACTTTAGATCATAACAGTATACTCTATAATTCAACATTAAAAGATTATGATTCTGATCTTAACAATTTACTATCGCCAAGGGATGGGTTAAACATCTGCCGATCGTGATCGGCCTCTCGTTCAACTTGGAATTCACGCATTCTGCCATAACTCAAACATTTTTTATCTGATTGGAACCAAATTTGGAATGTGAGTTTCACAGCCCAAAATACAGATCGAGTTCGAATATGGGTTTGATCCGATTAATTTTAAAGGAGTTATGACCCTATCGATTTTTTTTTTTAATTTATTTTTAGCTTTTATAATAATTAAAAAAATGTCATCGACATTGTCATTTGTTTTCATTTAGATATTGATGATTATGATAAAAAGATTTCCAATGTGTCCCTTTAATTTTTTTAAATAAGTTTAAAAAATTTGAAAAACTAACACCATTATAACTCTGCCAAGGGTACCCCGAATCACCACACCAAATTTGATTAAATCGGTCCAAAATCTTGTGTTATGTACTGGTAAATCTGTTTGGAGCAACATTAAATCCAATTCACCAATTGCCTTTGGACTATTATCAGTAGACTTGGACATCTGTGCTGCAGAGTTATATCTTCAGATGGTCTGATATCATTATAATTGTTATTGGTTCAATAGAGAGGTCAGTGTTCAACATAAACAATTCCTGTGATATTTTGACAGCTCTGCTTTATAATTGATATTAATGGGTCAGTGGTGAGGTTGCTTATCTGTATACTAGGACACATTATTATTGTAAACTTAAATTGGACTCTCTTAACCCAAGTATTCCATGTCCAGGTCACACCTACACATTTAACCCATGGGCTTGCTGGCTGTGGCGGTTTAGCATTACAGATCCTGTACCAGTGCATTCTCTTATATAAATGCCAGTGACTCATAAATTCCAATAATTTGTGTTATGTACATTTGTCTATAATAGTACATAACAGTATACTCTATAATTCAACACCAAAACTCTCATTTATCCGATCATATTAAATTTTTATCGCCAAGGGATGGGTTAACATCTGCCGATCGTGATTGGCCTCTCGTCTCTTACCTACCTTTCAGTACATGTACAAGCTATGAACCTCTTTGCTGCTAAATGACGTTATGACGTCGTGTGCTGGACTGTTGACGTTACTGTCATTTTCCAGTGGAAAAATATAATGGGAATATCACAAGAACCATAAAACTTACTCAGTTGAAAGGCTATTATCGTTCACAATCTTAGAACATCATACACTGTTGAAACTTCAAGATACAGTTATTCCATTGCCCCAATGTCTGAGTTCCAGTTATGTATAATGCCCTACTGCTAGTGTACTGAAGTAGGTCCATAGTACCAATGGACCTTATAGTACATGGCGTGCACTGTTACGTCTGTAATAGTTAGACGTCATAAAAGTGAAGAGGTTAATTGAAATAATGGTTTTACGTCCTCTTCTGTCACTGGCCGAAATGAGTCCATACCATCACCTGTAAACGATGTATACTTTGGTCTGCCTTGTCATGTGGTCATAGACTTATTTAAATCGGTGTATGGATGCCATCAATCTTGTCCATAAAGAAGTGAGTGAAGTCATTCGCTAGACGGTGATGTGATGACGGTGATGTGATGACTATGTCTGCAGATTTGCCGATGTTGACTTTGCTTCAGTGAGATCATTCATCACTTTTGAAGAGTTTCCTCTGATCCTTCTTGCATGATAATACCTTGTCCGTGTACTGCTTCAGCTTGGCCATCTCGAGATTAGTTTTCACCAACCCACACTGATTTTAATAACCCTTTCTTGATAATTAAGGCCAAAGAAAAAAATACTTATGGTTTGGATTTCCCTACCTACCCTATTTCAATCCCCCTACCCTAAAGATTTGTTCATGGTTTTCAAGAAATGTTTCTGGATATTTTTGTATTAAAAAGACAAATTATTTACAATGTCTCAGAATGAGTTGTTATCTGTCAAAGCATTCTTTTTATTACAGTTTACACAAAGGTAAAAAAAAAATGAAAACAAAATGTATCATAATCTTGCAGAATGTACTAAAGCCATAAGAATATGTCAAAATAAGGATAAAATAAATTAAAAAAATTTAATCTTAAGCATACCTACTGACCCTATTTTTTCTGACATGTAAACCCAAACCAGATGTTTATTTTATTTTGGTCTAACCTGATTTTTGTTAACCCTTTAATGATTATTAAATATGTCTTCAAGTTAGCCAGAGGCTTTCCTTGTTTACTTGTCAACCCTTTGAATCCTGTATGGATTCTCACGTTCGGCTATAAATGTATACTCTGGAGTGGACTATTCTTTATTTGCACTGATGTTCAGATAATATGTGGAGACAACAGGCAGAGAAGCATCGTTGATTCAGATTCATTTATTTGTTGTAGGATTTACCAGATAGTAAGTGCCACAAATGGACTAATCATAATAAACATGCAAATGAATGAATGGAAATCAAGTAAATAGAGCATAGAGCTATAAATCACCAACAGCTCCTATCCACTCTGAACGTATTCTTTTTAAGAGAGAATTTTTTTAAATACTTTATGATGTGCACAGTAAAGCCCTAAATAATCAACTCCTTAACCGCAGTGGAATTATGGCTAATTTTTCAGGATTTAGTCGGAAATATGGCTTGTTGCTATTCATCAGAAAGCTCTCACTGGGAGCTTTCCGATGAATGGTAACAAGCCATATTTCCGACTAAATCCTGAAAAATTACCCATAATTCTGCTGTGGTTAAGTTGTCGATTATTTAGGGCTTTACTGGATTCTGTTTTTAAAAGAGAATTTTTTACAAGTAGTTCACTTCATATTCATATAATAATTTTGAAGGCCATTGATTAAAATTATTATCTGAACATTCACGCCAAATTGCATTTAACAAAATAAAACCCTCCAAATGAATAATAGACCATTCTGATCTATAGTTTTGTAACAGCGTTGAAGAGTCTATTTAGCAATCAAAGTGTTAAAAGTACTCAATCCGATTCGATGGTCTCCATATCATCAGATTCCAAAAACATTATTTGAAATGCCGCTTCAGTTATCAGAATCGATTTAATTGCCCAAAAATAATGCTAACCACAGTCAACTATAGTAATTAATTGCCCAAAACATGTTATTTATCAACATTTTGTTCAAAGAAATTTGGCCAGATTGGTAAAATATCTAACACCCAAAAACACTTGAATTTAGGGTTATCCATCTTCATCCACAATTTGGTCCGAGACCGTCAACTTAACCCTTTGAACCCGAGAGACCGGAATACCGGTCCAATCCTTATATTCCTATATCCCGGGAGACCGGAATACCGGTCCGGAAATCAGACGGTATTTGACACGAAATTACAGCTCAATAAACGCACCTATCAACTAGAGGTGTACTTCTACTTTGCACAGACGCGTCACATGTTTACCCATGTGACTTTGATAGACAACCTGGTGACAGAGGTTCTGTTTCATCGCGCATGCGCAGAGGCCTATTTTGAGAAAAGGGGAAGTATTTCGTTAGAAATTTCGCAATCAAAGCCCAAATTAACTAGAATTGTGCTTCTACTTTGCGCAAATGATTCACATTCATGTTCATAGCTCTGACTTTAGCAGCCAAATTGGAAATGGGGGTCTGTTTCTTTGAGCATGCTCACAGGTGCATTTAGAGAAATGCGTTTTATCGTAGGCAAAGGATAAGAATTTCATTATAAATATATAGCGCGACCAAAGGAAGCCACAGTATAATATACATATGTATATTGGACGTGGAATCGACTGTCTCGTTGAAATTAATACTGTGTGACATATTTCATCGCAAACTATTTCAGTTAGCATAGTATATTGCCGTTTAGTTGAGCATGTATACATGTATATACGTCCCAGTTAAGAGCATTATGAGTTACGTCGTCGGAAACACTATATAACGTCAGGCGCCTCGGGTTGGGGCCATTCAACGTTCTAACGGTTCAGGACGTCAGGGTTCAAAGGGTTAATGAATATTTGCCAGGCCGCCAAAAATAACATATCTTATATCTTATCACTCTGAGCTTTGATGGGTGGATGCCTCAACTCGAATCAGATATTTTTTACCCCCAAAGCCAAAGAAATAGTAATTTGGGAGCGTTAATTCGGATTTAATATGCATCTTTAAGCTGTATTGCTAATATCATATTTATAATAATGATAATAGAGTAGTGACAGTTTCAGATAATTGATATAATAATTTGCCTTATCTTCTATACTCGAGCTAGAGCAAGCATGACTAGCATGATATGGACGCCCATCAGTGACCATGACCTCCCATTAATATATAAGTGACCCGCCATTAGGAGAATTCCTATGGCTACTGATTCTCTCCAAATTCTCTTCAATGTCTCATTACGCCTGCGAGATATTCACCATCATGTCTGTTGGTCACTTGCAAAGTCATCTCCTATTACGGACTTAGAAGTATCCTCGGTGGAATCATCCAAGTCATTCTCGCATTACCACATTAAAGGAATCGTCATGATGGATTGCCAATAAATTGATAGTGTCTGAAAGCTAGTAATCAGTTCTCAAGTTTCTAGGGAAATGAAGCAGATGAGGTTCCCATAAAATGACCATCAAGCCGTCAATGCGTCATCGTCAGGATTTGAGGTCGGCCTCTGGTATTTATACTCAGGACATGCAAGAAATTACTCTATCAAACTTGTCACTGGGCGAGACCGTTTGATGAATGACCTATGACCACAGACAAGGAATCGATTCCTATATAAGCTTTTTAAGTTGAATACATATTCTGGCAGGGACCAGACCAGAGGTTTCAAATTGATAGAAGTGGACTTTAAAAGACACCCTACCCTGTCTGATTTAGCACCCCTGATTTACTATTTCTTCAGCTTCTGGTGTGAAAAATATTTTATTTGAGTCAAGGAACCCACCCTTCAAAGCTCAAGAGCTATTAGATTTCAATTTTTGAAGTCTAGTTATTTTCTACACCTCAAATTCTGTATATGCCATGCGTGGTTAGAACTGGAATTCCCCAGCATGTGTCATCACAACTGTAAACAAACATCTCCTTTCATATGTGAACGGCATGGTATATCTATGATCATGCATAAAACATGATTACTAATCAGGAATAAGTATACCTTTGTATCTGCATGCCAACTATCCCAAGATACTGTCAGTTTTTTGTTTTGGTGATGATTTTTGTTGTCTTTTATTCCGTAATCATTTCAGATCACTTCTAAACGCAACCGCCAATGTTACCATGTCCATGCATGTCTGTATTTTCCAGTGGAAATTTTGCTGCACTGACAATAATTCCAAGATGTAGAATATAGATTTCAAAATTTGAAATCTAATAGTTGTGAGCTATGAAGGGTTGGTTCTTTAAACTAAATGTACCTTGTTGTTCGATCTAGTGCCGGAAATCCTATTTTTCCTAATTCTTGTTGAACCAGAAGCAGAAATAAAAAAAACTGCTGCAATTTTGCAATTTAATATCTCTATAATCGGTGACGTCACAAAATCAGATAGACTTTTTATACCCTGCAGTGGATATGTGTACTCTTAACATTATACACATGGTATGGACTCACCTTTTTATAACCCAGACATTCTGGTGATTAGTCCATTATAAAATTATTAATTCAGACCATCTAATCCATTACGCTCACAGAAAGCTAATTAGGATAGATGTTGAATGCAATGGTTCACTCTATCTATCTCCTATTAAATAATGTTCCTTTCAGTGTCTGTCACATTGCCTTATGAGTAGTGTAGTTTACACTTGGCAGGAGGCAGTTATGATCAGTGTGTGATTTAATGTCTTTTTTTTATATCAGTTCAATGCCTATAAAGGTATCCCATTTGATAGGACACATTATTTGTCAGACTTTCAAGGGCAAGCTGACATTGTTCTGATCGAGGCAGATGTCCATAGTTCCTCTCCTCGTGATCATGTTTCTTGCCATCACACACAACAATGTGTAGCTGCTTGGTGTGTGTGGGGGGGGGGGGGGGGGGGGGGTGAACATTCTCACACAAGTTTGTTGTGTCGCAATGTTAAACCCAGAGCCATTGCGTATAACAGACAAATGGGATAAAGTTCACCTCCTTCCAATACTTGTTCGGTTCTGTTTATTACACACTGGCAGCCAATATCCTTCATTGTCAAAATAATTATACCCCCAATGTCCCCATCCCAAAAGATTGGATTACATGCGTCCGTCTGTCCGTCCATCCGCTCATATATCTCAACCTGATGAGATGGATTCTCAATTAAACAGTGCTTTCACAAGAGGTTTTGAAATCCCTCCTGATGCCAAACATGCATACCAAATTTCATTGAGATGCGATAACCCATGGTTGAGATATACAGTACGAGCGGTCGGACAGAAAGCCAACATTCTCAGAGAAACAAAGGGGGATAACTCTTGAACAGAAAATGTGAACAACGTCAATGAACCCTCTTTTGAAAGATGCCAAACCTGCATGCCAAATTTCATGAACATCATTGATGTTCACATTTTCTGTTCAAAAAGTTACTTTCTTTATTTGAAAATATTGGATTTCAATCCGTCGTTTGTTAGAATTGTCAAGTAATTTGTTTGTTCATCTCATTTTTCAGCTCACCTGAGACGAAGTCTCCGGTGGAGCTATAGTTATCACTCCTCGTCCGTCGTCCGTCCGTCTGTCCATCCGTCAACTTTAAAAAAAAACTAGTTTTCCTCTGAAACCATCATACCGAATTGGTTCATATTTGGTGTGGATGTTCCCTAGGTGACTCTCATTCAGATTTGTTCAAATTGGGTCCTTTTTGGAAAATCAATTAACTTCAACTCTTAAAAGTGAATGTTTAAAATTATTAGATGAATAGATATCAGAGATGGGGATTCATGTTTGTTCAAATAGGGGCAGAGGTATAAGAGAATTAGCTCTGCCCCACCCACTTAACCTGTATCTATGATGCACGCTACTGGTATAATAAGATAATGTCATATTCTTGCAGGGATGTCCCCACTGTTGGGGGGGGGGGGGGGGGATTTACAGATTTGTTCAATGAAATGTAATTTTTAAGCTCGCCTGAGACGAAGCTATAGTCATCACTTCTCATCTGTCTCCTGTTCATCTGTCTGTCCATCCATCCATCTGTCAACAATTCTTTGAACATCTTCTCTAGATCATATAAGACTGAATGGGTTCATATTTGGTGTGGATGTTCCCTTGGTGACTCACATTCAGATTTGTTTAAATGAGGTCACTGTCAAATGGTTGTGAAGCCAGGGCCATAACTCTTGCCCTCCATAGTAATTCTTAAAAACGACTTCTCATGTACCATCAGGTTGAATGGGTTCATATAATAAATGAACGGCGGTTTCAACATGGTCATGGGATTTTGACCGCGAGAAAAAATCGTCAAACTGCATGAACCCCGAAGGGGTTCATGCGGAGTTTGCTGATTTTTAATCGCGGTCAAAACCCATGACCACGTTGAATCCGCCATTTATTATTTATATTTATATACTTAAATTCATTATCAACTAGGATTGTCTGTCTTTCCCACTATTTATTCATCTTTTTAAATGAACGCATGGAGTTCCGTTAACAAAGTTTGAATCCCGGTTTTTTGGAAAACCAAACATTTTGAGAATCCATTCAGGGAGAATGGAAAAAAACGCAATTTCACAGTTAAGTATACACATATGACAAACTGTCTTGCTTAGCTAGTAACTAATGTAGACATGTTGATTTCAAGAATGATATTTGAAACTAACAATTAAGATTCGGCTGTGGATAAGAAATCGACAACACGCCGTTCTACCATTGTGAGGTTCGGGGGGATATTTGTAGCGGTAAGGAAAATGTTAAAACGCTATCGAGTAGCGGGTTTTTTGAACATCGACGCTCAGTAAGGCCAAAAAAAAAAACGTCTGTTTCCGATAACATGGGCAAAATTTTCCAGGCAGGCAGGCAGGGTCTTTTTTTTTTTTTAAATTAGTCATTTGAACAGATTTGAAAGCGATAAAACAGTGCATTAAGATGTATTAAAGAGTTTTGAATATCATATACCTGCCAACTGCCCAAGTATTGGATCTCATTCATAGCAGTACCATTTTGAATAGACAGGGATATTGTTGATGGGATCAATATTGCTCTCAGATATATTTCATGTATTCTGACATAATTATACCGACCGGTGATCACATTATAGAGTTCAAAGTAGTTTAAGTTTAGAATTTTATTTGACAGAATATCCAATGTTGAACATGCATAAAAATAAACTCTAACCCACAATTGAAAATTTGAGCTGAAATACCCCTATAGGCCTGTAAAGTAAGACCCCCCCCCACAATTGAAAATTTGAGCAGAACTTCCCCTATAGTCCTGTAAAGTAAGAACCCCCACAATTGAAAATTTGAGCAGAACTTCCCCATAGGCCTGTAGAGTAAGAACCCCCCCACAATTGGAAATTTGAGCAGCAGAACCCCCCCCCCCCCCCACAATTGAAAAACTTACCCTATAGGCATGTAAAGTAAGAACCCCCCCCCCCCCCCCCCCCACAATTGAAAATTTGAGTATAACTTCCCGCCGTTTTGTCCTGCAACGACACCCCCCCCCCCCCAATTGAAAATTTGAGCAGAACTTCCCCTATAGGGCTCTAAAAGACCCCCCCCCCCCACAATTGAAAACTTGAGCAGAACTTCCCCTATAGGCCTGTAAAGAACCAAAACTAAGACTCCAGCCAACACACAGTGGCTTCAAGATTATACGTATACGTTGCGTAATTTTGCGCGTGCTTCTATAGTCGGATCATATACGAAGAGTGGTGCCGACATACAGGTATTCGGTGACGGTCCGTCACCAAAAGTTACGTTCCGGGGATACAACAGGTACAGTAGGTTGATATAGGTATCATGTTTCTCTCTATGAGAAATTATGGGGAGAGTTGACAATAACTGTGGTCGTAAACGCGTTTGCCTGGCATGATTCCCGGTAGGAATTTCCTGCAATATCAGCTGGTCGCGGAAATGACAATTAAAAACTACAGTTGAAGGGCAAACTACTATAAATTACAACGTTATGACAGCCATACGAAAACAAAAGCATTGTAGCTTGCATCATCCCATTGGCAATGTGTTCCATGTATATACTTGTGAAAACTTCTGAGCAAGCGATTTTAGTATCAGAAGTCCGTTTGTAGCAACATGCAAGTACGGTATAGTGCGTACATGCCTTTTTTGCTAACGATCACAGTCACGTAAATATATCGGACACGGAATGTTTTTTATAGAGATCCCCATATACTAAAAATGGGCCATGTATTGTGTACAGAATACTGTTCCTTGTATGCATTGCAAGGTCTCTGCAAACGATATAATATAGGATATAGCTTAATCACGGACAGTCATTTTCCCGCCAAAACGCACGTGTTTTCACTGCTTGGTTTTATCGCGTACATAGTTGTCGCTCGTGCATGGTACATTGTATATATGTATACATATATACAATTTTACTCGCGAGTCCCCGAATACACAATCGATCGTGTCAGTTTCAGAAATAAACTGCGTAGACGGGCGGTGTTAATAGTATATTTCAATGCGATGTCGTATGTTCTATATTTAGCCCGATTCCAGGAATTCGCGTCATCAGGTTTACGTTTCTGGGAACAGTTTTGTCACCGCCCAATTACGCGAAGTATTTAAGTTTGAGGCGCTATAATACATTGTATTTTGTTTACAAACACAGCCCATAAACGACGTGGGATTTCCGATTGATTGATTGGGGTTTAACGTCGATTTAGCAACAAAGCCATATCACGACGAGGCGAAGTGGGATTTCCGAAGTGACTCGCCAGTTTATAGTTCGAAATACGCGACGCAATTCGATGTGTGGCATGGCCTACAGCGGGTTGTTTAGATTTATATCTAGAATACGCGATCGCATACGCTCACCCATGCGTCAGTTGATGTATGCGGCGGTTGTTTATTGATGCTTTGGGATTGGGAAAACAATAAATATTAACACACGGACAGGTTAATGTGCAGACTAGCCGTCTGAAAAAGAAAAAAAAATTGAGGCCGGCAAGAAAATCTCAGCCAGGCCGGGTACCGGAAACAGAGACGTTTTTTTTTTTGGCCTAACACCGGGCAACAACTGATTATAGACCAAAATAATTTCTTGCCAAATCCGGATGTACTATATAGATACTCAAGCAGTCGGCAATGTCCGACAATCTCCGGTCATTTCCGGGACCAATGTGTTCATAAACCTATGAACGACATTGGAAGTGACGTCACGTTGTGTTCATAGGTTTATGAACGCATTGGATAAGGGGGCGTGTCTACTGTAACACTATGGGGAAATCGGAAGAGATATTAGATGTATGTAAATATATTTGGTATGAAGGGTCATTGGGTGACTGGAGTTCAGATTTGTTCAAATGGGTCACTTGTTTTAAATGGGTTTCAAATTTATTCAGATGGGGTCACCAGATTAATTAGGGTGGGACCAGGGACATAACTGTATGTCTCTATGGTAATACTTAAAATGTCTTCTCAAGAGAGGTTGGACTATTTAGCTTACATATAGTATGGAGGATCCTTAATGACTGAGATTCAGATTTGTTAACATGATTCAACCTGTTAAGAAATGACGGGGCTATGGGGACTTAACACTTTTGTGTCTAATAAAATCATTAAAATACAAAATGCATTAAAACATCTACCTTGGAACTACCTGACTGATTAATCTGACATATCTATATGGTGTTTTTGGGTCCATGGATAATTGTGCTTCAAACATGTCGAAATAGTTTTATAAAAAGGCGCTTGTGAGATTGGAAATTTCCAACAATTGAGAAAGTTTGTGAGATTTTGGTTGTGAAATTCCAAACTAAGACTTGAGAGTCTGGAGCCCAGTCAGGAAGGGACATGAGCTGGAGGAGGGAGGGCGTGATCAGAAGTGTACAGTTGGTAATTTAAAAGTAGGTTTTCACCGATCTACATACATGAAGCCTCTCTATCCACATATCCTGTTTAGATCTACTTCTTTTAAAGTGAGTTCTGACTGTTATGGTCTCCAGAGTCCCAGTCTTATCAGTCTTTGCAGTCTGGTGAGCGACCCCACAGTCTTTGACTCTTGTTTTCTTCAGAATTCGGGTTATCGCATTCCTTTTTATGCCCAATGACTCGGGGTTTAACATTGCAATACAACACACTTGTGTGAGAACGTTTTATACCCCCCCCCCCCACACACACACACCAAGCAATTTTCACTATGGGGGTATCCCAGCACCCATGGTACAACTTCTTGTTTTAATTGTGTGTTCATGTCGATGTGCCTTATTTTCGTAAACTACATGATAGTGAGTTAGTGTCACATGCACAAATATGTTGCTCTCCAGATTACATGGTGATAATATCGACTGCAATTTAGTATCATTACTAAAACTTAATTGATATATATATATAAAAATAATACAACCGGTAATTTGCACATGCTATGCAATTTTTATTTAAAAATACAATGCATTAAAATTTCCCTGCCATCATTATAGGACAAATATTCGCGATAAACTTTTGAGGACCTCCCCTATGCACCGGTGGCTACCCTGTTCATTTGAGATTCTATATCAACATCAGACTACCCTGTTCATTTGAGATTCTATATCAACATCAGCCTCCAGATTCGATATCAGATTTCAAATATGTGGAAAAGTACCGATTTGCAGGGCCCTATCTTAGTCTTGTCAGGGACCCAAGTAGTTCTCCGTGGAAGTCGACATTTCTGATCACAATGAGGAGAAACCTGACCGCTTTTAGAGAGGATTCGTTAGTCTGATTGCCTGTTCTCCGAACAACATTGAGGCCAAAAAAATAAACTGGTCTGTTTCTGATAACATTGGGATTTTTTTTTTTTTTTTTTTTTTTTTTATATAAAAACCTTTCAGCTGCAAGAGATATAATAGGGTAGTCAGGGGCCCAATGGAATATGGTAGATCAATGTGTATTGAAAATTAGCCAAGCATTGGATAAAAACATGTTGCCCCTTGAATTAACTCACTCTGCAGTGACATCTTACCAACGTTGAGCTCAATAACTGACTTATTTTTGCTTATGGGATTGGGACAAAATGATGAGGCAGGCAAGAAAATCTCAGCCAGACAGGGTATCGGAAACAGAGGTTTTTGTTTGTTGGCCTGAACCAATTTACCACTCCCACACTGTTTATATTATTGTCCAGAGACTGGCCTGATTTGGGGACAGTGTCTGCTAGTCTTCGTTCTTTCCGGGAATAAACAGCTCTCAATGATAAATACGGAGACCCCTTTTCTTAAGCATCTTTTACCACTTCATTATTAACCCTTTCTGTAATAAAAGGATTCTCCCATCAGGGTTACTCGCAAATATGGTTTGTTGGCATTCATCGGAAAGCTCTCAGTGAGAGCTTTCCGACGAATGGCAACAAATTTGAGCTGTTGTCATGGGTTGTTTTCTGTCATCCCTGTGTCTGTTCATCAACAATTTCCTTTAGCACACCCTACAGACCACATCGCTCATCCGATCGCCACCAAACTTCATATGGTTCTTTGGGGTGACTTATAAAAATTTGTAAGGCCAAAAGGAAGAGTACCTGAGTTTAGGGTAACATGAAGGAAAAAAACGGGCAGGCGGGCGGTACTTCATTTTATTTTATTTTTTCATTTTATTTTTCACTGGGGATAGTATTTAAGTATTCGTGCCTTCTAATCGTCTGCCAGTGTCACTCGTATAAAGCTTGGGCAAGTCATTGTCACACCAATCAATGTCATGGTAGCTTTAATCAGTTTAATGGTGTTACAGAAGTTCAATGACATGTATACAGCATGATATTAAATGATATTATATATAGAACTAGAAGGTGACCCGACAATTTGACCCCCCCCCCCCCCCCCGGGCGGGTTACCCTAAACACAGGTATTCTTCGTTTTGGCCTAAAAGACATGGCCACCATCAGCTAATGTTACACCTGCAGCCTACATTTCATGTTTGAAATGAAAATAATTTCATCTGCTCGATACAATCCTTTTACTGAAACTTTAAGACTTTCCTTCTTCTTTATCATTTTATTTACTGCTTAGCATACAATTAATGCCTCCCCGAGCTGCAGTGTCATTTAATTATTAGCTGAACATTGCCTATTAAAGGGAACTATACAGTTCTGTGAGTATTTAGTAAGGCCAAAACAAAAATAATAGTGCTGAAACGGTTGACCTATTTTTGTAGCCGGTTAACCGCGACGTGTAACCGGATCATAACCGGTTATCCGCTATTTTCAACCTATGACTTTATACTGATTGTTTATACTATAATTTGTACCAATATATCAGCATAATTTGATTTATTAACTGTATGGCAAACTCGCGTAATGTTTACACAGACAGAGCTTGTATTAAACGAATGTAAATCACCAAACACGAACGTCACAAAGCCACGTGTTGACAACTTGGCAGATGACACAGTGGACTAAAACTCGCAGTGTTTATAAATAGACGTGTCATGCTTGACCTGTTTGTACTGTAGTTGCGACTGCTACCTGACTGTTATCGTTCTCGTTTTGGGAAGAATATTGTGTGACCTATATACATGTTCGTACATGCAAATATCGACAGTTTTTATTGCCATTATAGCGATTGCGAGACTGGCCGATTATTAAGTCATGTTACTCAGGTATTCTAACCGCTGGGTGTTCTTTGGCGATTTGAGATGGATAGGATGACCGACGACCGATAAACACAATTATGAAGTTTGTGAACTTTATGTAGTTAACAAATGAAAATTTAACAAACAGCTGAAAACCTGCTGAAAACAGTGATTTCTGTTAGAAGACAATCAAATGCTGAGAATTAGTCATTTATAGGATGCAAATAAGTCCGACTGCAGGGGAACACCATTTTGATTCGAGTTCATTTGAACTTCATCGACTGAGATTACTCAAACTCAGTAATGTTAGAAGTATAGACCGAGCGTATGTAAATAGGGTTGGTTCTCAGAGTTTGCATTCTGCCAATTTCTCTTTGAAATGTGCCCAGACATCTGATTTACTCATTTCTTGGGTATCCATGATACTATCTACAAGTAGTCAGTCGGAGAGTAGATGTCAAATGACCACGCCGTATACTGCAGTGAAAACGATTGTATTGATCTTTGCCGATGACCCAGTGGCGTCGGTGCACATGTTTTACCGGATATCGGAACATCAAAGATGACGTCATGCATCTTTGATGTTTAGCCACCAATGCCATCCTATGTAATCTGCCATTCATGGAAGACTTGATCTGGCACCAGATTTTGACTTTTAATACGCGTAATTTCGAATGTATACCCCTCTGAGTGATAACGTTTGTAGCAAAATTGATAAAGTACCCGTGTTTAAAAGCTACTGTTATCAGTCTATGCCGATTAAGGACCTGAATACGTTAGTTTTTACCAGTGGTATTGCATGTGTGTATTACATAGCGGTTAACCGGTTGATCGTAGTTCAACCGGTTGCCGACGGTAGCCGGTTGTCATCCGGATATCCGTTTCAGCACTAAAAAATACAGCTGTAACATGACCAACCTGCCCGAAATTGGGGCGATCTGGAATTTAAAAAAAAATATATATGCTTGTAAGAGAGTTATTAACAATAAAATAAAAACAAAGTCAGTCTATTTTTTCATGTATTTGTTCTGTTGCAGACTCCATAATTATTTTTTTTTAATTCGTGTGATTGAACCCACTTCAAAGACATTGACTCTTTAATATGGGGGTGGGTTTATGCTCAAGATTGAAGTGTTAGATTTTCTGTTGCAGTGACACCTAATATGAATCGTACGTGACACGTAGTGGAGCAACCACACATGTGCTTCAAATTTGCCTTTTTTCGGCGACATAACGCTAAGAATAATTTATGTAACATCATACAGTGGTCACGACGGAGATGACATGCCAAATTGACAAGACGTGTCGTGGATTGTAAAATCTTGTCTGGATTATCGTCATGACTTCTTCATTTTTCGTTTTCATAAGCTGACCAACAAAATTGGTCTAAATGAAATTAATAGACTTAAATCATCACATGTGAATTCTTCGTAAGTTGTGAAATAGTTACTTTCATTTTTATCGCGATGCTTCATTTCCAATTCCGCGTTTTTTGCAATCTCCACACCGTTGCTAACTGGAAGTCACATGACAATTTCTCCAAAATCTATACCCGTGATCTTGAAAAATCACTGATGGATATACATGTCGAAAAAATTATATGATGTCATTCACCTGCCTTAGGTATAAGCACCCTCGGTGGTTGCTATAACTATTTTGTTTCTTTGCAGCATATATATTTTTGCCCCTATTTTATGACATAGTGAGTTCATGAATAAAAATAGATATTGATGTCGTGGAAAATAAATAATTAGGGGGTTGAAAATAAAGTGGGCCTTTAATTCAGTCCCTGTCTCGACATTTATCTTTGGCTGTCGGTAATCATCTGCTTATAGTCACGAGGTCACACTTTCCGAGAAGAGATGTGTCGGACTCGCGCCATTATCCTTGGTAGTCTAGACTCATATTTCACCTCAGCTCCCTGACAGGTCATGAATTAATTGTCTGTGGTTGTGGAAATTGCCACTTGGTTGAACTTTATGTGGAAATCTCTACCACATAGCAAGCCTGGATATAGTGTCTCTTTTTGCAGAATGAGGTCCCCAGAAGGTGAATTTAGTGATGCTATCCCACCCAGCTGGCTAGCATCACCAAATTCACCCTCTGGGAACCTCATTCTGCTTAGGCCTCAACTGCTATGGGACACCTAGGATCAGATTGTAGTTTCCCAGTTGAAGTTTGTGATGTTCACCCTTTAGTCACCTCGATTATTCATTTTATCTTCTGAAAATTAGGCGATATAGAAACTTCCCAGAAGGGAAAAAGTAAGTAAAACAATGTTAATTTGAGACTACAGATACTTCCCAGAAGATGAGGCCTTTAAAGGCTAAGGCAGAATGAGGTCCCCAGAGGGATAGCATCACTAAATTCACCCTCTGGTGACCTCATTCTGCAAATGACAGACACTATTTGCAGGCTTGAGTCATAGGTGCGAGGTTATGGTATTAAACTTATTAATTCGTGGCATGCGACTATAGACTATCACCATCTCTCAGACAGGCTCTAATTCTGTCCATTTATTCAATCATATAGTAACTATTAATCTTTTCTTTACCAAATGGATTTCCGCCAGGGCTGCTATGATTCATCGCGATTCCGATGCATCGCGGTTTAAAGTTCACAATGCAATACATGTTGGGTGGGGGGGTACAATGCAAAAAAAAAATTCATGTTATCAATAGTCTTCTGGTTTCCCGACCTACCTGCGAAATTGTGTCGACCTGGATTTGTTTTCCAAAATTAAAAAAATAAATAACTAAAAAAAAATGTTTTTATTTTATTTTTTTTCTCATGTAATTGAAGTGTAAAACACAACTATATCGCTAAATATATACTATGTTTACATTAAGCAGTAATATTTTAGATGGAATTTTCAAAAACGATTTACTTCTATTAAAATACATGTCCACAGGTTTTTGTGGTTGCAGAAGAATCCCAATCTCAGGAATAAATCTGTTCTGTTCTGAGAGTGAAAATGCGATGTCAACATGATGGCACGGAAGTTGTCTAAGACTTTTGCCAGCAACGCTGTTAGTATCAATGTTGTCATGTACAGTATTGTGCAACATTTGTGTCACGGTACCATGGGCCACGGGAGATGGCATTTTCGTGTCCCTTCTTGGAACTCAGATTGCTCCGAACTTTCTTGTGCATATTCTGGTTATATTGTCAGATATAAAACTAGTTTTCTGTCAGAAACTTCAGCAACTGTATACATAGGTATTGAGAATACCAACTTTTATCTTGTTTTTAGAATATGGTGCATTTATATAGATGGATTTGAAGAAAAATTTCCAACCTCCCTACTTGGATTTTTTGGCTCAGAAATCGGAAAGAGGCAATTTTTTTTTAGTTTGGATTAGCTATTACTAGTATTATCTACTTCTGCATGTAATAAATACCTGGATGCATTTTGGTCATTTTACTTAGGTTTTGTAATTTACTTCAATGAATATGCTGAATTGAACACCGATGGAAATAAACATACTAAAAACGGTTAAGTGGTTCATCAAGTTTTCACAGCCGTCAGTTGCCAAAACTTTGCATATTGATGCGCATCGCAACGTGACAATAAAATCGCTATTCACATCGCATTGTGATGGCCTAAATTGTTGCAGCCCTAAACTCTCTTCAGTTTTAAAAGTATAAATTGGAATAGTCTTATTATTCACCTGGAGGGGTGTTCATAAAATATAAGTAGACCACAGACAAGTGCAAAAGGATTTCTATTAATTGGTGGGAATAGTCTTCTATATTGAACTCAGGACATTTCTATTGTTTCTCTCTGCCATAGTAACAATATGACCGTAATTAACCCCTTCGCTGCTACGACTGTACTGATTACAAATGTAAAATGTCACACTGTGTACTATAGTCTATACATCCCAACTGAGTACTGATGTAAAATGTAATTTTTTGTACTATATGTCTGTACTGAGTACAGATTGGGGTGGCATATGCCATGCTTGGCATTGCACTTGTTTTATATAGGTGACGAAAATGATCAAACACACTTCGATGTGAACGATTTTGCCACCATTTTCAAACAAATTAGGAGGTAGGTTCCCTGGCCTGATTTCTCTTTAATATTCCAGTTTGAGTATTTTAAAGATGGTGACAGGCTTTATAGATGTTATATTAAATTATTAACCCTTCTCTTTTGATCCATAAATTCCAATTAACCCCTCTTTTTTTACCCATAAATTCAAATAAGTTGTGTTATTATGGACATTTGTGTGTCCTACTAGAATATACTTATCATTCCACATCAAAGCTCTAGATTATGATTTCAATCATAGAAATTTACTATCACCAAGTGATGGGTTAATCATCTGCCGATCATGATCGGCCTCTCGTTATCATTACATGTTTGGGGTTTCGTGCAGAGTAACCTGAATCTTTCTTGAGAATCGAGCTGGCTATACTATATGCAAATTACTTATACAAGCTTCAGTACAAACTTTACATTGCTTTTTGTGACTGTCATATAACCAAATTCGATTAACTGCAGTAATGCTCTAAGTAATCGACTTCTTAACCACAGCAGAATTATGGGTAACTTTTCAGGATTTAGTCGGAAATTTCCGACTAAATCCTGAAAAGTTATCCATAATTCTGCTGTGGTTAAGAAGTCAATTACTTAGAGCATTACTGTACCATACATCTTTTAATGTCTGTTTTTTTAAATTGTGTAGGTTTGTTAGTGACTTTTGAATGCGTTTAAAAAAGATTAATAACCCACTTGTCAAAAATTTAGCAAAATTAATTTTGCTACCTGAAATTATTTGTTGCAAATTGGCAAGTGGCAAACCCTCGGGTGAGGGGTGGAGAGTACTTCTTATCAGTGCTGTCCAGGAGGAGAGACAACATTTTAAACAGCTTTCAGCACCAACTGTGTTTGGATTCTGGTCATGACATTGTTAATAATTGTTATTCTGTCTGGCTCCAAAAGCCATTAGTTAATTTGTATGCTCTCTGGACCTGACCTGTAAATTAGCTGCCATCTGCTGGTCAGGTCATTGTGAAATGAGATCTTACAGTAACTGTAGGCTTTGGATATTAGATGCCCAGCAGGACTTTGGGTTAGGTAAAAGGTACTATGTGTCACTAGCACTAATGTAGTATCGAAAAGTTATGTGGCATGTACGTAGCTTTAAAGGAACTCAAAGTAGGTTCAAGTGAAATAACATAAAATAACAAAAAGGCTATTTACGAAGTAAAATTATTTATGCAATCACGACGAATACTTTACCGCGTGTAGCGACGACTGAATAATCTCCGGTTTGTTGTGGTTATGCAGTTAAATTTAGAATCATGTAAACATCACGTGACTATCACGTGGGAGCTAACGCGGTCACATGACGGTTATGCGCCAATGAAATTATGCCTATCAAAAGGCAGATCACTTGTGCAGGTAAATGTGTTAACGGAGCCAATCAGCGCACACAATAACATTACGGAAATTTGAGTACTCGTGGGCTAATTTAAATATTTAGCGTCTTTTGTTTTAAGTTGAAACAACAAAGTTAGAATTTCAATTTTAATAATAATTTTTTCCCACCCTCCCTCCCTGTAACTGCTCTGGTTTTTGGATGCACATTTTCTAGCTGACCATTAGGTCCTCAGGCTCGGGGCATCGCTCACTCACAGTGTATTTCCTTTCTTTGGTTGTTATTAACTTCAAATTCAAACTTTATCTTCTTTGTGGTTGCACATGTGTTATTCTTGCTATGCCTATTTTGTTATATGTTTCACTTTGTTCAATTATATATCATACATATACACATATATATACCATGTTCTTGGTTCGTCATGGGTATTCCTAGCTTTCCAGTAAGTCCAACTGGTTTTGTATGCTGGAATACCTGCTGGTTGCATCTTTCTTTTCTCCTTAAGACAAAATTTTAAATTTTCTTACCTCACAATCACTTCACTTTCTGGCACTCATTACCCAGAATTGGGTACAAAAAGAATATAAATTACTTCTCAACTGGTTTAATTTTCCCTTAAGCCTTTTTAGATGTATGAGCATGGCGGTTTACACCCACAAATGGGTAACATCGATGTATCGACACGGTTTTATTCATTCGGAACCTCAATTCCAAATTGTACTAATTATTATGTAATCGAAAATTCCATGCTTATCAAGGCTGGACTATTGACAACCAGAGGCGAAATAAACTCGTCGGACCATCAATTGGGTGTTTGTGTCAATCACTCCCCACATGCCAGGGCAGGCTCCCAAAATAGGAGATAGAGCATAAAGTAAATAAAAAAGAAAAAAAAGAGTGCCTTTGTTTTTAATTTCATTATTAATAACTCTCCAATAATGAGATTTTGCATATCAAAACCATTGTTGTGTATACATTACTGTTACAGTGAAATTACCAATAAAAATCTTCAGTCATGGATAAGTATTCTGAAAATCCTATTCAGACTATATATATGAACTTTCTACACAGCAGCCATCTTGGGTTTCAAATTTGAATCCATTGGCACACCCTGCAGCCCGCATTTATTGGAGATTTGTTTTGAAAATTTACAGGAAATGTTTAGGATCAACTCTTGATGGGAACTTTCAAATTTGAACAATTTTAGATGCAACTGAAAAAATTGGCCAGTTGGCAGCCATCTTGAATTGTATTCTTTCCATGACTAAATCCTTTGACCACATCCCTGATAGGATTGTCACCAAACTTCATATGGGTCTTTTGGGTGACCACTAGATGGGAGCCAACTTGGTCTAATCAATTCCTCCTACAGTTTGTAGTATATAGGGATCTGAAACCCATAAATCCTTCAAATCTGGCACATTCGTCGGCTGGGGGGGGGGGGGGGGGGGGGTGGATATTTTAGTAGTCGGAGGTTCAAACGAATCATGTCTGTTTAAATATCGGTGTGAGAAGAACATTAGAGGATAATATCATGTGATAATAGCCTCCTACAAAACAGTCAACAGTTTGGCTTTGGGAGATGGATTGTGGGAAGGCGAATAGTTGACAGGCAATAACTTAAGAGAAAATTATACGGAGTCCACATCACAAACATCTCAATATATGTTAATCCACTGATGATTTACTGTTTGATTGATTTTGGTGGAAGACTTAATAGAGTGTATCAGGTAGATGAACCTTAGAATTCCAACCCATAGTGAACAAAATACATGTATATTGCCAAGAATGGGGAGGGCAATAACCGCTACAAGGCATTAAAGTTACTATTCATATACTCGCCATCAAGCCTTGAAATATTGTGTGTCATTTGCAGAATGAGGTCCCCAGAGTGTGAATTTAGTGATGCTACCTTGCACAGTGGGCAAGCATCACTAAATTCACCCTCTGGGATCCTCATACTGCTTAGGTCTCATCTTCTTGGAAGTATAGATCTATAGTCTCAAATTAACATTGATTTTAGTTACATTTTCCCTTCTATTCAGTTTTTATCCCCTAATTTTCAGAAGATAAAATGCAAAATCGAGGTGACCAATTGGTGAACATCACCAACTTCAACTGGGGAACTTAATTTCAACTGTAACAGCGCATCTGAGTTCCAGTTAATGACAAACTATTTGTGTACTGAAGTATGTCTCAGTAAGGATGTACAGTAATGCCCTAAATAATCTATTCCTTAACCATAGCAGAATTATGAGTAACTTTTCAGGATTTGGTCGGAAATATGGCTTGTTGCCATTCATCGGAAAGCTCTCACTGAGAACAACAAGCCATATTTCCGACTAAATCCTGAAAAGTTACCCATAATTCTGTTGTGGTTAAGGAGTCGATTATTTAGGGCATTACTGTGTAGCACACAGCATGACATTTTAAGTCCATACTGGATAGCAACCAAGAGGTTTATAAAGTAATATTAAGATTTTTTTTCAAAATATGTTGATATTGCAACTTTTATAACCTGTTTATAGTGGCCATTCAAAGTCATTGAACATATTGTTGTTGGTGATGTTTCATCAAGTCGGTGAATCACTTGCCATTCCAACTAATGAATAGCATTCGGGATGGCTGAAATTGAATTATTCCGAGGTATCATGTCCCTTATTGTGATTTCATGGACGGTGCATATTCACGATGCATTCTAACGAAGCAACATCATCACCTGGGACGCAGACAAATTAGCAACTAATTTAGCTGCCTTCTGCAGGCGACAAATAATCGGCCAATTTAAATTCCTCAAGCCGGGATCTGTTTGAAAATTTGACGGATATTGCATTTTTGCTTCAAGGCTCTTAGCCTTGATGATATTATGTTATCCTGCCCAGAGCTTTTAGAGTGCTGTAGCTTCGCTATATTTAAGCCTGCAAATAGTGTGTGTCATTTGCTGAATGAGGTCACCAGAGGGTGAATTTAGTTATGCTTTCCCATACAGCTTAGGCCTCATCTTCTGGGATGTATCTAGTCTCAAATTAACATTGTTTTTAGTTATTTTTTTCCTTCTGGGAAGTTTCTATATCCCCTAATTTGCAGATTATAAAATGCATTATCGAGGTGACTAATGGGTGAACATCACCAACTTCAACTGGGGAACATCAATCTGATCCTAGGTCTCCCATAGCAGTTGAAACCTAAGCTGAATGAGGTCCCCATGGGGTGAACATGGTGATGCTAGCCCGCTGTGCGGGATTGCATCACTAAATTCACCGTCTGGGGACCTCATTGTACAAATGCAGATACACTATTTGCAGGCTTGCTATGTTACTGATTGGGCTTATGCTTGTTCTTCGGCAGCTCTGACATGGTCGGTAAAATATTAATAATGGATGCATTTTATCCCTTTCATGACTGGAACTGTGCTGGTACAGCATTAAATATCCCATGCCAGTGCAAAAATAGTAACAGATTAAGTTGAGGTTGTACTATAACCATGTGGACTACATCATCATAATGAGAGCTAGCTAAAATCTAGTTTAAGTTTTACTCCTGGAAAGGCTTAGCCTATCGTGCTCTTTATTTTGGATTTGACCCAAATAAAAACAGACATGATTGGTGTGGTATGTCTAATGATCTCAGATTTGGCAATTTTGTGAGGGGCAACGGTTACTGAATATTAGTAAAAATATAGGTTTTGTTATGGGTAGTATTATTACCGTAATCTGCGACAACAGTGGGTTGGGTGGCTGTGGTTGTGTCTTTCTTATACCCTTGACCAATTCCAATGTAAAAAAGTTCAACAGTTGGAAAGTTCGTCTTTGCTTTTTAGCTCACCTGAGACGAAGTCTCCTGTGGAGCTATAGTCATCACTCCTCGTCCGTCCATCCATCCATCCGTCAACAATTCTTTGAACATCTTCTTCTTTGGACCGAATGGGTTCATATTTGGTGTGGATGTTCCCTAGGTGACTCTTATTCAGATTTGTTCAAATGAGATCACTGGGTCAAATAGTTGCGAAGCCAGGGCCACAACTCTTTCCCTCTATAGTAATTCTTTTAAACATCTTCTCAAATACCATCAGGCCGAATGGGTTCATATTTGGTATGAAGGATCCTTGGGTGACTGGGGTTCAGATTTGTTCAAATGAGGTCACTGGGTCAATTGTGGGCGGGGCCAGGGCATAACTCCAAAAAATATTTATAAAAAAAAAAGAATTTAAATTTAACTCCATGGTCAAATATATATCAGCATAACGTTTCTTGACTCTCAATAATCTCCAGTCTAAAACTACATGATGCTATCCGGCAGTAAATATTAGTAAAAATATTAGTTAAAATATAGGTTTTGTTATGGGTAGTATTATTACCGTAATATTTTTACTAATATTTTTGCAAATGACAGACACACTATCACACTATTTCAAGGCTTGATTGTACCGTACTGACCCGCGTTTAGGCCCAGGGGGCCTTTGTTTTATTTGTGCTCAAAAATCCAAGTGGGCTTTAACTCGGATATGGCCCTTTGCAAAAATGCAAACCAAAAATCCTAAGAAATCGGGACAGTAAAACTAATGAAAGCCGATCTGACGCCGATTATTTGGGAATTTTTTCAATTAAATGTGAATATTAAAATATTATAATAACACTTTAAGTCTTGTAGTTTTATTGGACAACATTCCCATGTTAAAATGACACTATTATGTAAGTACATGTAGTCTTGACTGACAGCCGTCTTGTTCCCAAAGTGTATGCTTGGAGTCAGGAATGCCCTGGTTATTATGTAAGCGGCAATGTGGGTTATCTATAGTCTGACTATAGTTTATATCAATGTTCCGATTTAATCCGATTAGGACTGATTAGGAAAACAATATGCCCGGCGCTTTATTCGTCATCCATTGTCTACATACATGGCGACTAATTGCATGTTTAACAAAAGCCAGTGAGTGTAATTATTTAACAGCACTGACAAGGCAGTTGTATTTCTACTAAAACGGCATTCTGAACTCCTCGA
Organism: Siphonodentalium dalli; assembly: GCA_032622095.1. Taxonomy (NCBI): domain Eukaryota; kingdom Metazoa; phylum Mollusca; class Scaphopoda; order Gadilida; family Siphonodentaliidae; genus Siphonodentalium; species Siphonodentalium dalli. The sequence continues at coordinate 54,326,863 of CP136067.1, forward strand.
CCTGTGACCTCTGGGGGCAAACGGTGACGGAATCTGACAAGGTTTGCCGAATGCTAAAACGTATAAAAAACGTATACAAAAGCACGTGTTTGAATATTTTGGTTTCGAGTGAATAAAGTTGACGCAGTTTGGAAGACATTTTTGTTAATTGACAAGTTCCCCCTTCTGCTCCATTATGATACCCACTGTGTGTTTACATAACCAAGAGGCCAGTTCTTTGTGTTTGGCCACATGTAGGAACACATAGGTCTACGTTGTCACTGAACACGAAAAATATGTTTTTACATTACCGGTACTGTAGTTGGAACAGGTGCGCTTTGATTAAACTTAAAAGTATTGCACGCTGTTAGCAAGTGGGTTCTATTGTATTTTATGTCTGTTAAACGTTTGGTTTCCCCAGGGAAGTATAATTGAATAAAGAAATGTGAATTTAAGATTCACTTTATTTTATTTCATTTAATATTATCACTTACCTACGAATTATAACTTTCCATATTTTGTGGCATTCTCGCCGTCACCGATCGTTTGTGAATATACTTCTTGGAATTATTTATTTGGGGAGTATCATTAACAAATACTTACTTACCACTGCTGAAATTGAACAAAATTTGGGGTGGGCTTAAACACGAATATACCCCTGTGCATGGAATTTGGCCAAAATATATGGGTGGGCTTTGAACCGGGTCAGTACGGTATAATACATTGTGTTGCTTGAGGCCAGGCACATACAATGTAGGAACAGACACGCTATTTGCAGGCTAGCCCATGCTATTTGCAGGCTAGCCCACTGCCAGATAGCATCATGTAGTTTTAACATTTCACATGTCAAGTGAAATCTGACATTTTTATAAACATTCCCTGGAGATTTGCTAGAAGTCATTAATTCCCAATTACAACAACAATCTGTCATGTATTGTTCAAATCTTTCAACAGGCCTGTCTGCCATTTGCAGAATGAGGTCCCCAGTGGGCTAGAATCACCAAATTCACCCTCTGGAGACCTCATTCTGCTTAGTCCTCATCTTCTGGGAAGTATCTATAGTATCAAATTAACATTGTTGTTAGTTACATTTCCCTTCTAGGAAGTTTCTATATTCCCTCTAGGAAGTTTCTAATACTATATCCCCTAATTTGCAGAAGATAAAATTCATAATTGAGGTGCCCAATGGGTGAACATCACCAACTTCAACTGGGGAACTTCAATCTTATCCTTGGTCTGCCATAGCAGTTGAGGGCCTTAGCAGAATGAGGTCCCCAGAGGGTGAATTTAGTGATGCTAGCCCACTGCCGGATAGCATCACTAAATTCACCCTCTGGGGACCTCATTCTGCAAATGACAGACACACTATCACACTATTTCAAGGCTTGATTGTATAATACATTGTGTTGCTTGAGGCCAGGCACCTACAATGTAGGAACAGACACGCTATTTGCAGGCTTGCTCCTTTGGTGATTGCTATTTGCAGGCTTGCTCCTTTGGTGATTGTGATTCAGATTTGTTCAATCAAGGTCACCAGGTCAAGTAGGTGCAAGGCCAGCTACAGTACTCTTTCTCTCCATAGTAATTCATGATATGTCTTCTATGCAAGAATCAAATGGCCTATTTTGCTTATATTTGGTATGAAATTACCTTGGGTGACAGATTTGTGAAAATGGGATCACAAAGTCAAATAAGGGCAGAGCCAGAGACATAACTATTTCACTACATAGTAATTCTTAAAATATGTTTGCAAGAACTAGTTGGCTTATTTAGCATGGAATGTTCTTCTTTGACTGCAATTCAGATTTTTTTAAATGGGGTCACCTGTTCAAATAGGGGCCAAACGAAGGACAGTTTCCCTCTTAATATGCTTCCTTCACAAGGATCATCAGGTCTATTTTACTGATATTTATCATATGTATGAAGGGTTCTTTGGTGTCGGGGATTCAAATTTATTCAGATGGGGTCACCAGGTTAAATAGGGTGGGACCAGGGACATAACTATATGTCTCTATAGTAATTCTTAAAATGTCTTCTCAAGAGAGGTTGGACTAATTAGCTTACATATAGTATTGAGGATCCTTTAGTGACTGATATTCAGGGTGATCAGTAGTGTACAGTTGGTAATTTCAGGGTGGATTTTCACCAATCTACATACGTGAAGTCTCACTAGCCACATATCCTGTTTAGATCTACTTCTTTTAAAGTGATTATGAAAAGTTCTGACTGTTGTGGTCTCCAGAGTCCCAGTCTTATCAGTCTTTGCAGTCTGGTGCGACCCACAGTCATTGACTGTCTTGTTACTAGTAGTGTGGTATTATACATGTATTAAGGCATATAACATGAAATAATGAAGCAACATTCCATTAAGTTGGATATTGAGTATTCTTAAAATAATGGATTGTTATCCCCCGCCAAATTGATATAGGAATGGGTTCCGTCCGTCCCGAATTTGTAAGAGTCATAACTTGAACAAATGTCAACGGATTTCAAAGAGTTTTGGTATATGAGTTCACCTGACCATTACTTAGAATGAGTTCGCAAGCCAGGTCCGGCTGGATATTTTTACCGGAGTTATTGGACTTTGTTTATTTTTGTTGAATTTACCAAATAGCAAATAGACGACGTCACAGGGCTCATTTCCACAAATCTCAACGGATTTCAAAGATATTTGTTATGAGTTCATTTGACCAGTATCTTGAACAAGTTTGCAAACCAGGTCCGGCCGGATATTTTAAGCAGACTTATTGGACTTTGTTTATTATTTTTTGTGCAAATGGACCATGTCACATGGCTAATTTCCACAAATGTCAGTACCTAAAATGAGTTTGCAAGCCAGGATTTTTGACAAAATCCCACCTCTTGTTTAGCACATACTGATAACGCAAACACTATTGAGAATGCATTTCCCCAACTGCACAATTCGGCGGGGGATACCGTCGTCTGCGACTGCTTGTTGTTTGTGAAATAAAGTATGATTTTGGAAATAACCATCCATTGGACAATGGAGTGATGTCATAGCCATGTCTTAAGGATCACTAAGCACTGTCAACGGCACCAGAATATCTTGCTGGACTCCCATATTTGAAATATTGGGCCCTGTGTTACTTTAAATAAAGTATAAAGATCTCCATGGCACAGCTAGTCATTGTCCCGGATAATCACTCTTTCCGCAACTCCAATCATGGTAACTTCATGTCAGAGACTATTACTTTTTGTGTGATGAACCTTTCCCAACATTGAACTGAAATATAATATAAAATTAAACCTATTGTAGACCAGCAACGCATGATGATTTCGTTGCATTTCATAGAATTTAGATGCAAGTTGGTCTGACATTGTTTTGTGTGAAACGTGAAATTTGCGTTCCACAAAAAATGTCAGATCAACTTGCATCAATGCTGTATGGAATGCAAGCAAATCAACATCCATTTCTTCGCTGGAGTTATTAACCCTTTACCCAACAGAAGGTCCCTGTGCCAATGCATTCTCTTATATATGCGAGTCGACCATAGGTCGCCTCGCATATATAAGAGAATGCATTGGCTTAATACATTAAAAATTATAAAATTGTTAAAGATTGTAAGAAAAAATGGTAAAAAGTGTTAAAAAAAAGATTTTTTTTAGGCCAATGCATTCTCTTATATATGCGAGGCGACCTATGGTCGACTCGCATATATAAGAGAATGCATTGGCACAGGGTATAACTAACTATCACAATGTGGTCAAGGAGCCGGTTCCAATGATATCCATATTTGTATGGTTCTATTGAGACAGACCAAAGATATTTTAGGCTGTTGAAGCTTTATTTGGCCGGTTTGTTGGGTAAAGGGTTAAAACCTCTAACTAAAACCAGTCATAATTATTTTAGAGCTAATCTCGCTTGCTTTAGAAGAATTAAAGCGCGATGTAAACACTGTGATATAGATATTTTATTGAATAGGGTGGGTTAACATCCGTAGTGAGTATTGTATTATTAGACCTTTGCTTTTCCAATTAGATTGATTCTGTAACACATTGGCGAAATTAATGGCTTGCTCTATTGGAAATCTGTGCACTGTTTATACATCATTTTATTGCATTAAGTGTATAAATATCCAACACAAACGAAGCAGCTTGCCGAAGCTGTCCATGTAACACGAAAACTGATAGTTCTTGCCAGCTAAATATCAGTTTTCGGTGACTCGTCATCAGTTGCAGAAAATGTGTGATCCCAAATATTGACAGAACATGCGGATATCCGTGCAGTGCCGTCGGGCTAGTTCGATCACCAATACCAACTGAATAAGATATTAACGACTCCTATAATTCTCATCATGCTGGTTACACTACAAAGCCAAGTCAACTGGTCCTGCTAAAATGTTGTGTTATTAATGGGTCCTGCTGGTTCACCCCTCATTGGTACTGATTGCTGGGGGAAAAACTAATGCTGTTATGAATAATTACCATTATTTTTCACAAATTGTTTTATTTTTCGGAGTCGCTAATGGTTCCAAATGATTCAAGACAAAGACATTATTTGCTGAGAATAATCAAATATTTCATCATTATTGCCAGTGTTTGTTCATTAACAATTGGGAAGAGTCATCTTAATTAAGAATGTCTGACAACAATGTAACACCGTTATTATCCAACTTCTGTAAAAAGTGCCAGGAATTAATAGGTTGGATGCTCCCGTCATGCTGGTTATACAGTCAAGCATAGTCACATGGTCCTGCTAAACTGATTCGTTGTTAATCTTTCAATACTAAATACTCATTGATGAGTAGTTCCCTTAGGAAATGTTGAGATAATAAGTTCAACAAAATATTTATTAACCCTTTACCCAACAAACCGGCCAAAACCGTCAAATAAAGCTTCAACAGCCTAAAATATCTTCGGTCTGTCTCAATAGAACCATACAAATATGGATATCATTGGAACCGGCTCCTTGACCACATTGTGATAGTTACAGTTATGCCCTGTGCCAATGCATTCTCTTATATATGCGAGTCGACCATAGGTCGCCTCGCATATATAAGAGAATGCATTGGCCTAAACAAATCTTTTTTTAACACTTTTTACCATTTTTTCTTACATTCTTTAACAATTTTATAATTTTTAATGTGTTAAGCCAATGCCTTCTCGTATATATGCGAGGCGACCTATGGTCGACTCGCATATATAAGAGAATGCATTGGCACAGGGCCCTTCTGTTGGGTAAAGGGTTAACTTATTATCTTAACATTTCCCTCCTATAAATTTGACTCCTTCTGCACTTTTATTATCTGTCTGCTTATTTTTCCTGAAAACCCCTCCAGATGAACAATAGACCATTGGCGCTGTACTGGAAACTAGAACTGAACTTGTTATAGAGAAAACAACTGATGGTAGGGAACTGCGCTCGAATGGGATGAACTTATTATAGTGCAGAAGTTAGTCACTCCGGAGATCGTGCTTTCAGTTTTTGCGCTCCATCATTGTGGAACTCTCTGCCTGGTGAAATTCGAGGCTGTTGGGACTTAATGGAGTTTCGTCATCTGTTAAAGACTCGATTCTTTAAATTAGCTTTTGAAACTGACTAACATGCAGCTACTGGTATCGTAATTTGTATTTCTCGACAACTTTTTTTCAGACTCGTGTAAATTTATAACTTTGTTGCGCATGTGAACATGTATATGGAATTTGCGCGTTATAAATGTATTAAATAATAATAATAATAATAATTAATGCATACTATTTTAACTGGGTGTGAGAATCCATTCAGTATAGAAAGGGTTATTGGGTCCTGCTGGTTTGCATCTGATGTTGGTGGATAAAACTGAGTCAGTGAGGCTGTTAAAAATAATTACCATTTATTTATCACAACTGTCTGAACATTATGTTCACAGCCATTATGACGATTCAAGTTATATTTTGTCTTTTATTCCGAAAATCATTTTGTACAGAAGCTCTTCAAACAATCATTGGTACTTTGAAAATTGTCCGTCTAACTTCTATATGTATTCTGAAGTGGCCAGTGGTACCATATATAATATACCATATGATATACTACATAGTTTGTTGTTTCAAACAATGTGTACCATTAAAGGTTACACTGGTGTAAATATGTTTTGGAGTGACATCTATCGGATGGGTGAGGAACATATAGGAGAGAATAAAATAGATACTGGGCCCTGATTAACCTTTTTTGCATAACAAAAAATTATCACACCTCTTCCCTGTGATTTCCCATAGGTAAAATAGCACAGGAATTAATCCTTTGTAGTGAAGTTTGAATTTTGTGGAGTGGTCTAAAATATGACATTATTTTTTGAGTGCGGTTTTGACACTAGTAATGAAAACACAAGATTTAAAGGTGAATTCCCTGCCAGACGGACATGATTTTTTTTTGCATAAAAAGTTTCCGCAAATGTCAATCTTTCAGATTTAAAGAAAATTTTGGAGCTAGGATTTATATTGTGTAAACAGTATATACTAAAACATTTGCACTGAGGCCTATGGAAAACATTTACACCAGTGTAACCTAAAAGCAGTCATGGCATCGAATATTTCACAATTTTGACCCCTGCACTCATCATATCTGCAAACCCAGTTCATTAGCTCATGCTAATAACATGACACCGGTACTTGTTTCTAACGTGCTGCTACCACCAGGATACTATATTAAATGATTCTCCTGGAGATAGAAACTGTTAGTATTGACTTGACATCTCCTAGATGCACTTCATTGACTCCCAATTCTCATTTGTGACAGAAGGAGGTTTTATCTCACTCCACCACAGACAATCTCTCACTCAATTCTTCGCTGTGCTATAGACACTATCTGCTTGAACACCAGCATGCTATATACACTAGACCCTGGATCACCAGTGTATCTCTCTACCTCTATCCACTGTGAAATTGAATTTTAGTATCTCTTATATCATGTTCCTAGAAGAGTGCTAAAATGCTTGTTTATGGAACTCACGACATTATTTGAGCACTCATTTTACAAGAATAAAGTTGTTAATACTACTTGGAACACTTTCTTCTGAAGACAGAATTATTCAATGGAATTTTCTTGATCGAGAAATTTTAATGGAGCTTGGTGTCATTTTCCATAATCAGATTTAGCAGTGTTTTTTTCGTTGTCATTTTATTGGTTTCGAGACTTTAAAAATATTGTGTTCATTCGACCTGGATTCAGCGTGTGTTAAATTTAACCCAGGATGTTCCTCAATTGAACAGGCAGAGAAACACATCAATTGTTGGAGTGAAAGTTTAAAAAAGTTTTTAATTCAAGGAGAACTTTTCGTATTTCGTAGATGTAAAATTTCATTGGAGAAATTAGTTTTTGCTGGACAAATAAAAATTGCAGAGAATGAAACTGAACATTGTATTCCAGTGATTTATAAATATGTTAAAAAGTTGAACATGATTTCATCCATACTAATAGACAGTGGGACATTTATATGATACTACCATTCAAAAATATATTCCGAACAAATTAAGCATTTTCATATATTATAGATATTCATAAAGTTTTTGGTGCATCCAAGAATCAAAGAATGAAAATAAGTAGAGCAAAAATGTGTTTGACTGGAAGTTTTAACTTGTATGGAAGGTGACCGATTAAAATCAACCAAGTTGTGGTGTAATTTAAACTGCCACTTTAAGGAAAATATTTAACAACTCAACAGAACAAATTCCTTGCAAGGCTGTTGTATAGGACATTCCTTTTGAAACTGCACTCAGAAGAATATATTGATAGCAAAATTGTGGTAGAACATTGCTTAGAAACTACCACTCAAAATAATATATCATTCCAAAGGTGTGATAGGACAAAAGATTGGAATTTACGTAATAGGTGTGATGCCATTGAGGCGCGTGCCATTTTTACACTTACTGTGGCTGTGTATTGATGACTGATATTCTCTCTCGGACTGCTGTAGGCCTTAATAGATTCCTAACTGAGCCGGCTGTTACAGCTCCATTGTACCTGTGAGATATAATTTATACTCGGATCTCATAATCCACACTGCAGTCCATCATTTCTGTAGTGCCGGCGATTGCACCGCATTGTATAATACAACAGCGGTCATATACACCGCATTGTATTATACAGCGGGCTTGCCAACCACTGTGTGACATGAGGTCCAACCTACCTCCGACCGTTGATATTTTGCAAGACCGGACACAGAACTTGATGATGTTAAATTCACTCAGGATGATTAACCCTGGGTATACCGTTCCTGTTCCCCTGATGTTGTATAAGTATCCTTACTACAACATCGGATATAATCAGAGACGTAGAATTGGTATGTTTTAATATTAATGTGTTATTAATTTTAACCCTTTAAAAAAAATTCTTTATATTAACAACTAGGTATATTATACATATTCTGTTGATGTTATATAAGTACCCTTTACTACAGCAATGGATATAATTGGGACATATAATATACGGTATCTTTAATAATATTTTATTATTTTTTAAATTTAAATTTTTATTGTAATAAAGATGTCTCTTGCCACAACAACAACAACAACAACACAGTTGTTTGAACTCTTTTTGGGGACACATTTGCTTTATACTATTTCCCCCAAAAAGACAGGAGAAACATCTGATGTTTAAATGCTCCTATTTCACTTCAAATTATTTTCATAATGACATTTTCAAACTAACATGTTCTCATAATGTTATAAAAATATCAACATGTTCTGTCCCAGTCCATGGAGAAAAAATATTCCCAATATTGGAAGCTCCTGACTCAATATTATAATTTTATACCTCTATTAAACCAATACAAATGTTCAGGGAAGGGCTACACCATACTTAACCCTTTCATGCGCTGGTGCAGATAAAAGATCCTGTGCCAGTGCTTTCTTTTATAAATGCGAGTCTCCCATTAAGAGCCTCGCATATATAAGAAAATAAACTGGCTTACAAGTCAAGGTAAATATTGTTTGGCTGGGGTATTCTCTTTGTATGTATGAGGCTTCCATTGGGAGACTCAGTTATATAAGACAATGCATTGACTCAGGGTTTTCGCAAAATTTTCATGAAGATCCATTCATGGAAGGGTTAAAAAGAGGGACTATGAGTCTTGTACATACTGAAATGTAAGTCTGTGAACCGGACCATTCTAACAGCAAATGTGTTGAAATTATTGGCCAGTTATGGTCATTGACATGTTGAAACCTTCTTTTATGGCTGTCATTGTGGCAGAATCTAATATAATTTATCATTCACATGAATATCAAAATCAAGCTACTAGTAGTTATCTCAAAAGAAACACTCGAAATCTTAATCTTAAGCAAATTATATTCAAAAATATTTTTATGTTTTACAACCAATGGCTTTATAGGGGTCTTGTCAAAACTCTTAATGAGCATTTATGTTGTATTATTTAATACGCTGCTTTCAAACTGATTTTTTCAGTTTACATACCACACTCAAGATAATATTCCCGAGCTGAAAACCGACCCCAGCGCCAACATTGTCTGACCTCATAAATAGTCCTCTGATGTGCAAATGGTCGCATGCCAATCTTTCATAATTCAGTAATTATTTCTGTTTTTGCAGCGTTTCTAAAATGTTGGAAAAATATTGCGAATGAGAGCTTGATTAAATATGTACACATTAACGGTATCAGCTCCTCTGTGAATCATACTGATCAGCACACAGACCTCAGACTTTTAGAATTCTGAGAATGTGCCAACTGAATTGGAAATGAGCTTCGGCAAAGGAGCGCTTAGATCTTGCTTTTAGTGATATAAGATATTAGCCCAAGTTTTATCTTGAGAAGTAACTTCAAAGTAATTTATAGCTTTGACCATGGGTCCATGGAATGAGATTCAGCGGAAATTTTTTTTAATGCACTTCATAGAAGTTTTATGACTTACATGTAGTTATAATTCTGAATATTTTAGAAAGCCCAAACCAAAATGCCTGGTTAATAATAATAAATTCTAAATGAATACGAGTTCATTAATATTTCCATGTTTAGAGTGACATGTACATGTATATAATAATATTTGTATAGCGCTTATCCCCAATAAGTGGGCCCTAAGTGCTTGACATAAACATGAAATATAAATATATACAAAATCAGTCATTTTCTGAAACGCCACGCAAACAAGTAAGTTTTTATTGACTTTTTGAAGTCGTCGAGAGATGGTGACTCTTTTATGTTCAATGGCAGAGGATTCCAAGCATTTGGACATGAAACTTTAAAAGAACGGTAGCCAACCGTGATCAAATTAGCACCAGATGGTGTCAAAAGAAGTTTGTCCTCTGAATGAAGTGATCGGTGTTGGACATATGGAAAAAGGATATCACTTAAGTATGCTGGAAGAGCATACTATAGTTCTGTTCTATGGTAGAGTTTGAGTGAACTAATCTGCAACGACGTTCAGGATATTTGAATCTGATTAATATTAATGTCATCAGTATATTTTATAACGTTTCGGTCCTTTCATGGACAATTGTATGCATCTTTAACACGTTCTTACTACATTCTCATCGACAAGTTGTTCCCTTACGAAATGTTCAGTTAACCCTTTACCCAACAGAAGGGCCCTGTGCCAATGCATTCTCTTATATATGCGAGTCGACCATAGGTCGCCTCGCATATATAAGAGAATGCATTGGCTTAACACATTAAAAATTATAAAATTGTTAAAGAATGTAAGAAAAAATGGTAAAAAGATTTTTTTTAGACCAATGCATTCTTATATATATGCGAGGCGACCTATGGTCGACTCGCATATATAAGAGAATGCATTGGCACAGGGAATAACTGTAACCATCACAATGTGGTCAATGAGCCGGTTCCAAAGATATCCATATTTGTATGGTTTTATTGAGACAGACCCAAGATAATTTAGGCTGTTGCAGCTTTATTTGGCCGTTTTTGGCCGGTTTGTTGGGTAAAGGGTTAATAAAATAACTTATTATCTGAACATTTCTCAACAAGGAATAGGAATGGATTACTCTCTCGTCTTCTGTCTGTCATCTGCTTATATTTCCATAACATTCCTTTAAATTAAATAATAGATCTTTCTATCATATACTTTTATAACTAGTGGAAGAATCCATTTAGTTAAAGTGATGTGAAACACTCCGGTTGGGTAATCAAATAGAAATGGAGAAAAATCTTGCTCAAAGTAGTTATTTTTATGAATATTAATCAAAATTTACAAAATACCGTCAGTCATATATATTTATTAAATGCAATGAATATCGATGGCGAAATCATTTGGTTAGTTTATCGCCGAATCGAGATGTAAATATTTACAATTGAGCGTAGTTCAGACGGTGTTTTCTATGGAGTTGTATGGTCAATATCTCAAGATTTTGGGCGATGTTAGTAGAATGCTACATTCCCCCAGTTGCCATAGCGCCTGAGTACTAATTTATCAGTTTCACGCACCTGAACATGTCCATAATACGTCTTTAACAAAGGGTAAATACTCTGAAGTTCTAATACTAGAGCCAATTCATTCATAAATGTTAACCTCTTTGCTGCTAAATGACATTATGACATCGTGTGCTGGGCTGTTGACATTATTGCCATTTTCCAGTTGAAAAATGAAACGGTTATATCACAAGAATCATAAAACTGACTCAGTTGAAAGGCTATTATCGTTCACTCGTAGAACATCATACACTGTTTGAAACTTCAAGATAGTTATTCCGATGAACCAATCTGAGTTCCAGTATTGAGTAATGGCCTACTGCTAGTGTGCTGAAGTAGGTCCGTAGGTAATACGGACCATATAGCACATGATTGCACTTTTACATCTAATAGTTATGGATGTCATAGCAGCGAAGAGGTTAAAGTCTATAGAGTCCTCCATATTTATGAAAAGAAAAGGATTTAAGTGATCAATAGCAGAATTTACCGCTATTTAGAGAAATCAATTTTAAGAGCCACATCTGAAGCAGAGTTCTTTCTTTAACTCTTCCCCCGAAGAAACATCTGTCAATCTGAAAATTTATCACTAAAGTCGCTATTCGCTAAAGACTTCTGGAGTTTGCGGAATATACCTCTCAATCCATAAAAAAAATCAGTAAGAAAGAACAATTGAATTGTCTGAATAGGATTTCATTTAAGTCATATTCTTGGCTTTGCGTTTCGCATTGATTGTAGAATGATGCACGTACAGGAAGCTTCTGTATTAAGATTCTACATCATCTATTTGCTCAGCGAGACAATTTCTTTGGTATTTAAGAAAGAATTCCTGTGTGTTCGATACAATATGCTTGCATTTCCTGATCCGAACTAAAGATATAGAGTAGCACTTGTCAAAATGCGCCAATCACATTCGTAGCCAGTTTTTCAAATATGGCACGAACAAGTTTTTCGACGATGATCACAATCATAGCTAGCTTTTAATATTCTCAGATAGAACGAGACTTCTTATTCACATTTCAAGCTAACTAAATTTTTTTTTTTAAATAGAAAAATGCTAAATTTATTTTAATCTGCCTCCCTCTGAGGGCTTTAATGGCCAATTTGTATACATCATAAGAATGTAAAGCTTCAACTAATTCCTGCCTTGCTCCACCTCCATTTTTTTTTCGCAAACGTAATTTAAAACAGACCATATCACATGGTCAAACGTAGCTAGCTATGAATGTGGTCAGGGGGGGGGGGGGGGGATGTGATCAATGCTTTGTGACAATGGCTCCATCAGTGTAAGCAATTGCCCAGATACATGACCCCCCCCCCCCCCTCTGTATCATGAACACCAATCAAACTATCTGTATCTGTAGTGTTGAAACGACTAACGTATTTATTAGTCGGCAGCCCTTATTCGACAAGTCGACACCTACTATATATGGAACAATTAAAATCCCACAAAGTGTTTTCTGCCCAGTTCAACATGTTAGATATACGATTTTTAACAGCTGTTTGTCACTCATATCATAATATTGGGGTAAACTTCAGCGTTGAATTTATTTTCGCGTGCGATCGTGGCAAAGTAAAGGTCATAATTACTGTAGAGAGACTTCGAAATAGCTGGATTTAACAAGCTTCCTAACTTCTGGCGTATGTACAGTCAATTGTTTCCTCCGATGATATCACAACTGCTCATGTATATGTGGTTCTATGTGTTAATTACAGGTGTGACATTTTACGTATAATGTTCAGCAAGCTATTCCGCTATACCCTGTAACTGATGGTCTATACATTAGGGATGTGTGGGTTATATGAAATCTGACAGAGAAAAGAGAAACATCCAGCGCTCAGTGAGGAGTTAATGGACCCGTGGTCACTTCGGAATTGGTTTGATTTTGTATCAGCCACCGCCTCGTTAAAACAATCTTAACATCGGATGTAAAATGTCATAGATTAAAGGTGCCACACTTTGAATATGTCAACGTGTACAGTAACTCTGCTGATGCGACTTATAGCCGAACAATGATTGTCCCAAAGAGACATCAAAGGTGTCCCGCTATTCCGGCAAATAACAGGTCGCTATCTCTCTCGTGATGACTGAATATCTAGATCAGCCACATGTTAGTGTGGCCATGACCAGGCAGTTATATTTGGGGTCCATTGCAATCCTCTGTGCCTTTATACACAGTGACGATAACTATGGAAGTAGACTGCATGCATCAATGATTGCTCCCAAATGAAACGTTTATCTATACCTTTCTGTGAAATATGGCGATCAGTCGATTGTTAACCCTTTACCCAACAAACCGGCCAAAACCGGCCAAATAAAGCTTCAACAGCCTAAAATATCTTCGGTCTGTCTCAATAGAACCATACAAATATGGATATCATTGGAACCGGCTCCTTGACCACACTGTGATAGTTAGTTATGCCCTGTGCCAATGCATTCTCTTATATATGCGAGTCGACCATAGGTCGCCTCACATATATAAGAGAATGCATTGGCCTAAAAAAAAATCTTTTTTTTACCATTTTTTCTTACATTCTTTAACAATTTTTAATGTGTTAAGCCGATGCATTCTCTTATATATGCGAGGCGACCTATGGTCGACTCGCATATATAAGAGAATGCATTGGCACAGGGCCTTTCTGTTGGGTAAAGGGTTAATAGATTATCGCCAAAATCTAGTCGCTGTCGACAAATCATTTCAACACTTCATCCCTGAACAGTTTTGTGACTACCTATTAATGCACTATGAACTTTACCAACTGAATCACACTGGGTCCTTGCTCTCTGCATAGTGTTTGATTTATCAATTTATAGTGTTTAACCCTTTTATACTACATAAATTAAATAGACAAAATATAATACCAGAAGGAGCAGCTGGAAGGAGTGCTATTTATTTGAAGGAAATGTTCAGATAATAAGTTCAACAAACAACCTGTGGTCAGAACATTTCCTGAGGGATAACTACTCATCAATGAGTATATAGTATAGAACCCTTTCTTTACTATATAACAATTGTCGAGTAGTTCCCATAGGTTGTTTGTTGAACTTATTGTCTGAACATTTCCCACCAATGAATCCTTCAGCACTTGTAAATTGAGCGAGATGGCTTGAAAAATTGTGATAAAATGAATAAGAAGTCTTATCTTACAGTAATGTCCTAAATTATCGACCCCTAAACCACAGCAGAATTATGGGAAATTTTCAGGATTTTGTTGGAAATATGGCTTGCTGCCATTCATCGGAAAGCTCTCGGTGAGAGCTTTTCGATGAATGGAAACGAGCCATATTTCCGACTAAATCCTGAAAAATTTCCCATAATTCTGCTGCGGTTAAAGGGTCATATACTTCAGGCATTAATGTATGTTCAGAAAATAAGAAACTTTCTTAGAATTGGGAATTTCGGGGTCATAAATTGGAAATAAACCTGACTATTTCCCATTGGGAATGGGGGCCATTTTCTTCCCCTGACGCTGCTAAATTATACCTGAGTGCAAACGGATGCACCTGTCTCAGGGAAAGACTGCGTGATGCTAAAGCTTAAAGTTAGCCATGGAGCCTTGAAGATTATAGGCATCTTTAAGTCTTATTAAATCACTGAGGCTCAAGACAAATAAGAGTAGCATTGAGTGATAGATTGATAACTAAATTGATGTGAGCAATATGTTATTTGTCAGAAGACTTGTCAAACTTGTGGAATATAAATTGCCAATAATCACCTACCTCAGCCTACTTTTATTGAATATGTTTTCTGAGGAGATTGAGTACATTTTAGCCACAAAGCTTCTCGGAATTCTTTAAGTACACCTTTTAATAGGGATGAGGTCATTGGGGACAATTCAATTTACGCTTGCATATGAATGTACTCGAAGGATCCAAATTGATGCTACCATTTTATTCAGTTCTTAAAGTGATGCCTAAGATTCATCATTTGTGAGACAATGTTCCGAAAGATTACACAGAGAATAACAATCTATGAATCATTAGTAACTGTTATTTACTCAGACACAACATGAGTAACATGAGAATGAGATAAATAACTATTATTAACCCCTTCGCTGCTAAATGACGTTATGACGTCGTGTGCTGGGCTGTTGACGTTATTGCCATTTTCCAATGGGAAACTATAACGGGAATACCACAAGAACTATAAAACTGACTCAGTTGAAAGGCTATTATCGTTCACAATCGTGGAACATCATACACTGTTAGAAACTTGGAGATATAGTTATTCCGATACACCAATCTCTGAGTTCCAGTTATGTATAATGGCCTACTTCTAGTGTGCTGAAGTAGGTCCGTAGTACATATAGCACATGTCGTGCACTTTTACGTCCGTAATAGTTATGGACGTCATAGCGGCGAAGAGGTTAAACTACAATATTTACACACAACAACAAAATTGCCGTCATCACCATTATCACTGCCTCATCATTGTTGTCACCACCAATATCATCATGATCATCACCATCATGATCATCGTCATCTCCAATATCATCATTATCATCACCACCTCATCATCGTCAGCACTAATATCATCATCATTGACATTTTCGTCATCATTGTCAGCATCATCGTGTTCACCATAATCACTGCCTCATCATTGTCATCATCAATATCATCAATATCATCACCACCTCATCATCGTCATCACTAATATCATCATGATCATCACTACTTCATCATCATCACTATTAACATCATCATCATTAACATTTTGGTCATCATCAATAATAATCGACCCATAAACCACAGCAGAATTATGGGAAATTTTTCAGGATTTAGTCAGAAATATGGCTTGCTGCCATTCATCGGAAAGCTCTCGTGGAGAGCTTTCCGATGAATGGCAACAAGCCATATTTCCGACTAAATCCTGAAAAATTTCCCATAATTCTGCTGTGGTTAAAAGGGTCATATACTTCGGACTGTATGTCTATTTAAATACGCAAGAGAGGGGTAATGAGGCTCTGTATTTCTGTGACTTTGTATACGCTGTATAGAACTTTATATGATTTAATTATACCGGTATTTAAATAGCAGATCAAGTGTTTTAACCCTTTCATGACGAGAGCTGCATTGCTGCTGCATTTAAAGACCCTGTGCCAGTGCATTCTCAATTTCTCATATATATGCTAGTCTCCCATAGGGAGTCTCGCATATACAATGCACTGGATTACAAGGTCAAGGTAAATATTGTTAGGCCAGTGCATTCTCTTATATATGTGAGGTTCCCTATGGGAGACTCGCATATATAAGAAAATGCATTGGCACAGGGTTTCACTAAAATTTCAGGAAGTTGCGGTCATGGAAGGGTTAAACTGGTTAACATTATTGCACAAGTTTTCTGTGCGAGAACCAAATGTTGGAGTTGTACCTTTAATACTGCGGGACAAATGAGTGCGATAACATCAACCCTTTCACACCAATGTGTCATTCTATGTTTATTGCACACCTGAGCATGTGTCTTGCAATTAACTGAAATTTAGATTGATAACTAGTGAATTATGTACAGTTTACCTCATAGTAGTGAAAACCTTTACCATTAAAGTTCACATCATCAAGAACATTGCCACTGTAATTGGTCTGTAATTTAGTTGTTTAAGGACAAAGAAATTTTTTTATTGAATTTTTGAAACCTTCAATAATTTGCAAAATGTAATCAATGGGTGTACAATTATAGAATTTTATCTTATTGTCAAAATATGTAAAAATAAAACCTTAATAAAGGGCTTAAAGTTTGTTCATCTTCAGATCACGCCCACTCTTGTCATGGAAGCTTCCTATAAATCTGTCATTCCATTTCCCTCTATATGAAGCTGTGCAATTACATTGATTGCTTCTTCATTGTGGCGCTGATTTCAGGCTAATTACGTAACTGTCACCTAATGAATTGAATTTGAATCCCTTTATAGACAAATAGATTACCCATTCCATTAGCACATTTTTTCACCACCTTTACTCCATTCTGCCTTCCTGATAAGCGATATCTAATTCTGTCTTTAGTGTCATTGGAGTTGTCAATCTGGTTCCTAACAAACTTCAAGCTCAGTCATTGCAATATACTGTATGCAGCCCTGGAACTTAGGAAAAATGTCCCACGACAAATTTAATGCTGTAGCATGTTCAATTCCACATGTTGCCATGGCATTTTCCACGGCATTGCTTATTGTCGTGGCCAATTTTGAGGACTGATGTGTCATCTGGGTGGGTATCCAGGTAGTGTATAGAGAATAGATATATATAAAAGGGTTGGATCTGGTGTGGTGACTTGGGGGTAACCTGGCAGATGTTATAACGCTGTTAGATTTTCACCCTTTTGATCTAAAACAAATTTAATTTAAAAAACCAATTAAATTGAGTATGGTGTTCAATCTAAAAAAAAGAAAATTATACCAAAAAAAATATATATTAATAAAATGTGCACCAGACGCCCAAAGGGGGATGCCGCAGTCTAAGATACAAATTTGCACAAAGCACACAAAAGGGCCACTTTGTGCAGGCCTACAGGGCCTGTGGCCCCAACTAGCTCCGACGCTGAATAAATGCTCCAGAAGGGAGCCTGTTTCAGCTCGTAGATAATAAAAGTGCAGGAGTCCAATTTTGGAGGGAAATATTCAGATAATAAGTCCACAGGTTGTTTGTTGAACTTATTATCTGAACATTTCCTAAGGGAACTACTAATCAATGAGTATTTAGTATAGAAAGGGTTAATAGGGATGTTCAGGTAATTTACACATGTAGCTGATCTTACCCTTATCAACAAATGAATGAAAATCAAGAACTTTACATCTTTGAGAACACAGATCTATTTATAAAACAGGGATGAATAAGAATAACTATCTGTTCTTTGGAAAGCCAATTCCTAGCCGTCCCTTACTAAACAAACCAAAATCTTGAATCTGTCATAGCTTTCAAATGACATCTAACATTAAAATTTACCCATTTTAATCATCGAATTAGGT
Organism: Siphonodentalium dalli; assembly: GCA_032622095.1. Lineage (NCBI taxonomy): Eukaryota > Metazoa > Mollusca > Scaphopoda > Gadilida > Siphonodentaliidae > Siphonodentalium > Siphonodentalium dalli. Next base: position 54,345,180 of record CP136067.1, read on the forward strand.
CAACCTTTAAAAAAAGTTAGAAGCCACTCATCATCCTTCTTATAGGATATAAATGTATGGTAGGATTGATACACAGTAGTAGCATTATTGAATCCCACCTTTGCTGTCTAAATCTGAACTTGAAGGTTATCCCTTCATTGATAATTATACCCTCACTTTCGAAGAAAATGGGGGATATACTGGATTGACTGCGTCTGTCCGTCACACTTTCTCCCTCCGCGTGTCCGTCGAGCCGTCTGTCCTTCCGTCGGTCTGTCTGTCCGCCCGACCTCATAACTCGAACAACTATGAACCAATTTCAATAATTTTTTGTATGCAATCTCCTTAGGACTGCCTCTCTGCGTGATACTAATTGCGGTTTGGTCCGACTTTTTTTTTTAAAGTTACACCTCATTTTCGACTTATTTTTTTTACTTAGAAAATTTCTCACTTTTTCGGTTTCCGGATGATATCTCAAGTTTGGATCCTTTAATTACAAATACCGTTGTTTTTGTAGATCAGTCATATCAAGATACAGGTTGAGTTCGAATTTGAGTTTGATCCGATGATTTTTTTAGAGTTATGCTGAGTTATGGACTTTTTTTTACTTAGAAAATTCAATTTTTCTACTTTTTTTCTTTGGTTTCCAGATGATAACTAAAGTTGGACTGTTCAATTGAAATTCCGTTTTTGTGTGAGTCAATTATATCAAAATACAGGTCAAGTTCGAATTTGAGTTTGATCCGATGATTTTTTTCATAGTTATGGGCTTTTCGACTTGGATAATTCAATTTTCTTGTTTTTTCTTTGGTTTCCGGATAATAACTCAAGTTTGGATTGTTTAATTGGAAAATACAGGTCAAGTTCGAATTTGAGTTTGATCCAATGATTTTTCCCAAAGTTATGGGCCTTTGAATTTTTTTTTTTTAATTTTCTGTTTTTCTGTATAGTGTACCTTCATGGTGTAATCAACTCCTCCTACAGTTTTGATCATAGATATTTGAAACTTCAGAGTATTGTTACCCACATATCGATATTATTAGTCCAAATTTTCCTTTAAAGTTAAAAATCTTTTTTTTTACGGATAATGCGGGTTGAATTTGCCACGGTGGGGGTATGCTAGCACTCGAGTGCACACCTCTTGTTCTGTTTGTTTCATGTCTGTCTGTTTGAACTTGCATGGATTCCCTGTACATGTAAATGTATGGTAGGATTGATACACAGTAGTAGGCTAGTAGCATTATTAAATCCCATCTCTGCTGTTTCATTGAACTTGCATGGATTCCCTGTATCTGTTTGTGGCACCAGCCCGGCATCTTTATTATTTAGTAGCTCTCAACATTGATAGCATTCATAGTGACCTACATGTATAGTGTGGTTCTGAGCAATTTCCATATAACCCTTTCTTTACTAAATTGAATCTCCCATTAGTTCTGAAAGTATTCTTTGGAATGCTCTCTTATTTGTCTGGAGGGATGTTCGGGAAATATAAGCACACAGCAGACAAACGAAAAGATAAAACGAGTGCAGTAGGATTCCTATTCATTTGTGGTAAATATTCAGACATTAACCCTTTCTGTACTGAAGCATCATTGATGAGTAGTTATCCCATAGGAAATATTCAGATAATATGTTCAACAAATGAACACACATGAACCTTAGGTTGTTTGTTGAACTTATTATCTAAACATTTCCCTCAATATTAGTGTTGAAACAATTAGTGAATTTCAGAGTCGACTAGTCGAGACCCAAAAGTCGCGTTGCGTCGACTAGTCGGTACCCGATATCAAAACTTTCAAACATAACATGGTACGGAAAATTCATCGTACATGGCGTACACTGATGACTGATGCGATGACGGTCTATTGCATAGCGCATTTCCCTGCATAGACACCAATTTATTTGGGAAATAATACTGTAAACATCTTGATATTTATCCAACACACTGAATGTAATTATATAATTACTAGTAGACATGTGGTGGATATTAAATGATTAGAAACTCGATCATTTATACAGGTTTTAAATTTAATTTCTGCGTTCGAGATTTCGTTTAGTCACGTGATCACCAATAAACCGGTGCCGAGCGGTGTCACTATAAAATGTTAATGTTCCGACTAAATACGCCCTATAGAATAGGCTATGTTGTTGAATACGATAGCCAGTTCTTAATGTCAGTATCATTTATATACGGTAGCAACAATGATGTCACCTTAAGCAACCTTCAATTGATCAATTGAAATATACACAGTGTCTAGATCAAAGCGGTCTCCGACAAACGATAAAGCCGCGTCAATCATTGCCATCATGTCGCAGTGATGTCTTTGACCTCAAACGACGAGTGAGACATTGTGTTGTCAATTTCATTCTTTCGATTAATAGTCGGGTCACCGTGTGTGTCTATACTAGTAACACTGTCAATTCCGGGTGTCACCAAACGTAAAACTTACCGTAACTTACGCGCAGTTAACACCGTTTATGTCTGAATCGATCTTGAAAACGTTATACATGGAACTAATACACTATGTTCCGATTAGTCGACGGCAAAATTCAGAGTCGACGTTCTGACATTTCAGCGTCGTCTACGACTAGTCGATTAATCCTTTCAACCCTACTCAATATACAGGGCTGCTTTTGCATTTTATTTATGTCATCGGCTTGTGTTGTTTTAACATCCCTCCAAATGAATAATAGATCATTCCAATGTGTACCTTTATAACGGAGTAAGATAATCCATTTTATAGTAAAGAAAGGGTTAACATTTGTTGAACTTATTATCTGAATATATATAAGGGAACTACTCATCATTGTGTATTTAGTTTAGAAAGTGATAAACATTTTACCAATCATGGTGAAAGGCAAGCCGTGGTAAAAATGTGTCTTGGGCAGGTTATCACATTTGGTGCCACTTTTGGTATCGCTGTGAGTGGTCTCAATAGCTGTAAAATTTACTCATATTGCTAGTGTGGTGAAATATTCATTGCATAAATTTATCTGCTAAATCATTGTAAGTGCATGATAGATTTAATTCCCATATGCATTATGAACACTTCTGTTATGTGATGAACCTTTCTAACTAAAACTTGAGCTCTTCCGTAGATTGAAATCTCTGGTTATAACATTTCTGTATTATACAATTCCTGGGGCATAATATCCTAGATCATGCCATGAATCTCTAGTCTTGCTAAGGCCCATAGGGATCATGTTCCACCAGTACAAAAAGTTTTGACAGGGAACCTTATAAAGTCGAAAAAATAATGCGGGGAATATATTTCTTAGTTATTACCTGTTACTTAAAGGTGGATTATCTCTTTGTAAACATGTATTATATAGTTACCGGGGTATAAAATATTAGATTTGAATCGAAGACTCCTGTCCGGAAATGCTTCTATCGATTAATATTAATTTTATTTCGAATATTTTATGGTCTAAAAAGGTGTGTTTGTTCAGCTAACGAACAATAGTGGTTACTGTTAAAAGAGACCAGAAATTATATTGTTCAATTTTGTCACAAATAAACGTTAATTATACTCATTATCGCTTATATCTGTGGAACAAAACAATACATACAACCAATCTGTGACATTTGACATTCGATGCGTAGCCGTAGGAACAGCCCAGTGCTCTATATCGCAATACGGTCTCATCCGAATGGTCGGTTCTAAAAATAGTAACATAAATGGGCCCGATTTAATATTCGAAATAAAATCAATATTAATTGATAGAAGCTTTTCCGGACATAGGTCTTCAGTTCATATCTATTATTTTATACCCGCGCAACTATTTAAAATTTGTTATTTAAAGAGATAATCCATCTTTAATAATGTACTTAATTATAGGTGAAGGTCCCAACTCGAAATTTCACGATTTAAGTGAATTTGTGAGCGATTATGCTTCGCGTCGCTCACAATTATGGCATTTCTCCTGGGTAATTATACCCCCCGCAACGAAGTTAGGGGGGGTATACTGGAGTCAGCTTGTCCGTCGTCCGTCCGTGGACACAAATTTGTCCGGAGTTTTTCTCAGTCGTTTTTTGATTAATTTCCGTGAAACTTGGCACATACATCAACCACCATGGGAACCTGTGCACCTGCGATTATGACGTCTGTCTGGAGTTATCCCCCCTTTTTCGACTTAGAAATTTTTCGCAACATGTATACTTTTGTCCGAGCTTTTATTCCTACATTTTTTAGTCAATTTTTTAAAAACGTGGCACAGATATTTAGTACCATGGGAACTTGTGCACCTGCGATTATGACGTCTGTCCGACATTTTTTGGTGGAGTTATCCCCCTTTTTCAACTTAGAAACTTTTTTTGCAACATGCATAATTTTGTCCGAGCTTTTATTCCTACGTTTTTCAGTCAATGTTTTTTAATCTTCGTACTGTTATTTAGTACCATGGGAACCTGTTCACCTGCGATTATGACGTCTGTCCGACATTTTTTGTGTGGAGTTATTCCCCTTTTTCGACTTAGAATTTTTTTCGCAACATACATAATTTTGTCCAAGCTTTTATTCCTACATTTTTTGGTCAATAGGTTTAAGATTAGGGTTATGGTTGTACACCTGCAATGGGAACTGTTAATTTATTATTTTAACTAAATGTTTACTGACATGTGAAACATCTTAGTATTTTAAAAACAGGGGGGTATCCGTAGTCCCATTGGGACAGTCACACCTCTAGTTAAATCAATGTTTATTGCAATATCGGCTCACATAAGTCACATAAAAGCATGCAATTTTGAATTGGTACATTCACAAAGTGAGGTACATTTATATCAAGGAACAGATAATAACTAAGAAATATCTTGCATGTGTTATTGTTTCGACTTTGCAAGGTTCCCTGTCAAAACTTCAAAAAGTTCCAAGGTATTTGTACTGGTGGAATATGATCTGTATGGGCATTGGCCAGAGTAGAGATTCATGGCATGATCTAATAATATCCATGATATCTCGAGAATGTATTCGTTTTTTAGAACATGGGCTATTTAAATTAGGTTTTATCACAATGATTCATTTCCAGGAATATTCTAGCAGGCACTGGTGCAAACTTTGCAAAGTGTTCAGCCAGATACATGTGAATTTCGGCAGGTTTCATTTAATATGACCGTGAGATGTCAGTTAATATGTCAAGTTATGGCAAATCTTGTGACATAGCATAACATTGCTTGACAACTAAGACAGCAGAAACCTCACTGAACTATATGATCGGCATGCATTGGGGGTGGTCCAAGCAGGTAAACTACTAGTCAGTCCTATACCATCTGTATACAAAGTACTTTTGTAACAGACAAGTACATGTACTCAAGACGAACAATTCAGATGGTATTATGCATTAGGAAAGAAAAAATGTGTGAATGTTTTTTGCGTTTTGCATTATGCTTCTGTATACATGCTGTCATAGATAGATGTGTGCATGTTTGTCTAATACAAGTTCTTTACTAATAGAAAACCACTGTGCATGTAACGCATGTCAGGCTGTCTGTTTATCCCATACCTCAGACTATGGTTGTATTTGTCCATAGAATCGCCTTGCAGAAAAAAAAACACACTCCCTTGTCAGAAATGCAGAAATGGAAGAAGCTGCCAAAAGTTGTGTGTTATAGTCATTCAGTTTTCTCACATGCTACTGTTTTAAAAAAAAAGACATATTATTATGTTATTAGTGTGTCCGTACATCTGTCCTTGCTACTGTTAATTTTTCAGTTCATTGGTCGCAAATAATTGTTTTTTTTCTTCACATGAATGTAATGATATTTGGTTTGTAAATTTACTACCACCAAATATATTTGTACACATCAAGTTGGATTCTGGTTGCATTTTTATCAGAGTTACGACCCTTTGTTGAAATTTGGTCTTGTCCTGTCTTGGTCTCCCATAGCAGAGGCCATGCAGAATGAGGTTCCCAGAGAGTGATTTTAGTGATGCTAGCACACTGTTCAGGGTAGCGACACTAAATTAGCCCTCTTGGAACCTCATTCTACAGATGTCAAACACCATATTTTGAGGCATGTACCCTACAATTGGATTCAGAGGTGTTTTTTTTTTCTGCCTGTGTGGTATGTTTCTAACATCTGAACGTCCCTACATTAGTACAAACAAAGTCTAGACCATTTCATTGTATACTTTACAACTTAAAGATGGGAGAATCGATTCTGGAATCAAATTATTACTTAACATTATCCTTATGACATAGAGTGGACCTAACTGGAGGTTGTTACTCATTAATGTACATCTCATCTTTTAGAGTAAGGTTACCATTTAGCTGGCATTGGCTACAATCCAGTAAGCTTAAGCATTTCACATTTGGGACCTTTACTGATCTTAACCAGTCAGAAACAATATTCAATATATTGCCACCAGAGAGGACTCTAACCTCATTAAAAAATCATCACTGTACATGGAAGATCTCATCAGTGCCTCTGTGGCTAAGCTGATGTTCACTCTCCTGGTATCAGGCAGCCAATCATCTCTCACAAGGGACCCACGAATTTCAAGTTGGTAGCTTGAGAAGTGAGATAACACATTGAGTCAAATTGCCAGGGACATTTTGGTCGTGGAATTATTAATGCAATATGCAGATGGAACACTGGACCAAATTTGTTCATCAGTTATGATAAAATCCATAGCCGCTTGTCAGAATTCCTCGATATGACTTCTCCGTTATGAGCTTAACATATTGCTTGATATCAATCTTGGGATTTTTTTTTATTTTTACATAATAAATAGGATTTTTTGTGTCCTCCATCTGTATTCACCAAACATCTTCCTCGTTTATCACAACACATTTTTGTTCACCTGCACTCAAGTTTTAATCCTTCCTTTAATAAATTCAACAAATGGCATTTTTGCTGAACTTATTATCTGAAATTCTCCTAAGAGAACTACAGTAATGCCCTAAGTAATCGACTCCTTAACCACAGCAGAATTATGGGTAACTTTTCAGGATTTATTGGGAAATATGGCTTGTTGCCATTCATCGGAAAGCTCTCCCCGAGTTGATATCAAGCAATATTCCCACCAATTAACAGGAATCATTCTGCACTTGTGTTATATGTATTGCTGCTCATATTTCCAGAACATCCTGCAAACGAATAATAGACCATTCCAGTGTATAGTTTGGTAACTGAATAGGAGAATCCATTTAGTAAATTTGATAACATAGCTCTTGGCTCAGTTGGTAGTGTGTGTAGCTCATTAAATGTTCATCATGCATAAGCCAATTTTTTTGGAAGCAGCTGGTTTAACCCTTTCAGTGCCAAGTTCGATTTTTGTATCAACCCATATTTCCTTGATCATTTTTCAAATTTATTGATTATAATAATGTGATACATTGATGGAAAGAGCTCTTAGCATATTTACAAGTCCACACCTATTACACATTACATGGTCATACACAGTTCATTCACTTAATTGTGGTAAGCATTATCCGGTGTCAGTCGTCAACATGATTAGCAGTTCAGTTCAGGAGGAACAGGTGCAGATTTAAGCCCTGACAGACAATCTGATCCAGGTATATCTGGGCAAGATTTCAGTTTCTTACGATGGGTTGGGGTCATATTCTACATGCGACAGACTGATCTGTACTATCTCTTCTCCATAAAAAATTAAATAAAAATGTTCATATGGCCTAGCATATAACACAAATAAAACTTTTGATAACTGGATACACATTTTATGTGGGTAGTTTTTTCATCCCCATTAATACATTTGTGGGAATTGGAACATGTTCAGCAAAACTGTCTCATGCCAGATTCTCACTATTTCCTCTTGTTACAGTAATGCCATAAATAATCGACTTGAGAGCTTTCCGCTCTCATATTTCCGCTCTCATATTTCCGACTAAATCCTGAAAAGTTACCCATAACTCTGCTGCAGTTAAGGAGTCGATTATTTAGGGCATTACTGTATGTCGGTATGATTCACATGTATAGTACTTACTACATCGAGGCCATTGCTATGTCACTGGAGTTACTGCTTCTGAGGGAATGTTTGCAGGCAAGAGCCTATCTAGAAAATGATCTCAATTGGGCTGTAACGATTAATCATCAATTCAATGTATTACGATACACTATCAAGCGATACACATCGTAATGTGTCATGTGTATCGCGATACAGGAAATCAAGTAATTTCTGAAGATGGTCATTTGTAAAAGAGCAGAATCTGCAATTTTATCTCAGGTTTTCAGGTCTATTATAATTAAAATGTGTATTTGAATCATTTGGCTAAGTATTAAACTGCATGTTAGTTCTGATAATTTAGGTGGTATTCATTTGAGAACACTAATTTAGAGTATCGTGGTATGCATCGTGGTATGCATGAACAAGTGTATCATTACAGCCCTAGATCTCAAGTGTGGTTATTTGGCCATATATCAGGGTTTCCGTTACTACGGCTCAGCGTCCGACTCCGTGGAACGGGCTCATTCCCTCACTGAAGATCCGTTTGAGACATACATGCACCTATAGTCAATAGTAAGCTGTCATAAACAAAATTCCGGCTGCAGTGAGAGTTCTGGGGTTCAGAACAGAATACTGGTGAAAAAGCAGTGTGTTACCTGTACAGTCTACCCCTTTGCAATAAAAGCGCCAAAACTACAACGTAATGTTTGATGTGCAGCCAAATAGTGACGTTATATATAACCAGCCCTGGGAATTAAGGAAAATTTGCCTAGGTGAAAGAAATCGGCCTAGGCAAAAACAGATTTTACCTAAGCAATATTGCCATCTCAAATCAATATGATTCAATAATAACATGAATTGCCCAGAATTGCCTAGTTATTTTGCGGAACATTATTTCCAGGCCATTACTCAACATATATGTACAATTCCACAAATCATCTCCAAAATAAGTGTCCTTATATAACGGGTAGCTAGTTAGTGGCCCAGTGCCATGGAAACAATTGTAGGACAATATATGTAATGAGTTATTTAAGGAAATCTTTTTGGCTAAAGAGGTTCTATTTCTGATATACACAAATCAATTTTAGTAACCCAATGAACTTGTTTTACCTAGGAAATATTATTGCCTAGGCAAACCGATTTTGCCTCTGCTTTTACCTAGGCATTGCCTATTGCCTAGGCTAATTCCCAGGGCTGTATAACGTAATACACATATGAAAATGTTGCGGTAACATCAAAGAATGACGGACTGCTGAGAGATTTTGTGATATCGTATTACATAAAATATGTCTAAGTGCTGAGTAGGGAGATTTTTGTGCACTGGATATCCGTGGTTGAAACTACCCTTGAAATTAGGAAAAATGTTCAATGGAAAATTTAATGCTGCGGCATGTTACATGTTAGATGCCACATAATTTCCCACGGCATTGCTTTATATTGCCGTGGCCAATTTCGAGGACTGGGTGATCTATATATGGGTAGTACCGAATAGAGCAAATGTTTATCTTACCGATGTTCACATATAGTAAAAGCCCAATCATTGTATAAAGTGAAATAGCATTGTGGTGCGGATTACAGGAGCCAGTCTATGATGAACACTTGTTCACTCAGAAAGAGTATCTCCGTCATATCACTTTACCCACTCAGGAAAGTGACAGTGTCGTGAAAACAACTTCAGCTGCATTCTGTGGATTTAATTAAATGTTCAAATGTTAGTAGAGACCTACTGAAGTGTGTACCACACAAAATGGTTAAAATGTCGAAAGGCTCTCAACAAATCACGCAATATCGACAATTTCTTCACAGATCTGTTAGGACTCCCAATTACAATTTGAGTCTGTATTTGTCTTGCACTCAGCTATGAAGGAAAAGCTTTGGTATTAAGACTGAGTTTTAGTGTGCCTGTCATTTGCAGAATGAGGTCCCCTGAGAGTGAATTTAGTGACGCTATCCTGCATAGTGGGCTAGCATCACCAAATTCACCCTCTGGAACCTCATTCTGCATGGCCTTATCTGCTATGGGAGACAAAGACTCAGATTGAAGTTCCCAAATTGTGAATATTGTGATGTACACCCATTGGGAACCTCGATTATGCAATGTGTCATCTGTCAATTTGGGGATATAGAGAAACGAAACTAAAAAAGGAAAAGAATCTATGTGAAGAAGTTTCTATAGAATTATTTTAATAAAGAAACTTTCCAGAGAAGATGAGGCCTAAGCAGAATGAGGTCCCAAGAGGGTGAATTTAGTGAGCTAGCTGGCTATGCAGGATAAGATCACTAAATTCACCCTCTGGGGACCTCATTCTGCAAATGACAGGCACACTAAACTCAGGCTTGTTTTGTATTGTCATGCAGGTTTATTCCCATGTGTCTAGCTCTTCCAAGAGGCCTCTGATTGAGTCGTAATTCAGCAAAGTGCTGTAGTAATTTTGACACGGAATTGGCCGTTCCTTTTGCTTTCTTTCATAGCAACGGAGATTGCCAGTTGTTAATTTACCATCGCTCTCTTTCTTCTGACAGTTTGTGTGGTGCATTGTAATGTCTTATTTGTCTTTTGAATATGACTTCTCTCTGTCCGCGCGATTGTGATTGACTTGAGTCTCGTGCAACCTTTTAGTGGGTTCTTCTTAGACATTTCTGTCAATTCTGTGATGCATTTTAATGTCTCATTTGTCTTTTGAGTATGACTTCTCAGTTGGCAAGCTATTAGGCCTATTGCAGCATTTCGACTGTTTTAAGAGGTTTTTATGCGAAGAAATACCTCAGTTTATTTGTATTAATGTTTACACATCCGTTCGCTTTTGGATTCCGGATGATAACTGTAGATAGTCTCAAATAAATGGAATGAAATTTGGTATGGGTTTACTGGCACAAAATATATTTCTTATATATGTGAGTTTCGGGAGACTCACATTTATAAGAGAATGCACTGGCAACAAGATCAAGGTAAATATTGTTAGGCCAATGTATTCTCTTATATGTGTGAGGCACCCCATGGGCAACTCACATATTTATGAGAATGCATTGGCTCAGGGTTATTGCAAAATTTCAGTAAGCTCTAGAAGGGTTAATAGTAGTGTGATTTATATCAGTATTGTAATAACATAGTTCAGCACATCATTAAACTCTTCCCGTGATTGTTTACCCGATGGAACTCTAAAGAACCTTCAATTAAGAGTTGAATTATGACTGTTTTACTTGCATTGAGTCATGAACCAATATGGTCAGTCAACAAATAATTATACCTTTGTTGATTTATTTGGACTGTCCTTTGAGTGCAAGAAGCTATTTCAAGGAATAAATCCTTCAGTTAATTTAACTGATTTCAGCAATTTTCGTGTTGGAAGAATTCATGCCTGTATTTCAGGGAGAGTGATTGGCCAGTCTCTTTGAAAAGCCGACAAAAATCCTAAATCGGATGTACGTCTCTATAACTCTCTATTAAAATTAGGTTCTGTTTTGAAGGGATTCCCTCCATTTCATTGGAGAGTGGCGCAGACTTCGCGCGATTTCATTGGTTATGACATAACAGTTCACTTCAGATCTGAGGTCAATGACACGTTGACAATTTTACCACGCATTGTTAAACTCGTCTATTATTGGGAAAACAGAATACAGGCGATATATCATTGATTCATTTTACTACGCAATATAGGAGACATCATGCATCTTCAAGTTTTTATCAGTCAAATATATTCATGACTGATTATTCTTTCGCATCTTGTTGTATTTATAACTATTTCTAAATACTACGATTCTCACAACCATTTACTACGCCAGGATTGCACTCCATATTTGGAAACGGTTCATTACGTCATGTTGGGAATGCCGCATCATCGTAGAAATGAAATATAATGGAACTTCTAGAGATGTACATCCGTTAACCCTTTACCCAACAAACCGGTCAAAACTGGCCAAATAAAGCTGCAACAGCCTAAATTATCTTGGGTCTGTCTCAATAAAACCATACAAATATGGATATCATTGGAACCGGCTCATTGACCACATTGTGATGGTTACAGTTATGCCCTGTGCCAATGCATTCTCTTATATATGCGAGTCGACCATAGGTCGCCTCGCATATATAAGAGAATGCATTGGCCTAAAAAAAATCTTTTTTTAACACTTTTTACCATTTTTTCTTACATTCTTTAACAATTTTATAATTTTTAATGTGTTAAGCCAATGCATTCTCTTATATATGCGAGGCGACCTATGGTCGACTCGCATATATAAGAGAATGCATTGGCACAGGGCCATTCTGTTGGGAAAAGGGTTAAGATATTCGTCGGCTTTTCAAATAGACTGGTGATTGTCATGCTGAACCATACTGTCACCATTAGCTTTGATACATGAATATTTGCAGATTAATTGATTTGCATTCATTCAACCATTCATTTATGGGGATGTTCTGTTGTAACCAGGCTGTTTGTTGTACAATTAATTTTCTGAACATTCCAATAAGTAATTGAATGGAAATCCATATTGTGATTCTCTGTCTGTCATTACGTATATTTGCACGTCCCAGTAAATGAAGAAATCATCCGAATTTGAGCAGATTAAAGTAACATATCATAATCTAGTGTTGATCTTGTTTGCAATTATTGTATTACACTATTTAAAGCCACATGGCAGTCTGTGCTCCAGAACACCTAATAATCTTTACTTTTGATTTTTTTCCCCAGTATCAAAATTGGTCGATAAATACCTAACCTACCTTTCTACAGGCTTTATACACACTCCTTTGCAAATATTGTTTTAATAATATGTACAGATAAAACCACAATTGTGAATTGTTGATGCTTTTACACCACATGATTTTTCAGTGCATAAACAAAGAAAGCGTTAATATCATCATTCAGTTAACATGTTATAATCCAGCCTTAACCCTTCCATGACTGGAGCTTTGCGGAAACCCTGCGCCAATGCATTCTCTATATAAATGCGAGTCTCCCATAGGGAGCCACTCATATAAGAGAATACATTGGCCTAACAATATTTACCTTGACTTTGTTTATAGGCAGAGCTTTCTCTTACCGTATATATTCGAGGCTCCCTATGGGAGACTCGCATATATATTAAAAAGAGAATGCACTGGCACAGGATCAGTAATGCTGCACCAGCCAGCTCCCGTCATGAAAGGGTTAAAGCTTGTTTGTAAAGATTGTCTTAATAACAATGCAAATAAATCTGCAGGAGACTTTAAACAGTTATGATGTATTGAAGCCCATGCTTCCACATGAATATCCAAGGCGTGGTTAAGCAAGGGTTAATACCATCATTAAATTAACATGTTATAATCCAGTGTTAAGCTCATTTGCGATGATTGTCTTACAAACACTGATGATAAAACTGTAGGAGACTTCAAACAATCAGGATGTATCAATGCTTGGTGCACCACAGGAATATTGGCAGCAGTCATACGCATAATTAGTGCCCATTCGATGTTTCTTATGTCTTTATCACGATTCCTGCAGAAATCGAGATAAACCAAGTTACCATGTCTCATGCTGATGGCTTTTTCTTATCTTCGGCATTAGATGCAAATTAGGGTTCTTCACTTGCCAGTCAGGTTTTCCCATAAAATTTGCATTAAAATAATACAACCATTGAGATAATGGTCTGTGGGTGTTTAAAACTCATCTCCAGGCATTTAGGCACTCCAGGCATTCAGTCCGGTTCTCTCAATAAGAAACTAGGCTCTTATGTTACAATTTAAAATATTTCTCGTTTTGTAGAATTCACAAGTGTAGCAGTAATTTCAGCTTTATACTGCAAGTTACTTGAGCTGTGACAACTTTGCTAGCCGTAATGACTTGATTGCGCTGTTACATGAGCCGAGATGGACAACCCGGTTTGACTTGCACAAAACTATCTTGTCAATCACCGCACTGCAATGTTTGCATTAAATGTTGCAAGATGCAAGTTATGTGAGCAGTCACTAATAAATGTTACTCAACATGATGGGAACATTATATGGCTGGCATCATTCAAGTCACAGCGAATCATATTATGTTCCAGGTTTTCGTCTCAGCTAGCCAGGATGTCTTGCTGTTACATGAGCCGAGTTATCCCTGCTTGCCAAGTTGGTGCAGCACTTAATATACAGTAATGACCTAAATAATCGACTCCTTAACCACAGCAGAATTATGGGTAATTTTTCAGGATTTAGTCGGAAATATGACTTGTTGCCATTCATCGGAAAGCTCTTGGCACCATGGCAACAATTATGCATAATTCTGCTGTGGTTAAGGAGTCGATTATTTAGAACATTACTGTAACAGCACAACTATCTTTTTAGTGAGAAAGTACAGGAGACCAGGGCAGCCAGCAACCCGAGTTGTCCCAGCTCATGTAACAAGCCCCTTATACCAGTATGTAATATAATCACGATAGACTGTAACCAGCTAGTAGCTACATGTAGATCCATGGACCAGCCTAGTGGTTTCAAATTGAGGGAAGTCACTTCTCCCTGTTTTCTTATTAGGGAGAAACTTGTGGACTGTTATCAGGGAGAAGTACAAGTATTTAACAATGACTGAAGTTGAATTTACACCCCCATCATCACCATTCTATGATACATTATATAGTACCATGCAACACTTGAGCCCATTTATAAAACAATTATAGTGAGTAAGAACAGCATTATAATCCGTAAATATACTTTAAAGATGCATAATCCGAATTAACGCTCCCAAATTACTATTTCTTTGGCTTCGGGAGTAAAATATATTTGATTCGAGTCGAGGAATCCACCATCAAAGCTCAGAGAGATCAGATATCGATTTTTGAAATTTGTTATTTCTTATATAATGTGCACTTATTTGTGACCCAGAAAAACCTCGTCAAACATCAAACCGATTCTCAGACAAAATTACAGATGAAGATGGATAACTCCAAAATCAAGTGGTAATAAGGCAAAATTTTATGGTACTCAAGTGATAATAGGCCATATTTCGTTGAACAATATGTTGATAAATAACATGTTTTGGAAAATTTTATACCATAGTTGACAGTGGTTAGCATTATTTTGTTGTAATTAATCGAGTCTGATAATTTTGAAGAAATGTTGTTGTTGTTGTAACTTCATGATCAGATTGAGTACCTTTAAATATGCTGTTGGGGCATATTCATAGTAGTAAATAAGAGAGAAGTCATTTCTCCCTGGATGCAAAAATAAATTATGTAAAGTAAAAAAATCAAAAAAAATCTAGCAAATGTTTTAAATAAATGATAGTAAGATATAATTCTTTTGGAAAGATTCTGTAGGAAACAGATGTGACACTCATTTTGTGAGACAAATTACTTCGACCAACCAGCTACATGTACTAGTGGGAATAAAGTGCCATGGAATCACCTCAGACATATCAATACTGGAAGAATTTCTAAATTATCATTAAAATCATATCTGACAGTTGTAACTTGGTAATGATTCATGGGTGTCAAATTAATAGTGAAAATTTCATGTATGATATATTACTTTCTGACTACCTCGGCCACTGGGGAGACATTTTTTTTTGTAAATGTTGTTAACACAAAACATCACTTCAGCACTGTGATGCTTATAACTTGTTCTAGAGTTACAACTGGGCTATTGAACCCTATTGTACATAAAGTGTTGTCAAAAAGAGTCCTGCAGAGTAATCAAATTCAGAGAAATAGTCAATGTCAGATCAATTGTTTTTCCACATTTTTTTTTTCAAATTAGAAACACAATATTCTTTTGGCCAATACAAAAAAAACGATGTAAACATTTTTTCTCATTCCTTGGTGTAAACATATTTTAATTTCCATATCAGAATGTTGGATAATAAACACAAGTCGCTAACCCATAATAAAATTTATGCCACTCCCTTACCTACTAAATGAAGGTTCTTCGTTTGAAGAAGGTTAATAACCCCAAGGAGTGAAGAAACTAATAGACTAGAGTATGCGGTCCGACGAAATAATTTTATTCGCCAAAATCACTCAAAGGTGTCAACTAATTAAAAGTCCTTGTTGCTGGCTACGAATTAATCATGGTAATATTTTTTGAAGAAATCTAAATGTCCATTAGGTGAATCAGACTATGATAAAATTTTGAGTGAAATACTGTTTGTGGGTGTAAAACGCCTGTATATCCCTATAAATATTGTATTATTTCAGATTTATTCTCGAAAATTGCGCTTTGTCTGCTAAAGTGGGCTGCGTTGTGGCCGCTAAGCCTATTAAAAGCGGGCAGCCGTGATGAAAGAGTTAAGGGAACTACTCATCGATGAGTATTAACTCTTTCGCTGCCACCTGCCACCACAGACATACCCCCCAGTGCCACGCATCCTGTACATATATCCATGTATTTCAGGTATATATGGGTAATACATTATATCTCAAGCAGTTTCTAATATAATTAGTTGAAACTTCACATGTATATAGACATGGGTATATCCTGTCGAATGCCGCCGTGGACACGCCCACCAAGGTCACGTGACATTGGCGGCCATCTTGGATTAGTGGCTATTTGCCGGTATATGTACAGTTTGTGTGGGTATGCATGGGTGTTGTTTGTTTTCTAATTTTCAACCCAATTATACGATGTCCAACAGTAAGGTACACGGGAGTAACATATATGAACATACTTTGGACATAAAATAGGTCACGTGACCTTGGCGTCCATCTTGGATTTATGCAAGTTGCCACCTATTTGTAGCAAAATGGGATACAATGGCGCACTTTGTTGAGTTCGTGCTTTTGTTGCTTGAATATTCCCTGATAGGTACAATTCCAAATATAGATATATATATATAACCATGCATACCCACATGTATATATACCTGCAGGGGGACATATGACACTGCTCCGCCCCTTATAAGTCACGTGATCTTGACGGCCATCTTGAATTTCAGGAAAATTGGTTTTTACGATGATTTATGTGAATTATATGGGTCACGCGGGCGTACGCATGGTCAACTCACCAGCATAATTAATTTAGTTGCCTGTTATCACCACTGGAAAACGATACAATAGACAAGGGTTGTTCAAAACCAGTAAAGGTGTATTATAAGAAAACAACATTTGAAAATAATCCATTCTGGAAAGGAAAGTTTTGGCAAAGATGGACGCCAAGGTCACGTGACCTATTTTATGTCCAAAGTATGTTCATATATGTTACTCCCGTGTACCTTACTGTTGGACATCGTATAATTGGGTTGAAAATTAGAAAACAAACAACACACCCATGCATACCCACACAAACTGTACATATACCGGCAAATAGCCACTAATCCAAGATGGCCACCAATGTCACGTGACCTTGGTGGGCGTGTCCACGGCGGCATTCGACAGGAAATACCTATGTCTATATACATGTGAAGTTTCAACTAATTATATTAGAAACTGCTTGAGATATAATGTATTACCCATATATACCTGAAATACATGGATATATGTACAGGATGCGTGGCACTGGGGGTATATTCCGGCTCTGACTGTACTCCCATAACGTCAGAAATAGCATTACCTTGATGACGTTGTCGCTTTAAATTGTTCGCGCGCAACAGTACTACAGATAGAATCATTGTACACTGTCAAACATGCCGGAAAGAATAGAGTTATATCCCATACATTAGACTACATACCAAATTCGCAAAAATGCGCGATTGGCAGTGACACGGGAGTTCGCATTTATGCGCGTTTGGCAGTGAAAGAGTTAATAGTAAAGAAATGGTTAATATGAAGTAAAAAAATATGTTCTGAAAAATATTTAACACAAAAAAGTGTAAACATCAGATTTGTTCAAGTATGCATTGAGTGTGAGCCTGTAATTTGCAGAATGAGGTTCCCGGAGGGTGAATTTAGTGACGTTGTCCCGCATAGTGGGCTAACATCACTAATTTCACCCTCTGGGGACCTCATTCTGCTTTGGCCTCCTCTTATCTGGGTGTACATCACAATATTCACCATTCGGGATCTTCAATCTGAGTCTATGACTATGTCTCCCATAGATGATACCATGCTGAATGAGGTGAATTTAGTGATGCTAGCCCATTATGCTACCCACTATGCCGGATAGCATCATTAAATTCATCCTCTGGGGATCTCATTCTGCAAATAACAGGCCCACTAAACTCAGGCATGCGTGTGTAATCTGTACTGAGCGGTGAGCGCTTTCCATACCAATTGCAAAACTCATCGAATCAGGTCAGCATAATTCAAACAACGATGTTCATGACAAAAAAATGACTTGTTTTTTCTAATTGATGCAACTGATTTCTCCATCACTTGGTAGCCAGTTTTAGCCCATAGATTCACAGAAGTACCCTGTCTTGACAAGTAGGCATTCCACTCCTATTTTAATCCTCGGATCATAACAGATTATAATAAAACTTTAGTATTTAGGCTATAAATTAGTATAATATCAGTTTGAACTCTATTCCTGCCTTTAGGCTTTACCCAGTAATATGCAGTAACTAGAATATTGATTCAGTGCTAATTTACTTGAGACCTTTTTTTGCTCTCATATTTTTTTTACAAACATGTATGACAGATTACTGCAGTAATGCTCTAAATAATCGACTCACCACAGCTCTCAGTGAGAGCTTTCCGACTAAATCCTGAAAAGTTACCCATAATTCTGCTGTGGTTAAGGAGTTGATTATTTAGGGCATTACTGTATGACAGATTACTATTACTTTCATTACACGAATCACTGAACAAGTCTATACTTAGAACAAGATGAAATAGAATTTTTTCCATATTCTTGACATTTTCCCTGTGATAGTCATGTGTTAATTGGTGCATATGCACTGAGATTATATAAAGTAGAGGGATGGGGTGCTAATTGGTCTGAAGTTCTTATGCCGATCTGCCTTTTGGATTGTAGAAGAGTGGAATCCATGATACAAACCATAATTTACTGGTCATAACTCTGGACTGTTTCATCTTTGTTATTTCATTTTATACACTGGGAGAAATTATTAGTCTTTGACAGCTAGTTAACCAACCTTTAACTGGTGATAAAAAAGTCCATATAAAACATAATTTAACCCTGCTTGAAGGCAAGTTGAAGCATGATTTCTGAAATAGGATTCCTACTTATTTTTTATATGCCCTTATGAAAAATATGTAATCAGTCTGTCCGTCCATCTGTCTCCATCCATCTGTTAACAGTTTTGGTTTCCAAAGATAACTCTAGTTTGGAATTATTTGATCTGAACCAATAGTATGTATTTCCCAGCTATTAAATACAGACCAAGTTCAAATATGGGTTCCGTCCAATTATTTTTACACGAGTTAACGGCCCTTTTTTTTTACTTAGAATTTGACCGATTTCGTAACATTTTGGTTTAGACCGGTAACTCCTGTTTGGATCATTTGATTTGAATCAAAGCTAGTATATTTGTTTCCCAGCTAAAACTACAGTTCGAATATGGGTTCTGTTCAATTATTTTCACATGATTTACGGCCATTTTTCGACTTTTGTGGTAGTACAATTCGAAATGGCTAAAGGGTGTATTTCGCCATGCCCTAGCGATGCTGTTGGTAAAATTGATTAGATTCATCAACTGCTTAACTCTTTGTATGCTATAAAATACTTATTGATGTGTTGTTCCTGTAGTGTTTTCATAGATTCAGTCCTTCGAATTTGGAAAACGTAGATGCGCGATATATCGCTCGGAGCTTTTGGAATTTGCGCGCGCCTTTTTTGCGGGAGCACAATTCAAATTAACATGGATGAAATGATTACTGAATAAAGACAAACACAATTATAATGATACACACGTGTAATTCCAAGTGTGCCTTTGGCAACTTTGACGAATCAACCGGGGCTCTCTTTCGTTTTGATAGTCGGTATTTGAGGAGGCTCCAATGTCCATTTTTCGCTTTCTCCGATTCTAGAGATACTGGCTTCGAAGTATAGCTTCGAAGTATAGTTAAACTTAAAACCTAATATATGGCAATAATATTCAAATGAATCGGCGAATCCCGCATGCCGAAACATCAAACAAGGCTGCCAAAGAATTGACACTTTTTTGCTGGAACTCGCACGTGCAGCACTGGTGACGAGGTGTACCCCAATCATTGAGTGAGAAAGACGCCGGCGGCCGCTTTGATCTTTGTTATTATGTTCGTAATCAACGTCATCGCTACTGAGAAAGATACACGTGAATAGTCTTTTCGGCGTTTAACCATTGATGTGCTGTTTGTTAAAATCTCGTTCACTGGCTGCAAATTCCGACGCGCGCATTTAAATTTTTCGGCATGCGCATTTAATAACTCGCTGGTTTTTAGATCCGCGTGCGCCAAGGCCTGCAAGCGCAATTGCGCGCCTCAAAATCGAAGGACTGTAGATTACTGTTTGCTTTTGGCATTTTTTATTGATAAGCAACTAAATTAGGGTCTGTCAGAATTGCAGGTAAATTTTAAGCATTTCAGCCTGTCATATTACAATTGTCAGTAGGTTTCAACCTGTCAATAACAATACAGGCCACGTACATGTATTTCAAGACTTGTCTAAAGATGCATAATCCGATTATTATAAAGCACCCCTCAATTACTATTTATTTTGAAATCTCATCTTTTTCACCAACGAGACTCATAAGTGGCCCAATAAAAAGTTGACGAGCCATCAGTCTCGGACCAAATTGCGGATTAGATGGATAACTCTAAAATCAAGAGGCTTTGTGTTGATAAGGCCAAATTTCGTCAAACAATATGTTTATAAATAACACGTTTCGGACAATTTTATACTATAGTTGACAGTGGTTAGCATTATTTTTGGGCAAATAATTGATTCTGATAATTGAAGCGGCATTTCTAAAAATGTTGTTGTTCGAATCTGATTATATGGGGATCATCGAATCAGATTGAGTACCTTTACTATTAAAGTCAGATATTTACAAGATGTTTCTCTTTTGTGTTTGGTAATAATAACATGTGATAAACGAAATATGCCTTGAAAATGAGATTCATAGAAAGTTTTCTGTTGTTGTTGGAAAGATAATCTATATCTTCTGGACAGCACGTCCAGAAGATATAGATTATATTTAACCCTTTTTATACTAAATACTCTTTGACGAGTTATTCCCTTAGGTAATGTTCAAATTATAAGTTCATTAAACGGCCATGTTTATCAAACTTATTATCTGCATTTCCCACTAATGAATAGGATTCCTTCTGCACTTGTATTATTTGTTAAGTTTGTCTGTTCTGCACATCTGTCCTTAACACCCTTTATAACTTGAACATTGTATGTTCACACATGCTGCCCAAAGTGTTTGGAACTCAATTCCTCTCGACATTCGTCGTTCGCGTTCTCTTGATATCTTCAAACAACGACTGAAACCCACCTCTTCAAGATTTACCCACAGACAGCTAGCCGCAGATAATGACATTGTATCATTATTCAATTGTGTGTGATTGCTATCATCCAATGTTTGTATATAACTTGTATAAAGAGTCCCAAGCACTTCGAGCTACACCAGAGATGAAGCGCTATATAAATGCTATATATTATTATAATAATAGACCATTCCAATATATATTTTTATAACTGAATGGGAGAATACTTGAGTTTAGAAAAGTGTTAATGTAAAATACCGAACAAGGTTAGACTGTATTATAACATGTGTTAAATTAGATTTCGTATATGTTGTTGTAACTGGAGGTCTGGATTCCTGAAGACATCTTTAATCACTAATAGCAGGAATAATTCAGAGTAATCGCTGAAGTAAAGGTATCTGATAGAATCATTCGTCTGCAGCTACAATCAGACAGAGACCTGGATTAGATTCCGAGCAATCTCTTATCGCACACCTGAAGATACACCATGATATCTCACTCTTAATTCCTTCAGCTTTTCTCAGAGACTCTGGTAGAATTATACAGATGATCTTCGGAATGAGAACGATATATCTGGGAATACTTGTCGACCAGAGAGGAGAAAAAAATATTCATATAATCTACGATAGCAATCGGAGAATCACACAACAAACACATTTAATATCAGCAAAGAACAAAAACATGCAGACATTCAGTTTGGTACTAAAAATGCAGGTACAGTGTATTGAGCATGTTGATAGTAAATGTGCAGTTTCAGTGAACTGAGCGTGACCTTGTAACTTTCCAAGGGATGAGGGCGCCCGTAGTCTTTATCTTTAATTAATAGAAGGACCGAATGATGTCTGTAATAAGTTTGTAATAATTTAAGAAATAATGTGAACTTATTTCAGTGAATAATACCAATAAGTTAGTTTCCAAATATTATCTCAACTAGAAGATTGTAGCAATCAACTAGATTGTCGAAAAGTCCAACCACATTGATTGTACCATTTCAGAGAAAACAATGTTTGAACTACACACACATGTGCTACTTTATTTGGGACAAATTATTGGGCGATTAACATACATTAATGATTCCATCGACAATAGTCAGTCACTATATGGAATTCTTTTATAGCAATGACACTACTTTCTGACCATTTGGGTATAAAATTGATGAAAATAACTACTTTGGTATGATTATTTGCTAATCCATTCTGAACAATCTCATGTATTAAATGGTTTGGGGTATATAGTCGAGGGCGCCGCCTGTATGTCCGTCTGTCCAAAACATATCACCATGTAACTCGGGTGGTAATTATCAGATTTTGTTGTCCTTTGGCATGGTGATAGCACAACTTGGGGGTGAGGATACCCACATACAATGGGTTTGTGAATCTTGTGTCCATACGAACATTTCAGCCTGTAACATGGGCATGGATAATTAGATTTGGTTGTGCTTTGGTATGGTGATAGCGCAGCTTGGGGGAAAGGATACCACACACTACGGGTTTCCTCCATTCATTTTTACCAGAGTTATGGCCCTTTTTAGAATTTTTACGAATTCTAAATTTAGGATTTTTACGAATTTTTACGAACATTTCAGATTGTAAGTTGGCCATGGATCATCGTATTTGGTTGTGCTTTGGTATGTTTATAGCCCAGTTTTGGGGAAAGGAAACCACTCACTATGGAGTTCATCCATATATTGTTACCAGAGTTGTGCCCCTTATGTTATTGCCCTTGGATTTAGAATTATATCAAGTTTTCACTCTGTACAGACATTTTGCATTTTATTATGACAATGACTATTCTTTCCTAAATAACACTATTGTTTGACAATCTAATCCAAATCGTCAGATCAAACTGAGTGAGATTTCTCTGGAACAAATCAGATCACACTCCCAGCGGAAATTGCCGAGATGTGCTGAAACGAAGATGGATAATTTATCCATTAAAAATAGACTATGTAAGTAGGTATACGCTGTGGCTGTGTTGTATTCACCATTCACCCCCCCCCCCCCCCCCCCCTATATCCGGTAAGAAAATTAAACTGCTGAAGTGAAACAAATGTCTAATTAAATGTTTTTTGGCACACTGTTGTGATATATATGTATTACTCAAGTAGCAATGATCAGACTTTAATGCTATTTTGAATTGTAATCGACCAGGATTGATTGAAGGATACGAACAGGTTTTGTCCATGTAATTTTGTCAGACTAACTGATTTCCTGAGTGACTGACCTTCTTGGATTAGAAATTTTTTGTTTCCATCCATACAAATACGAGAGCTTTCCGATGAATGGCAACAAGCCATATTTCCGACTAAATCCTGAAAAATATCCCATTCTGCTGTGGTTTAGGGGTTGATTATTTAGGACATTACTGTAGATTTTGTATGTAACAGCAGGTCTAGAATCCTGAATACATTTTAATAAAAAAAAGCATTCTAATTTGTGTATCCCATATGCTAGAGCTAGTTTATATAATAAAACTCAACATGTTGTAGTCTGAAAGATGGTGCCCTTCACAGTAAAACTATTAGAGCTCTATTGTTTACCATTAACAGGATTCTGCTTATCACTGATTGCCAGACCCCTGGAGATGATTGGGAAATTAAGCTCAAGTGCTTGGGTTGTGTAAATTATGACATATTGTGCCAGAGTGGAGAAGGGCACCATTGTTTGATATTAGTGAACTTTCGATTATCATTACATAGCAGGAGGAAGGGCTTGTGTTTGTGGTATACTCTGGTTTATTCCAAACACCCACTTATTTGATATTTTTGAAGAATCTGGTATTGGCAGGCTCGCACTAAATAAACAGACACTAATTGATTGCTGCAACAGATGGCCACAATGAATTAGGTGAATTGATGTGTAATGAATCAGATGTGAACAGAACACCATGTTTCTTGCCGATTCTCCCTAAGAAAACCTGCTTGTGACGTTATTGGCCAAAACTTCCTGTACAAGCCTGTGCGAGATAAATCACTGAGATTATTTTATGATGAAATTGGAGTATTCTTGTTTGCAAATAATAGGAAAATTTAGAGCACTGATGTTTATAAAATCAGGAAACACTAGGGAAAAAAATAACATGTTTTAGTTGAGTATTCATTACCGGCCTCAAAATATGGTGCTGGACATTTGCAGAATGAGGTCCCCAGAGGTTGAATTTAGTGATTCTACCCCGCACAGTAGGCTAGCATCACCAGATTGACCCTCTGGGGAACTCATTCTCCTTAATAGGCCTCATATTCTCTGAAAAGAATCTGTATTACCAAATTAACAAGTTTGTTTAGAAAGTTTCTTGTTCTTGTTCAGTTTTAATAGTTTCTCTACATCCCCAAATTGGCAGACGACACCCTTGCATAACCAAGATGCCCATTGAATGGGTGCACATCTCCATCTACACCATCTAGGAACTTGAATCTGTGTCTAGGTCTCCCATATCAGATGAGGCAATGCAGAATGAGGTTCCCAGAGGGTGAATAATAGTGATGCTAGCCCTCATTATGACCGGCACCTTATTTTGAATCCTGGTTCTTGGTCCTTTTAAAGTTACTTATAATGCTATATGATCAGTCTTTCTATACTAAATACTCATTGTCAAGTAACGGTAGTTATCCCTTACAACCGTCGTTTGTTGAATTATTACCTGAACAGTTCCCACCAATGAATATGAATCCTTCTGCACTTGATTATCTTTTTGTCATGTTGTCGTCTGCTAATTTTATAATCATGAACACCCCTCCAAATGAATAATAAACCATTAATACAAACATTTTGGCTTTTCAGCATTTTATGCCATTACATTTAAATGAAAACTGAATGCCCTTTTCTGAAGTTATGCCCCTGATGGGATAATCCATTCAGTAAATAAAGTTAATCAAGAGACCTCAAATTATTCCACGATCTTGTTTGAAGCCCATGGCTGGTGTTATTCCCAGAATATAATGACTATTTATTTTTGTGAATGAAATTCGGCAAAGATACATAATGTGTGGAATTCCTTGGAAAACCTAGGGATCCCTCTGATCCTTATTAACCCCTTTCATGACGGGAGCTGCGCTGGTGCAGCATTAAAGATCCGGTGCTTTCTCTTATATATGCAAGTCTCACATATATAAGATAATGCATTGGCTTAATACATGGTCAAGGTAAATATTGTTATTGTTAGGCCAATGTATTATGTTATGTATGCGAGGCTCCCTATGGGAGACTCATACATGTATATAACCATGGGCACAGGGTTTTCGCAAAATTTCAGGAAGCTCCAGTCATGGAAGGGTTAACTCATCTATATACAAAATAAGGTCATGGGGATAATAAATTATGCTGGTTGCATTTATAATAGTTTAAAATAACTTTAAATGTTTCTAAATTAGAAACTCTGTTATATAATTTAGATTCCTGACAATGATGCATTTGTTTAGTCCGCAGGTGTCTTCTTTAGTAAATTGAAATTTCTCAAATTAAACTGAGTGTAGGTGCATTTAATAGTCAAGAATTAAATTTTGCTGACTATGCAATGACAGCGTGGAGTTCTGTGATAATGAGACCTTTATATTTCTCTCAATTTAATATTTTTTAACTCAAAACATTTTCACTTGATAATAATGTTATGAAAGAAACACCCTTCTCAAATTCTCCACTAACATTGGTTTAACTAACCCTGTCTATCCTAAATACTCATTAATGAGTTGTCTCTCAGGAAATGTTCAGATAATAAGTTCAATTTAAGTTGAACTTATTATCTGAACAGTTCCCACCAATGAATATGAATCCTTCAGCACTTGTACTATCTTTTCATCTGCTAATTTAACCTGAACAACCCTTCAAATTAATAATAGACCATTTCAGTGTTTCCTTGTATTAACTAATGGGAGAATCCATTTAGTATAAAAAAAAGGGTTAACATCCATATCGATGTATAAAATGTCTAAAAGGGGAACTCTGTAGAACTGCGTTATATAATTTAGATTCGTGACATAATGATGCATTTGTTGAGCCCTCAGGCATCTTCCTCGGTAAATTTAGATTGCTTGATAATTTTTTCCAGTGTAGGTGCATTAGTGAAGTATTAAATTTTGCTGACTATGCATTGACATGGTAGAGTTGTGTGATAATGAGACCTTATTTCTCACTGCCAGGCCGTGTGTGTTGATGATTTGTGTGATAATGAGACCTTATTTCTCACTGCCAGGCTGTGTGTGTTGATGATTTGTGTGATAATGAGACCTTATTTCTCACTGCCAGGCCGTGTGTGTTGATGATTTGTGTGATAATGAGACCTTATTTCTCACTGCCAGGCCGTGTGTGTTGATGATTTGTGTGATAATGAGACCTTATTTCTCACTGCCAGGCCGTGTGTGTTGATGATTTGTGTGATAATGAGACCTTATTTCTCACTGCCAGGCTGTGTGTAATGATGATTTGTGTGATAATGAGACCTTATTTCTCACTGCCAGGCCGTGTGTGTTGATGATTTGTGTGATAATGAGACCTTATTTCTCACTGCCAGGCCGTGTGTGTTGATGATTTGTGTGATAATGAGACCTTATTTCTCACTGCCAGGCTGTGTGTAATGATGATTTGTGTGATAATGAGACCTTATTTCTCACTGCCAGGCCGTGTGTGTTGATGATTTGTGTGATAATGAGACCTTATTTCTCACTGCCAGGCCGTGTGTGTTGATGATTTGTGTGATAAAGAGACCTTATTTCTCACTGCCAGGCCGTGTGTGTTGATGATTTGTGTGATAATGAGACCTTATTTCTCACTGCCAGGCTGTGTGTGTGTTGATGATTTGTGTGATAATGAGACCTTATTTCTCACTGCCAGGCCGTGTGTGTTGATGATTTGTGTGATAATGAGACCTTATTTCTCACTGCCAGGCTGTGTGTGTGTTGATGATTTGTGTGATAATGAGACCTTATTTCTCACTGCCAGGCTGTGTGTGTGTTGATGATTTGTGTGATAATGAGACCTTATTTCTCACTGCCAGGCCGTGTGTGTTGATGATTTGTGTGATAAAGAGACCTTATTTCTCACTGCCAGGCCGTGTGTGTTGATGATTTGTGTGATAATGAGACCTTATTTCTCACTGCCAGGCTGTGTGTGTGTTGATGATTTGTGTGATAATGAGACCTTATTTCTCACTGCCAGGCCGTGTGTGTTGATGATTTGTGTGATAATGAGACCTTATTTCTCACTGCCAGGCCGTGTGTGTTGATGATTTGTGTGATAATGAGACCTTATTTCTCACTGCCAGGCCGTGTGTGTTGATGATTTGTGTGATAATGAGACCTTATTTCTCACTGCCAGGCCGTGTGTGTTGATGATTTGTGTGATAATGAGACCTTATTTCTCACTGCCAGGCCGTGTGTGTTGATGATTTGTGTGATAATGATACCTTATTTCTCACTGCCAGGCCGTGTGTGTTAATGATTTGTGTGATAATGAGACCTTATTTCTCACTGCCAGGCCGTGTGAGTTGATGATTTGTGTGATAATGAGACCTTATTTCTCACTGCCAGGCCGTGTGTGTTAATGATTTGTGTGTTAATGAGACCTTATTTCTCACTGCCAGGCCGTGTGTGTTGATGATTTGTGTGTTAATGAGACCTTATTTCTCACTGCCAGGCCGTGTGTGTTGATGATTTGTGTGATAATGAGACCTTATTTCTCACTGCCAGGCCGTGTGTGTTGATGATTTGTGTGTTAATGAGACCTTATTTCTCACTGCCAGGCCGTGTGTGTTAATGATTTGTGTGATAATGAGACCTTATTTCTCACTGCCAGGCCGTGTGTGTTGATGATTTGTGTGATAATGAGACCTTATTTCTCACTGCCAGGCTGTGTGTGTGTGTTGATGATTTGTGTGATAATGAGACCTTATTTCTCACTGCCAGGCCGTGTGTGTTGATGATTTGTGTGATAATGAGACCTTATTTCTCACTGCCAGGCCGTGTGTGTTGATGATTTGTGTGATAATGAGACCTTATTTCTCACTGCCAGGCCGTGTGTGTTGATGATTTGTGTGATAATGAGACCTTATTTCTCACTGCCAGGCCGTGTGTGTTGATGATTTGTGTGATAATGAGACCTTATTTCTCACTGCCAGGCCGTGTGTGTTAATGATTTGTGTGATAATGAGACCTTATTTCTCACTGCCAGGCCGTGTGTGTTAATGATTTGTGTGATAATGAGACCTTATTTCTCACTGCCAGGCCGTGTGTGTTAATGATTTGTGTGATAATGAGACCTTATTTCTCACTGCCAGGCCGTGTGTGTTGATGATTTGTGTGATAATGAGACCTTATTTCTCACTGCCAGGCCGTGTGTGTTAATGATTTGTGTGATAATGAGACCTTATTTCTCACTGCCAGGCTGTGTGTGTTAATGATTTGTGTGATAATGAGACCTTATTTCTCACTGCCAGGCCGTGTGTGTTAATGATTTGTGTGATAATGAGACCTTATTTCTCACTGCCAGGCCGTGTGTGTTGATGATTTGTGTGATAATGAGACCTTTAATATTTCTCACTGCCAGGCCGTGTGTGTTGATGATTTGTGTGTTAATGAGACCTTATTTCTCGCTGCCAGGCCGTGTGTGTTGATGATTTGTGTGATAATGAGACCTTATTTCTCACTGCCAGGCTGTGTGTGTTAATGATTTGTGTGATAATGAGACCTTATTTCTCACTGCCAGGCCGTGTGTGTTAATGATTTGTGTGATAATGAGACCTTATTTCTCACTGCCAGGCCGTGTGTGTTGATGATTTGTGTGATAATGAGACCTTATTTCTCACTGCCAGGCCGTGTGTGTTAATGATTTGTGTGATAATGAGACCTTATTTCTCACTGCCAGGCCGTGTGTGATAATGAGACCTTATTTCTCACTGCCAGGCCGTGTGTGTTGATGATTTGTGTGTTAATGAGACCTTATTTCTCACTGCCAGGCCGTGTGTGTTGATGATTTCTTTGCTCTGCTGGGTGCCATTAACATCCATCAAGCCCGATCATTTGTGAGATATTTCTACCAATCATGTTACTTTTTTGCAATTTGGAAGAAATCTGACAAATTCCTTGCGAAGCTTTCTCGTAATAGCAGCTTGCTGTCTCTGATGGATGAACGTGTCAGGAGTTTACGATCCAGTAATTATCAATTTGTGATGTCATCTAGTTTAGCGAGCATATCGTGACTGCATAATTACATCACTCTCTAATGTTGACTGAGCTGCAACAGGGAAAGCATTTCACTTCTCTGTATTCGATAATTGTTTTTATATCAAGAGAATATCTTTTTTTACAATGTCATATGAAACCCCTTCAAATGAATAATAGACCATTCCAGTGTTTACTTTTAACTGAGTGGGAGAGTCCATTTAGTATAGAAAGGGTTAAAATAGAACTGCCAAATAAAAATCATGAAAGCTGTACTGGAGTCTGATTATTAGTTAGGTTTCCTCAATCGCTCATTCCTGAGTACCAGTATAAACCAGTTCCTTCCTGGACTTTCATTGGAGAGAAAATGAGACAGATTGTTGCTGTCAGCTGGTGCTACATGTTTCTGATTGGGTGTCGTTAATTTCAATAAAAAGCTTCAGGATTCATTGAAACAATCAATTCGACCATCAAAAGCTCGAGACAATGCGTTAATTATTCACAAGTTCTGAGAACCTATATTAGATGATAAAATGTTCTCCCAGGCGTATCTCCCTATCACGAAAATGTCACTTGTCATTGGGTAATAAGAGTCCATTATATTCTCACAATAATTGTCATGCAATGATCATCAAAAATACCTGAAGATTAACCCTTTCTTTAATATTAAAATACTCATTGATGAGTTGTTCCATCATGATATTTTCAGATAATAAGTTAAAAAAATGACCATAAAATTTGACTCCTTCTGCAGCCTTCTGTACTTGTATTATCTTTTGTCTGATTAGTTTTTCCTAAAAACCCCTCCAGATGAATAATAGACCATTCCTGTAAAGTGTGGAAAATCCATTTTAGTGTATACAATAATGCTCTAAGTAATCGACTTCTTAAACCACAGCAATATTATGGGTCACTTTTCAGGATTTAGTCGAAAATATGGCTTGTTGCCATTCATCGGAAAGCTCTGCCCGGGAGCTTTCCGATGAATGGCAACAAGCCATATTTCCGACTAAATCCTGAAAAGTTACCCATAATTCTGCTGTGGTTGAGAAGTCGATTACTTGGAGCATTACTGTAAATGGTTTAAAAGTTTAGATGATCTCAAATGAGTATTGCAAGCCTTGAAATAGTGTGTTGCTATGAAACCCCTTTATATACAGATTCCCATGCATTCATATGTAGACATGTTGAATCCGTATATTTTTAACTTGTTTGTTGAACTTCTAATTCATCTTCGCCATCTGGGAACTAAAATCTGTGTCTAGGTCTCCAATAGCAGATGAGGCTATGCAGAATGAGTCCCCAGAGGCTGAATTTTGTAAGGCTAGTCCTGTGTTAAATTCACCTCACCCTCTGGGGACCTCATTCTGAAAATGTCCAGCATCATATTTTCAGGCCTGGTCCTTCCCTTGACCCAGTTTGAATAAGGGCAGCATTGAAGGTTTATGTTAAAATGCCTTTATATTGCATGACGGTATATACTCCATCCCACAGCATGTCTATGACTATTGACATTCTATCATAGGTGTGATGTCATACAATATTAAGCCAGGCTTCTCGCTTGATTAGGTGGAATCTTTTGGCTGATCAACTCCGATCTTGTCGAGGTATAGAATTTTATCTTTGTGGTGTAATTGATTGAACTAAGGACGTGTTTCCTCGAACCTAGGCACGCCAAACATTGTGTCACATATCTGGTCTGGATATTGGTACAGACTTGCCTTAATGGTTCCGTAGACAGCTGAATTCCAATTTTCTTCCAGGCAAGGCTGTCTTGTCACGATATCTTTATCAGGTCTGGCATCTTATAAAGATTTACTCAGGGTTCCAGACCTCAAATTACAACAACAACATACAAAATATTATTGAGATCACTATTGGCTTTATTTCACTGAATGAAATGTTAGAAACCAAATTTAGCATTTAAAGCCAATATAAAAAAATTGCTAGAAGCTCATACCCTCCTAATGCTATTTTTGGTCCCTTCCGCAATTATTTTTATGTGGATAATTTTGATGCCTAAACCTTCAATGTACTGTACATTGCAATGGCCCATTTATAACTCCGTTGTGGTCACCTTGTCTTGTTTAACCGTTTTTATGTTTATCCATACCATAGTATGGTAAACATAGTGTCGTTGCCCGGATTGACCACTCGTCGTTAGTCCGTCCGTCCGTCTGTCCGTCTGTCTGTCTGTCTGTCTGTCTGTCTGTAGACACTTTACGCATGGTGCGATAACTCGAACATTTTATATCTGATCGGAACCAAATTTTGTATATGAATTTGTCAGCACCAAATACAGATCGAGTTCGAATATGGGTTCGATCCGAGTTTTTTTCACGGAGTTATGGCCCTTTTTCGACTTAGAATTCATGCATGCTACCATAACTCCAAAAAATTTTATCTGATCAGAATCAAATTTGGTATGCAAGTTTCTCGGACCAAAATACAGATCGAGTTCGAATATGGGTTTGATCCGATATTTTTCAATGGAGTTATGGCCCTTTTTCGACTTAGAATTCATGCATGCTGCCATAACTCAAATTTTTTTTAATCTGATCGGAACCAAATTTGGTATGCGAGTTTCTCAACTCAAAATACAGATCGAGTTTGAATATGGGTTATATCCAACATTTTATACCAGAGTTATGGCCCTTTTTCAACTAAGAATTGAACAGATAACCATAGCAGTCTACAATTAATTACCAGTGGTATCAGTTTAGCTCTGAGAGCAGTAAATCTGTATTATGGGAATTAGAGTTATTTTTTACTCCCATGTTTATGATGACACACTCCTCACCTGTATAGTTTTTGGTATCGATCGGTTGATCGGTTTAGAAATTAATAACACTTTGCATCCGCACATAGGCATGAGCTATCCGATGCTGTAACCAAATTATTTTTTGTCCGATTGTTTTCATATTTGATATGTAGGTTTATAATGACACACCCCTCACCTGTATAGTTTTTGGTATCGATCGGTTGATCGGTTTAGAAAATAATTAACCCTGCACACAAATGCTATCTGATCCATCTAAGTCAAACTGTTTTCTTCTGATATGCCTCATATTTCTTACCAAGGTTTTTCTTAGCACGTTCTTTATCTGTATGGTTTTTGGTATCGTTTAATTAACCCTTTTCAAACTTATTTTTACTTAGAACTCAAAACATTTTTCATCTGATCTACACCAAATTTGGTACATGTGGTCCTCACCCCGAAATACAGATCAAGTTCAAATTTGGGTTTGATCCGATATATTTTAACAGAGTTATGGCCCTTTATAATTCAAGTAATTTACTACCTATTGTATATATGCCCTGTGAGAATTTAAGACAAACAACTTTACACAGTAATCTGCTTTATTGGGATCAGAAAATGACACTGGATACTCTTTGCTAAACCACTGCTGCTCCCAGAGCTGTCAAATTTAAGTGATTGATGATACTTTACTCCAGTTTGTGTGCAATAGTAATTTAACCCAACCTGTTGAAACATGTTCATGGCATTAATACAAATAGTCCATGTGAAGGATGTTCTGGAGCATGGCTGTTTAGAGAATTGTTGTTTACAGAGACACTGTTGTCTTATCTTGAGAAAACAATTTATCCACACATTAGTTCCATCATATGATGTCATTGAAAATGATTAACACTCTCCACACATCATATGTTCATTCTCCTATTCTATGTCCAGGTTGATCGTGATCCACTTTTCACTTGCATGTATTTCAGGATTAAAATTAACCTATTCCATAGACACATAATATCTGATACGCAGATTTTAAATTATCTCTTTCGCCTTAGGCCAGGTTCACTAAGAATTTCTATTAATTATAAGCCACCTATTGCATTTGGGCTGCAGGATAATAATAATGGTTCTGGTATTCTTGAAGCTGACTTTTTGGTCAAATATTTTTCACCCAATCACTTTTATAATCTCATTCAGGTTGATTGTGATACATTCTTCATGCGTATAGATTTTGGTATTGATTGAATGGTTTTGAGAATATTAACCCAATATTTAATAATATTTCTGCTGTTACAGACATTGTATCTTTCCAATGATCAGCTTAGAATAAAATTAACCATAGGTACATGTATACTGTACGCGATCCAATGTTATGACTCTAATATTTTCAATTTGACCCTTCTCATATCTCTCCTTTAGTTATCTGATAATTCTGTATTAAAATATTTTATATCCAACCATTATCAATCATATTTAATATCAAGGTCTATACACCCCTCACTTATATAGATGTTCAGGTGTTTGTTGGTCTCTAATCTCAATCATCCCATAACTTTTACTATGCAGCTAACACAACAACATAATCTGTTATGACTCGGGTTCCATTGTAAGAATTAAATAAATAGAGTTATTATGATGTTAATATTGTAACAATTATATCTTTAACAGCTATGGTGCATCTGTCTGACTGTGTTTGGGTATAATTATCTTTATCAATCTATCACACATACATGTATCTCTGTTGGAGTGACCGAATAGGTTGAAATCGAATGTCATATCCATCTTCCTATTGTGTTTAAATGAGCAAGTTGCTCAATATGTCTGATTCCACTATGAAACTAATAAATAATAGTACGCTGTGAATTGTTGAAATTCTTGCACTCATAAAAAGATCGCTATCGCCAAGGTATGGGTTAAACATCTGCCGATCGTGATCGGCCTCTCGTTGTTATATGCCCTTCAGGTCTTATTATATATACCGGTCTTGTCATCTATCTGTCCATCCGTTAAAAAATTTTGGTTTCCGACCGATAACTCCTGTTTGGATTATTTGATCTGAATCAAAGCTAAAACCACAGGCCCATATGGGTTCTGTTAATTATTTTTATGCCCTGCCAAATTTAAAATTTGCGGGGGATATAGTAATGGGTTCTGTCCATCGTCCGTCTGTCCGTCCCGAATTTGTTAGTCATAACTTGAACAAATGTAAACGGATTTCAAAGATTTGTTTTATATGAGTTCACCTGACCATTACCTAGAATGAGTTTGCAAGCCAGGTCTGGCCAGATATTTCGCAAGCCAGGCTTTTTGACAAAATCCCACCTCTTGTTTAGCGCATACTGAGAATGTAAACATTATTGAGAATGCACTTCCCCAACTGCACAATTCGGCGAGGGATACCGCTGTCTGCGACTGCTTGTCACATGTATGCGTTATGGCCCTTTTTCGACTTATAATTTGACAGCATTTTGGCATTGAAATTAATGGTATATCAGATAGTCTTTGTATGCTCAAACTGTTATTGTATTTTGCAGCAGTACAATTCGAAATGGCTAAAGGGCATAGTTTGCCACGCCCTGGCGATGCTCTTGTTACTAAATGGATTCTTCCATTCAGTTATAAAAGTATACAGTGGATTGTTCTATTTTACATGTTGGAAGTTAAAAGCAGACGATAAATAAAAAGATAATAAGAGTGCAGACGATTAATATTCATTGGTGGGAAATGTTCAGATAATAAGTTCAACATATTGTCATTTGTTGAACTTATTATCTGAACATTCCCTTACTATAAATAGGGAACTACTCATCGATATAAAGTATTTAATATAGAAAGTGTTACAGTAGGATACTGCCTCAATTTCTTTAAAATAAGCCTGCTTCATTTTTCCAAACAATTTGATAAGAATATAATAATTTATTATACCCCCCGCAACGAAGTTAGGGGGGGTATACTGGAGTCAGCTTGTCCGTCCGTCCGTCCGTCCGTCCGTCGTCCGTCCGTCCGTGGACACAAATTTGTCCGGAGTTTTTCTCAGTCGTTTTCTGATCAATTTCCGTGAAACTTGGCACAGACATCAACCACCATGGGAACCTGCGATTATGACGTCTGTCGGACTTTTTTTTTTGGAGTTATCCCCCCTTTTTCGACTTAGAAAATTTTCGCAGCATGTATACTTTTGTCCGAGCTTTTATTCCTACATTTTTTGGTCAATTTTTTTAAAACTTGGCACAGATATTTAGTACCATTGGAACTTGTGCATCTGCGATTATGACATCTGTCCGACATTTTTTGGTGGAGTTATCCCCCTTTTTCAACTTAGAAACTTTTTTTGCAACATGCATAATTTTGTCCGAGCTTTTATTCCTACATTTTTCGGTCAATGTTTTTTAATCTTGGCACTGATATTTAGTACCATGGGAACCTGTGCACCTGCAATTATGACGTCTGTCCGACATTTTTTGTGTGGAGTTATTCCCCATTTTCGCAACATACATAATTTTGTCCAAGCTTTTATTCCTACATTTTTCGGTCAATAGGTTTAAGATTAGGGTTATGGTTGTACACCTGCAATGGGAACTGTTATTTTATTATTTTAACTAAATGTTTACTGACATGTCAAACATCTTAGTATTTTTTAAAAAGGGGGGTATCCGTAGTCCCATTGGGACAGTCACACCTCTAGTTTTTATTGGCCTAAGCCGGCCTTATCAAAGCCAAACAATTTAATAAATGCCACGAAACAGGGACAACGGGGCAGTAGTCCAAATTTACTTTGAGGTAAACCATCTAGTAAACCAGGCTAGCATCACCAAATTCACCCTCTGGGGACCTCATTCTGCATGGCCTTATCTGCTATGGGAGATATGGACTCGGATTGAAGTTCCCTCATATGGTGAATATTGTGATGTACGCCCACTGGGAACCTCGATTATGCAAATGTGTCATCTGCCAATTTATTCATGAACATTTCAAGAATAAAAGTGATCTTTTATAAATGTGACTGCAATTTCATCAACTTATCAAGTTCATGTATATTCATTATATTAAGTGATTGTTCAAGAACATGAAATTCATGAATATTAGTTACCTGGGATCCTGAGTACAACTTTTTAATCCTTTGTTTTACTAAATTGTTCCCCCCCCCCCCAGTTATAATAGCACACATTAGAATAGTCTATTCATTTGGAGGGATGTTCAGGTAGACAGACAGACAAAAGATAATACAACTGCAGATTGAAAGATTACGTACAGTAATACCCTAAGTAATTGACCCCTCGTGAGAGCTTTCCGATGAATGGCAACAAGCCATATTTCCGACTAAATCCTGAAAAGTTACCCATAATTCTGCTGTGGTTAAGGGGTCGATTACTCAGGGCATTACTGTAATATAATGTCACGAACTCTTGACTTATGTTTGAGAAGTTCACTTCTAGGTTTTGTAATCTTCTTTGAGAGGTTTCTTGTGGTATATGAGACAGAAATCTGACAATGAGACATTTAATACTTTGATGTCTGATTCAATATACGAAGATTCTCTTGTTTTGATAAATTTGCTGAAGGTTCACTCATTGGTTTTATTTCACAATAACCATAGGATGATAATATTATATATAATGCATGGCTTGGAGTTGACTTCCTCCTCGTGGACCACTATTTTGGCATAGTCAACGACAAGACATGCATTATTTATTATACTATATCAAATATTGGTGTCAATTCTCACACAATTCTGTGTCTAATTTTGTCACATTTTTATTTACCATGAATTTTGGAAATCAGTTTCAGATTTTACAATTTACAGCAAACTTTTTATGATGGCAGGGGAGCATAACTATGTTATTAGTTACATCTAACAGCATCTCTTCATGATTCATGCATTTATTTCTATAAATACGTCATTAGCAAAGACATTTTGGCGAAATTTCCGACATTAAAACTTGTTTAACTTCGATGAAAACGGAAAAGGAAGTTATAAATATTAACGTTCACTGGCATTACAAAATTAGGACTGTCCGTTTGACAACTAAATGTACAAACTATTAAATACATTGGGTATTTATGAGCAGACATTATTTTGTAAGATCATCAAAATTCACCAATAAGTCTAATGATATACCGATATTTGCAACAAGTATTGTACAAGGTATCAGTCCTTCGAATTTGGAAAACGTAGGTGCCCGATATATCGCTCGGAGCTTTTGGAATTTGCGCGCGCCTTTTTTGCGGGAGCACAATTCAAATTAACATGGATGAAATGATTACTGAATAAAGACAAACACAATTATAATTATACACACGTGTAATTCCAAGTGTGCCTTTGGCAACTTAAAGTGAAAACAGAAATAAAAACATATGTTTATATTGTAGTACAATATCTAGTCCACAATAATCCGATTATCTGGCAATCCAGGTGAATCTAATCACGGTAATGAGTCCACTTCCGCGTCTGAGAGCGCATGCTCACCAGACTCGCAGTCGCTTAAAACTTCAAACTCGGAAGTGGAATCGTTACCGCAATCAGATTCACCGGAATCAACCGGGGCTCTCTTTCGTTTGATAGAGTCGGTATTTGAGGAGGCTCAAATGTCCATTTTTCTTCGAAGTATAGCTTCGAAGTATAGTTAAACTTAAAACCTAATCTATGGCAATAATATTCAAATGAATCGGCGAATCCCGCATGCCGAAACATCAAACGAGGCTGCCAAAGAATTGACACTGTTTTTTGCGGGAACTCGCACGTGCAGCAGTTGTGACGAGGTGTACATGTACCCCAATCATTGAGTGAGAAAGACGCCGGCGGCCGCTTTGATCTTTGTTATTATGTTCGTAATCAACGTCATCGCTACTGAGAAAGATACACGGTGAATAGTCTTGTCGGCGTTTAACCATTGATGTGCTGTTTGTTAAAATCTCGTTCACTGGCTGCAAATTCCGACGCGCGCATTTAAATTTTTCGGCGTGCGCATTTAATAACTCGCTGGTTTTTAGATCCGCGTGCGCCAAGGCGCGCAAGCGCAATTGCGCGCCTCAAAATCGAAGGACTGAGGTATAGTTTCTGGCCCTATCTTCAGGCGGCGATTTATTGCGCAAAATGAGTGTTGAACAGTAGGTTAGTAGGAATCCTGCTGGGGTACTATCGTAAAATAATATAGCAGTATGCAGCCAATCAGAACATGAGGTATAATATATATGCGTAGATACACTACTCATATAACACTGTAGGGATCATTGTCACCACACTTTGGTGTGTTGTGTACCCTACCCATACTGTAATCTTGCATGCCCGTGATCGCATGGATAGATAGTCATTGTTATTTCAGCCTCAAATTTGCTTAATTTTATCGACAACATAACGCTAAATAAAGAATAAAATATGTAAAAGCCAAAATGACGTCATGAACCGTGCCATAACGTATTTGATGGTTTTCATTATAAATCTAACCAACAAAATTGGTCTAAATGAACTAATAGGCCTAGCCGCAATTTACATGGGAAGTTGTGAAGCAGCCAATTTTATTTTCATCTTGCTTGTCCATTGGCGATTTCGCTCTTTTAATAGAGAAATCTCCACAAAGTTGCTAACCTGAAGTCACGTGATAAAATAAAAAAAAAAACCATAACCGCTCTCTGATTTTGCCTGACCTATAGGAAAACTAATATGTCATTCACATGTAAATAATGTATAAGACAACTGACTCATGTGCATGTGGTTGCTATATTAAATGTGATACTTCAGAAATTTCTCATTTGAGTAAAATAAAGGATATTTTTATAAGGTTTCTTTAAGCAGATGCCCCGAAATGGCTTCTTTTGATGTCAAATGTAAAAAAAATAAAAAATAATTTGCCATGGGATCTGCATACTGATGGCTGGAGGTAGGAACGGGCCCCTTTACTATTAAAGGGATAATTTCAATAGGTTTTTCCATGCTGGTTATATAATCTGTACAAAAGTATATATAATATTATTAACCCTTTCATGATGGGAGCCATGCTGGTGCAGCATTATAATCCTGTGTCAGTGCATTCTCTTATATATGCGAGTCTCCCATAGGGAGCCTCAGATAGATTAGAGAATGCACTGGCTTACATGGTAAATATTGTTAGGCCAATGTATTCTCGCATATATAAGAGTATGTATTGGCACAGCTAGGGTTTTTGCAAAATTTCAGGAAACTCCAGTCATAAAAGGCTTAAATGGACCTATTTTGATTAATATGAATAGGATTTTTTTTAGAATATATAAGTATAATTTGAAGCTCCAAACCGCCTCGTGTTTCTAAACTCTTCATCACAATATCCCGAAATCTAAACTAGCAACAGTGGGTTCTACAGGCAGATTAATCTGGCATCAACTGTAGTAATTTGATTAAATTTCCGGCTAACTAGTAGATTAAACAAAGCGAAAAAAGACCAAATTGTGCATGAAAAAGCAAATCACATAAAAGAAAAAATAGTTTTGAGATTGAAATAAATCTTTTCACTCAATAAAGCCAATCGAGTGCCACGAACATCAATAGTCTTATCAGTGTTCGAGTTCTCTAATAACTTCCACTAAAGATCACGCCATGGAATCTGCTGCCTTATGACCCACGATAAGATGTTTATATTAGATTCGTAAATTGATAAATGAAGCGACTCTATTACTCTTAGTCTCAACATCACAAGCTTTCATCCATGAAATCCGCTAATACTTCTACTGATCTTCAGGATGGAATGCCTATGCTGCTACTGAGAAGTTTTCCATTAAAATGTTCCTTGGATTAATCACTCTCGTGACATTTATTTTAATTGGCCATCAGAATGAGTGACAGGTTTAATCAGCTGTCTCGGTTCCGAATGATTCCTTTACGTTATTGCGAAATTCTTATGTAAAGTAACCTTTTTGAGATCTTTATCCTTGTACTCGGGGAAGGATCCAGAGCTTTCGATATCTGCTATGGGATGATTGGGCCTCCAAACTCTGGAAGGCCAAATGTCCCCAAATTCCTAGTGAATTGTATTTATCACATATTTAGCCCCTAAACGCAGCCTTGTTAGTAAGACTCATGTGTATTATCGGCACATTCAGTGACGTAAGAGCTTTAATAGCGCAATGATATCGATATCAATGCCGGAATTTTATTATTATGTTAGTTAAAATATAACCAAGATATTCAATTTGTGTTGGGTTATATAGTGAGATAAACATGGGTGATAAGAGAGGTTGAAATTTTTTGTCAACATGAGTTGTACAATTTTGTCAACATGAAAAGACTAATATAAAATGGAACTATATTTTTTTTAAGGTGTCATTACTTCCTCTTTGGTTGTGATAAGGAAATTAATATTAATTTGTTTTAACCCCATCCTTTTTTAGCTCGACTTACTTTTGTAAGTTTGAGCTATTGCCATGGTTTGGCGTCCGTCGTCCGTGTGTCCGTCAACAATTTCCTTTGGCACGGGCTACAGGTTGTACCTTTGGTCTGATCTTCATGAAATTTGTCATGAATGTTGACATTGACATGTAGATGGGAACGAGTCATTTTGGGGTCATTCGGCCAAAAAACATGGCCGCTGGCAGCCATCTTGGATTTCAAGATTCAATCTATTGGTGCGGCCTACAGGTCGTACTGTTCATCTGGTTATCATGAAATTTGTCATTGATGTTAATAATGACATGTAGATGGGAACGAGTGATTTTGGGGTCGTTCGGCCAAAAAACATGGCTGCCAGCAGCCATCTTGGATTTTACTCTTTGCATGACTAAATCCTTTGGCTCGGGCTGCAGGTCGTTGTTTTGGTCGGAAGTTTATGAAATTTGTCATGGATGTTAACACTGTCATGTAGATGGGAACGAGTGATTTTGGAGTTGTTCGGCCAAAAAACATGGCCGCCAGCAGCCATCTTGGATTTTACTCTTTGCATGACTAAATCCTTTGGTGCGGGCTACAGGTCGTACCTTTGGTCTGATCTTTATGAAATTTGTCATGAATGTTGACATTGACATGTAGATGGGAACGAGTCATTTTGGGGTCATTCGGCCAAAAAACATGGCCGCTGGCAGCCATCTAAGATCTTGGATTTCAAGATTCAATCCATTGGCGCGGGCTACAGATCGTACTGTTCGCCTGATCTTTATGAAATTTGTCATGAATGTTGACATTGACATGTAGATGGGAACGAGTCATTTTGGGGTCATTCGGCCAAAAAACATGGCCACTGGCAGCCATCTTGGATTTCAAGATTCAATCCATTGGCGCGGGCTACAGGTCGTACTGTTCGTCTGATCATCATGAAATTTGTCATTGATGTTAATAATGACATGTAGATGGGAACAGGTGCTTTTGGGGTCGTTCGGCCAAAAAACATGGCTGCCAGCAGCCATCTTGGATTTTACTCTTTGCATGACTAAATCCTTTGGCGCGGGCTATAGGTTGCCTTTGGTCTAATCTTTATAAAATTTGTCATTGACATGTGGATGAGAACGAATCATTGTGGGGTCATTTGGCCAAAAAATATGGCCGCTGGCGGCCATCTTGGATTTCAAAATTCAATCCATTGGCGCGGGCTACAGGTCGTACTGTTCGGCTGATCATCATGAAATTTGTCATTGATGTTAATAATGACATGTAGATGGGAACGAGTGATTTTGGGGTCGTTCGGCCAAAAAACATGGCTGCCAGCAGCCATCTTGGATTTTACTCTTTGCATGACTAAATCCTTTGGCGCGGGCTATAGGTTGTACCTTTGGTCTAATCTTTATGAAATTTGTCATGAATGTTGACATTGACATGTAGATGGGATCGAATCATTGTGGGGTCATTCGGCCAAAAAACATGGCTGCCAGTGGCCATCTTGGATTTCAAAATTCAATCCATTGGCGCGGTCTACAGGTCGTACTGTTCGTCTGATCATCATGAAATTTGTAGGTCGTAGCTTTGGTCAGATCTTCATAAAATTTGTCATGGATGTTAACAATTATACGTAGATGGGAACGAGTCCTTTTGGGGTCAATTGGCCAAAAAAAATGGCCACCAGCAGCCATCTTGTATTTTACTCTTTGCATCACTAAATCCTTTGGCGCAGGTTAGACATTTCAATTAGCACCTTTCCTATTCCTCCATTTACTGTCAACCATTAAATTATTCCCCTACCTAAGTGTCATTGACACTTTCATTTGTTTTTCCTTGCTAAAATTTGATTATGTGATAAAATTGATGCAATTCTATATGAAATTTATTAACCTCGTCCTCTAAATTTGATTAATAAATTTTGTATAGAATTGCGGCTCATTAGAGATCCTCCATTTAGTTAAGCTTATACTGTTTTAAGGGTTTTTTTCCCCCAACTCTCAACATTATACAGTTTAGATTATCATTGGGGTATTGGGGCTGGGGTGAAAACAAATTTCAAGAATTTAGCATGACATTTATTGAAAGTGCAAAAAACTTCATTTGAAAAATATTAAATCTTTATAATAACATAGCATATTATTAAAGTTTAATATGTGAAACACTCCTGTTGGGTGATCAAATAGAAATGGAGAATAATCTTGCTCAAAGTACTTATTTCTATGAATATTAACCCAAATTTACAACACCCACTGTCAGTATTATTTATTTATTAAATGCAATGAGTATCGATGGCGAAATCGTTTCCGTTAGTTTATCGCCGATTGTTGCGTCCCGAATCGAGATGTAAATATTTACAATTGAGCATAGTTCCGACGGTGTTTTGTATGGTCGATTTCTTTTAGATTTTGGGCGATGTTAGTAGAATGCTACATTCCCCCAGTTGGCATAGCGACTGAGTACTAATTTATCAGTTTCATGCACCCAAACAAATCCATAATATGTCTTTAATGGAAAATCCCAATGTGCTGTTTCATTGCTTATATTTCTGTAAATTTTTGCTACAACATGGCAGCAAATTATCTCAACTTCTTTCAAGGTTCAAGGGTTCCACAGTTTTGACATCTGAAATCTACATAGCAGGCAAACTATGCAGATGTTGGCACTGAAAGTTACATGGTGTCTGTCCGGAAACTAACAATGTCTGTCCTCAGTCATGAAATCAACATGAGCAGGCTGAGACTCCTGGTGCAGGTGTTGAGCCACCTTATCAAGCTACTATCACAGACCTGTGGCTGATGCATGCAGCCATGCCTTGAAATAGTGTGTGTCATATGCAGAATGAGGTTCCCAGAGGGTGAATTTAGTGATGCTACCCTGCATAGTGGGCTAGCATCACCAAATTCACCCCTCTGGGAACCTCATTCTGCTGAGGTGTAAGCAGAATGAGGTCCCCAGAGGGTGAATTTGGTGATGCTAGCCCGCTATGCGGGGTAGAATCACTAAATTCACCCTCTGGTGACCTCATTCTGCAAATGACAGACACACTATTTCAAGGCTTGCATGCAGCCAATGCATGTGGATAGCTGGTTAGGCACAACTTTCAAACTATACATATATCACTGGGGTTGCGGACGTAGTTAAACAAATCCGATTTCTAAAAGTTTTGAAATCGGTTGAGTCTAACTGCATCGGCCGCAACCCCAGTGATATATGTATGGCTTGAAACGTTCCGCCTATAATCTGATAGCCGCATGCATTAACGACATACGTCAGCTGCAGGTTTGTGAAAGCAGCTTTAGATACATCAATATGGAAGGAAAGTGCAACAAAATATGGGAAAAAATATACCCAATCTAATGTCAGGGTCCCCACGGGTTGCTGGGCCTTAAAAGCCCGGAATAACCTTCAATCTTATAAATGTTAGTTTAAGGCCTGGAAAGTGATGTAGTACGTGTGTCTTGAATTGTGAAAGTGTACCCATTATTTAAAAATGTTCCCCGGACCCCTTTTAATAGCATACTCTTGCCAAAGGAGCTCTGCTGTGTCTGTCTAATCTTTAGATGGTTGCTACGTGTTTTGGTCACATTTATATAGCTTCTGCTACTCACTGATCTCATACGGTAATGGAAAATCTTGGAAAAAAATCTAAACAGCTGAGAAATGGCATTGAATTTCAGAATGGAGGGCATTGGAAAACCTTGATATATTTGATATATTGCTGCACAATGACA
Organism: Siphonodentalium dalli; assembly: GCA_032622095.1. NCBI lineage: Eukaryota > Metazoa > Mollusca > Scaphopoda > Gadilida > Siphonodentaliidae > Siphonodentalium > Siphonodentalium dalli. The sequence goes on from CP136067.1 coordinate 54,389,350, forward strand.
TTAAAATGAACCCAGCCCACACACTGGGTTAATTTGCGAAAGTTATAACAGTCTGTAAATACATCACCACTAAGAAAGAACACTGAGGATTAGATAAACTTTGTTCTTATATTCATTATTGATTGTTCTCCAATAACAACATTTTGGGGGTTGATACTATGATTTGTTATGTAAACAAAACTGTTACAGTGATTTGTTAACAAACATCACTGATCCCGTATTTAATAAGCTCAAATATTATATTTAAATATGATTTTCGGAATATTTTTCAAATCTTTGACCTATTCCAATGTTTAGTGTTACGGTTTGATTAAACTTGGTAACTAATTGAACTTTTATCGGAAATGCCACTGTAACAATATTGTTTACATAATAATAGTTTCAATATGAGCAATCTCGTTATTGGAAAGTTATTAATAATGGAAATAAGAAAACAATTTATCTATTTTTTAATCTACTTGTCGATGATAGTTGTTTTACAGAGTTTTATGTTTTTTCACATGAACCCACATCGAAGGCCTTGCTTCCATTTATTATTATAAAATGGCCTTGAATATAATATGCTATGATCTGTGGGAACCATCAATTTGTTCTTATTAACACTTTATAAACTAAATGGATTCTCCCACCAAGATAAAAAGGTGTACATTGTAATTGTCCATTATTCATTTAGATAGATGTACAGGTGATATACATGTAAGCCGGCAACGGATAATAAAAGTGCAGAAGGAGCCCTATGTTAATAATATTAAGGGAAATGGTTCAGATGATAGTCGTTTGTTGAGCTTGATAACTACTCATTATGTTCAGTATAGGAAGGGTTAAATTGCACTGTTGTAGGGTTTATTTGTTCGGTGCGGTCACTAAAAAGGTTAAAGTGGGGTTCTCTTCAATTGAATTGCTTGGAATCTAGTAACTACTCATCAATGTTTAGTTGTCAAAGTGTTATATAAGATGGATGCTAATAGATACAGCATAGAAGCACAATGGTCATACTTAGTGCACTTAATTCCGATTCCAAAGCCCGATACTATTTGTGGTTTGAGGCGATACTTATTACAACATGATATTTCTTGTTTCTACTCATCTATAGATATTCTCAGATTAGATCACGAGGTCTCTTTACATCGTTCCATTTGTTATAGAGCATGGATCGAGATTAATGGATGTGTGAGGTATTTGGGATATTCGCTATTGAGCACAGTTCGTACCTATAAATCTATTATCTACATGTCATGGATAGCCTGTGTAATTCCTCCTGTCTCCATTACCCATTAATGAAGCTTTAGTAGACAGAATATGCCGATACGAATCTCATTGACCAATACAATATCACCTTCGACTTCGACTCCTGTCGAAAGATTATCACACTCAGACATGTTTATGGGCGAGATGAGCTGTCCAGCCAATGACAGAGAATCGCCTTGTTCCTCGTCAGATCTCCGAGGAATTTGTGGGACTTTCATCTTTATCATTGATCCAAATGGTTCTGACATTTGATGGAGAGATAAGAATCCTATAAATGCTATTTAGAAGGTAGATGGGGTCTCTTTTTCCAGGTTATCTGAACAGATTGATTTTTATAAAACCTTATATAACCTTTCTATACTAAATGGATTCTCCCATTCAGTTATAAAAGTCTACATTGGAATGGTCTATTATTCATTTTGAGGTGTATTCATGTACTAAAAGCAGACAGCAGACAGAATATCAGATAATACAAGAGCAGAATGATTCATATTCATAGGTGGGAAATGTTCAGTTAATAAACGACCAATGTTGAACTTATTATCAACATTTCCTGAGGGAACTACTCATCAATGAGTATTTAGTAAAGAAAGGGGGTTAAAAATGTATTCAGGGGTGCAGACCTCCAGTTACAGCAACAACAACAACAACAACAACAACATATATACAATCTAATTTAACACCACTATTGCAGGACTGCAGATATCAAAATTATTCACTCGCCTGGTTTTTGCTGAGGTAACCGATAGGTTACTAGAATAGTCACACAAACTGTTATAATCGCTATGACTGGTGTTATTAACTACTAATGTGCAACTCATTGAACTAATCATTTTGAATGTCTCCTTTTGGGACTTGATAGCACAATAATAATACAGAAGAGAATCGGTGACCGTGAGACCTACAGAAAATTTGGCTCGACCTGGTTTTCATTTCCGACATTTTCATTTTAGGTAACCTCAGGAGAACTGAACGGTGGTTCACCTCAAATTTTCAGGCCTGCTATTGGCTTTATTTCACTGAATAAAATGTGTTAAGCCAAATGTGAGATATAAACTAAACTTAGATATACCAAACAATGTCATTTTGATATTGAAAAATTAAAGTGATGATTTAATATTGCTGTCACTCTAAATACTGTATGATGAAATAGATGGAAATAAAGTTCAATAGAAACCTTGAAATAGTGTGTCTGACATTTACAGAATGAGTCCCCAGAGGGTGAATTTGGTGATGCTAGCCACTGTGAGATCACCAAATTCACCCTCTGCTACTGGGAGACCTAGGATGAGATTAAAGTTCCCCTATTGAATGAAGTTGGTGATTATGCATTTTATCTTCTGCAAATTTATATATAACTAGCAGGTGACCCGACTTCGTCCGGGCCTTGACCTTGAATTGACCATTTTGAAGGTAAAGGTCAGGTCGGAGTCACTATTTGACCCGTCCAAAACACTCCCCGGGAAAAAATTACCCGTAGGTATCAAATTTCGTCGAAATCCTTCCAGCAGTTTTCCCAGCCATAGTTAACAGACAGAAGTCCCGAAATATATATTCAAGGTGAAGGTCACCTCGGGCGGAAAAAAATGACCCGATGAAAATCTCCCCCATTCCCAGGAACCCCTAAGTACGAACACAGACTTAAGAATCACACAACACGCTCATGTCTGTACACAGACACAACACGCTCATGTCTGGATACACACGCGCTCTTTATCAATGACACTGCGGATACGAACGCTCTTTAACTATCACGCGATTAACCCATGAATTCCCATTGCGGTGGCGGGGGATTGGAGAATGAGTGCTCTTGACGTTCTCAGAATCGGTCTGGTTACCATTCCCGTGGGTTTTTATCCTTATATAGGAAGTTTGGGCTAAATCCACCCGGCAGTTTTCCCGGCCATAGCTAACAGACAAACAGAAGTCCCAAAATATATAGTAGACTAGCCGATGAGCCCGACATCGTCCGGGCTATTCAAAAACCAAATTTCAAGTCTATAGCTCCACCCGTTTCCGAGATCTGGTCTGCGCGAAGCTTGCGTCGCACAGGCTCGGCGACCCGATAAAAATCGTATCAGGGGCAAGATACATTCACATAGCAAATTTCAAGTCGATAGCTCCACCCGTTTCCGAGATCTCGTCTGCGCATGCGCGAAGCGGGCGCCGCACGGGCTCGCCAATACGACAACGTCCACCGCCTGGTCAAACTACACACACGTACCAAGTTTGGTCCCGATCGGTCGAGAATCGTAGATTTGTATAAATGACAAACTTACAGACAAACATACAGACAGAGGTCTTCAAAATATATAGGAGATAGAGGATAGAGAAACGGAACCGAAGGGAAAAAGTAACTAAAACAATGATAATTTGAGACCAGAGATACTTCCCAGAAAATGAGGGCTAAAGCAGAATGAGGTCCGAGGGTGAATTTTAGTAATGCTAACCAGCTGCGTGGGATTAGCATCAATAAAGTCACCCACTGGGGACCTAGCTCTTTTTGCAAATGTCAGACACACTATTTCCAGGCTTCAGCAGGTTCAGTATTAAATATATGGAACTTTGACAGAAAAACAATGCCATCTATACATTTTACATATTCTGTTTGATTGTTACATGCTATTTATTATTCGGTGTGTAGGATGGTATGTCATGTGCATATATACAATAAATTATTATTATATTAAATTAAGACTCTTTCATGTGGAACTAACTATTCCAAACAAGTTAGTTTATATACTAGAATCAAAATAAAATCCAAAAACAGGTTCAGTAAAAATTGCCCTGACCCCTGAGCACATAGGAATTAATCATTTCATTTATTTCTTTTGAAGTCTCTACAAAACTATTACTATGATAATTCATATTTGCAGCTGTCTGCAATAGAATATAAAGTTCTGCAATTATTTCAAAAAGGTATATCAAATATCGATTCTAAAACACAGTTTTTATTTTTTATTATTTTCTTTAATTCTGTCTAGACATATATTTCTAGCATGTCAGTGACCTTATAAATCAAATTTGTCCCGGACTTTAAAGTGATGTGAACCATTCCGTCATGGTGATCAAAGAGAATTATTTTGCTCAAAGATTAATTTTTTATGAATATTAATCCAAATTGACAACACACACCATCATTCTTATACATGTATATTAATTAAATGTGATGACTCTCGATGGCGAAATCAATTGTGTTAGTTTGTCGCCAAAAATTGCATCCCGAATCGAGATGTAAGTATTTATTTTAACGTAGTTCAGACTATGTTTTTATGTTTACCCATACCATAGTATGGTAAACATAGTGTCAACGTCCGGATTGACCACTCGTCGTTAGTCCGTCTGTCTGTCTGTCTGTCTGTCTGTCTGTCTGTCTGTAGACACTTTACGCATGGTGCGATAACTCGAACATTTTCTATCTGATCGGAACCAAATTTTGTATATGAATTTGTCAGCACCAAATACAGATCGAGTTCGAATATGGGTTCGATCCGAGTTTTTTTCACGGAGTTATGGCCCTTTTTCGACTTAGAATTCATGCATGCTACCATAACTCAATTTTTTTATCTGATCAGAATCAAATTTGGTATCCAAGTTTCTCGGACCAAAATACAGATCGAGTTCGAATATGGGTTTGATCCGATATTTTTTAATGGAGTTATGGCCCTTTGACATAGAATTTCTGCATATTTTGATAAATCAACCATTTTTCAACTGATAAGAACCAAATTTGGTATGCGAGTTTATCAACTCAAAATACAGATCAAGTTTGAATATGGGTCAGATCCTGTTTTTTATACCAGAATTATGGCCCCTTTTAACTAAGAATTGAACAGATTTGAGATTTGCTTACAATATATAACTGCAGCAGCTTACAACTCTGGTATCAGTAAGAGAGACTAGAGATAATCTCTATTATTGATACCCGGTAATGAAATCTGATATTCACTGCTGCACTATAATAGCTATCTGTTGTTTGTTGCATTTCCATAGTGTGTGGACAGTGACTTCTCAGGATTTATCAACTCCAACATAGCTCTCTGGTCTTGCATGGATTTTGGGATTAAAATTAACCCATTCCATAGACACATGATATCTGATAGGCAGATATTAAATTATATCTTTCACTTTGAGCCAGGTTCAGTAAGGATTTCTAAAAACATTAGAGGAAATGTCTTATTTTGAAACTCCCTCTATTGCATTTGGGGTGCAGGATAATAATAATGTTGCTTGTATTCTTGAGACTGACTTATTGTGTGGGCTTCTAAATCCATATACATGCATTTATAGACTATTTTGATCAGTTCATTAGTGTGATTAAGATCAACCCCTTGCTATCTCATTTAATAACTCAAATATTTGTCATTGATTATATTATATTTCAAGTCATAGTTTATGATAACACACCCCTAACCTGTATAGAGAGGGTCATTTGGTTTAATTGCTTTAAAATATTAACAAAATTAACCCACCCATTCCATAGACATACAGTATGCTATCCAATGTAATAAATCTAATATCTTCAATCTCATATCCCACCTCTAGTTATCTCATAATTATGCATTAAAGGTACTCAATCCGATCAGAGGGTCCCCATCTCAACAGATTCCAACAACAACAATCCGATCAGAGGTTCCTATATTACTATTTCTTTGGCTTTGGGGGTAACAAATATTTGATTCGAGTCGAGGAACCCATCAAACAAAGCTCAGAGTTATTAGATATTGATTTTTGAAATTTGTTATTTTCTCGAGTTATTAGATATTGATTTTTGAAATTTGTTATTTTCTCGAGATGAGTACTAATAATTGCCTTCAACTTCAGAATATGCTCGAGATGTGTACACCAAAACACTATTCAAACAGACAAAGATGGATAACTCTAAAATCAAGTGGTAATAATAACGCAATTTTGACTGATCTGGGCCAGAAAGTATTCCCGATAAAGAAAAATAATAGATTTCTAAAATCTATATCTAAAAAATCTGAGCTTTGATGGGTGGCTTCCTCGACTCGAATCAAATATTTTTGACCCCCCAAAGTCATTGAAATAGTAATTGAGAGGAGTTTTATCGGATTGAGTACCTTTAAAGTATGTTATATCCAATCATTATCAATCATATTTTACTAAATTTCAACTGTTATGTATGGTTCTTCTGCCTGACTATGGACTGAGCTCTATAAGACTATATATCTATTTTCAACTGACTTAATAGGTTGGAATCAAATGCCATATCCATGTTCATATGGAATGTGCCCAATAAGTCTTATGCCACTTCCGCTTCTGTTATCAGAATCGATTAATTGCCCAAAAATAATGCTAACCACAGTCCACTATAGTATAAAATTGCCCAAAATCTGTTATTTATCAACATTTTGTACAATGAAATTTTGTCATATATCTGACACAAAAAAAGCCACTTGATTTTAGAGTTATCCATCTTCATCGACTTTCATATGGCCACTAAATATTCCAGGTGGTTAAAGATAATAGATTTAAAAATTGATATCTGCTTACTCTGAGCTTTGAGGAATGGGTTCCTCGATTTGAATAAAATATTTTTTACCCCCGAAGCCAAATAAATAGTAACTGAGGGGTGCTTAATCAGATCGAGTAGCTTTAATAGTAAGGTGTGAATTGTTGAAAAGGTTGGTGTAAGGATTATATGAAAATAGCTAATCGTTATCGCCAAGGTATGGGTTAAACATCTGCCGATCGTGATCGGCCTCTCGTTCTATGGAGTGGTATGGTCGATTTCATTTAAATTTTTGGTAATGTTAGTAGAATACTACATTACATTCCCTAGGTTGACATAGCGCATGAGTACTAACTTATCAATTTCATGCACCCGAACAAGTCCTTAATATGTCTTTAAAATGAATATCAAAGTTCAAAGCTTCACTGAAGGATAGCATTACTGAAATGAAATCAGTTTCACTGAGGGACATCCCAATATAAAAAAACAACATATTACAGTAATGCCCTAAATAATCGACTCCTTAACCACAGCAGAATTATGGGTAACTTTTCAGAATTTAGTCTGAAATATGAGAGCTTTCCGATGAATGGCAACAAGCCATATTTCCGACTAAATCCTGAAAAGTTACCCATAATTCTGCTGTGGTTATTAAGGAGTTGATTATTTAGGACATTACTGCATGTTTTCCTTGGTAATTTTCATGCACTTATGAGAATCATGCAAGGTCATAATAAAACTGTCAAAATAAAACTGTCAAAATGGATAAAGAAATCTGACTTTGATAACAACTCCGATATTCGGGGAATTGCCTTATGGGGCTATGTAATGCCATCCCGATATTTGGGGGAATAACCATTGAAAAGGGTTAAAGCACACATGTGTGTGAATGAAAGCACATAAAAGATTAGCCTATCATAAGCTCTCCAGAACTGGGAAAACTGGTTTGATTCCCGATAAATTTGGATTGATATTACAATCAAGGGCGAGCGGGGTGGGGTGTATGGTGAAATTAGGCCACTGTAACATTACTGATGTCTTGAGATGGCCTATAGTAGCGGAGATGAAAAAAGAAAAGATTACTTATTCTCTGAGATTGTATTATTGTGAAATGATAAAAGTTCCACATCAGACCAAACACAATCACCTTATGGGTAATCTGATGCCCCCTTCATCTAAGCAAAAAAGCAATTCAGTCGAAATTTCTGTCGGCCAAACGACAGGCCATTGTTCAGCAAAAATCACATTTTCAATTAATGTTGGCACCCATTCATTGATGCGTTTCTTCTTCCATCTCAGTTATAACCCACTGATATTGATCCCAACTTCTTAGATTTATCTACTGGGAATATACTCGTTTCGTCAATGTGTGGATTGAGTGAACCTCGACCTTTTGATTGAAATACTGACCGATTTGTTTTAAGTTAGATTTTTTGTGATCTTTCATCTGTTATAGTTATTAAGGATTCTACCAAGTGTTATTAACCCTTTCTATACTAAATGGATTCTCCCACTCAGTTATAAAAGTATACATTGGAATGGTCTGTTATTCATCTGGAGGGAGTATTAGGAAAAATAAGCCGACTTGCAGATAATTAAATTGCAGAAGTTGTCCAATTTTATATTGGATGGCAATGTTCAGATAATAAGTTCAACAAACAATCTATTTCCTGCCTTGGCGGGGTGGTAGAGAAATAAATTTTGTATGTTGGTGTCTATCATAGACATGTAATAATGTTTTTGGTTTGCCTCCCTTCAGTCCTGACTCCCGTCCCCGACTGACACCACCACTTAGGTAACTAGGGTGAATACTGAATGAGTTAATGAGTGCACAAGGGGAGAATACTGAATGCCAGTTAACAGATGGCCTGAATACAACATACCAAAAGTACCCTCAATCCAGTCAAGAATCAAAAGGTTAACAGAAATTATTGGTTCAATACCCAGGACAGGTGGACGGAAAGAGTGCTCGAGTATTCCCTTCGGTCAACCATGTTGGCTGTTCCAAACAATCAACTTCAGTATCTCAAATCTCAGGGCAATTTGGCTTCGCGCTTGTAGTCTACATCCGATGAAAAGAAATTTAGGAGGATGGCCCATGGTGGCAACTTAATTCCTCATGTCTAATCAGAACTCAGTCAAACAAATTTTCGACAATACTCAGGGTCCCCTGACGAACGATTTTTCGTGACAGGCCCAGTTACTGGAGCGATAAGTAATTACCAGACAAAACGAGAGGCACTAATACCTCTGGTACGTTAATTGTCACTCTCTTGGGCGCCTGCCGAATGATTATTCAAATAAGTTTCTTAGACTAATACTGTACAATGTCCATTGGGCATTAGTTTTTCAATTAGATTGGTATAACTATTGTCTCCAAACCTAAGTGAACCATACACAATGTAACAAGACTTCAGAAAAAGTGATATTCTGCTTTGGGGGGTCTATCCCATGAAATATTGTATACTCATAGAATTTGTTCGCACAGAATACAAAGCAGTAAATACCTCATACTGCCAGTACCTAATACATTCTAATATTCAAGTCTGCAAATAGTGTGTCTGTCATTTGCAGAAGGAGGTCGCCAGAGGGTGAATTTAATGACGCTATCCCACAAAGCTTAAATTAACATTGTTTTTAGTTACATTTCCCTTTTGTTCATATTTGTATATCCCCTAATTTGCAGAAGATAAATTGCATAATCGAGGTGACTAATGGGTGGACATCACCAACTTCAACTGGGGAACTTCAATCTGATCCTAAGTTTCCCCATAGCAGTTGAGGCCTATTAAAGCAGAATGAGGTTCCCAGAGGGTGAATTTGGTGATGCTAGCCCACCATGCGGGTTATGAACGTCATGAAATTCACCCTTTGGGGTCTTCATTCTGCAAATGACAGCACACTATTTGCAAGCTAGCTAATATTTACACAAGTGCCAGTAATCTAATGGTTACAGTATGCAATTTTGGAGAAAGTGTATTGTGCCATGCTCGGACTGATTCACAGCCCAATCCATTCTCAACGACTCCGCCCAATTCACTCGCAAATAACCTCTTCCATAAATATAAACTAAATTTGGGCAATGATACAATACACAGCCCTGGTGATAAGGTGATGATCTTGACTCGTTGAGGATAGATGCGAATGATGCAGAATTTATTCACTTCATAACTGTAACCAAACTTTATAATTAAAATAGTCAGAAATAGTATTAACTAGTTAAAGTTTAATAGACCCAGTCAACAGACACATTTCCCGGTAGTAAGCACATTATCAATCACATGATTAAACTAGTCTAGCAGATATGGTGTCTATTTATGGGAGAGGCGGATATGACCCAGCCTTTGAGATTGGGTGAAAGCTTTTCCTTTTAAAAGTTGTCTCGTAATTGAGGTGGTTGTTATATCGTGACTACTATTATTCCAGACCTGGCTAGACAAGTTCAAAATATGACACGCATGAAATCAGGACAAAATATGACATGGGCGAAAAGATTGATCTGAGGTGATGGACATCTTGATGTGCCATTCTGATAATATAACATGGTCAATAACAAGTTACTATTTGCTCACTCAAACACAAGCATTGAACAATGAACAAGGATTTTATGAATGAAACTCGTTGTATGGGAGGTGGGGGATATCGCTTCTCTCATATATTAAAGTCATATTGGTCTGTCACTTTATATCAAAATCTATTCAAATTCATCTCGACACAACATATAATTATACCCCCATTTAAAAAAAAAGAAAAGGGAGAGTATACTGTTTTGCACCTGTCCATCGATGCGTATGCGTACAATCCATCCAATGTGTGTTCATGTCATAACTTGAAGAGTACTGCTCGGATCTCAATGAAATTTGGTATGGATGTTCACTACTATGAGGTCATTAAATAGAGGGTTCCATCGTTTTGTTCGGATTTTCCATTCCAGGAAAGTTTTTCATCTTTGTTTATCTGGAAATGTTGGCTTTTTGGTGCGTCCGATGTCTGTTCAAGTCACGTGAACAGTTGTCCTCGGATCTCAATGAAATTTTGTATGGATCCATGTTCACTACTATGGGGACAATCAATAGAGGATTCAATCTTTTTGTTTGGGTATTCCATTCTAGAGTTATTCATCTTTGTTTATCTGGAAATGTTGGCTTTTTGGTCTGTCCGATATCTGTTCAGGCCACAACTTGAACAGTAATGCTCGGATCTCAATGAAATTTGGCATGGATGTTCACCACCATGAGTACATTTAATGGCGTGTTCAACCATTTGGTTTTGGTTTTTCATTCAACAGTTATTCGTCGTTGTTTATATGAAAATGCTTATTTTTTGGCTCAAATGTGAATTGTTCCATGCTTTTAACTGGTTCAGTGCTGAAAGCCCATATTTGGACCCTATGTAAGAGTGCTGGAAGCCCAGATATGGGCTTTGGCAATGACACTGTCTTGTTTAGTCAACTCTTGTTTAGTTTAATCATTTAAATAGCGTTTGTCTGGTAATATTTCAGAAATATTGTTACATATATAATTAAATTGGGACATTGTGAAGTTTGAATGGATGCCGACCAATAAAATTGTCAGAAAAGGTACTTATATCGAGAAAAGTTTGAGAAAAATTACAAATGTTTTGCCCTAAGGGCGGCCGACAACCAAGCTCATAACCATAACCTAATCAGACATCCAGGCTCATATCGATAACCTACTTTGACAAACAGACAACCAGGCTCATAACCATAGCCTAATGAGACATCCAGGCCCATAACCATTGCCTAATGAGACATCCAGACTCATAATCATTGCCTAATGAGACATCCAGACCCATAGTCTAATGAGACACCAAGGCTCATAACCATAGCCTAATGGCTAATGAGACATCCAGGCCCATAGGCATAGCCATAGCCTAATGGGACAACCAGACTCATAACCATAGCCTATTGAGACATCCAAGCTCATAACCATAGCCTAGTGAGACATCCAGGCTCATAACATAATCACTAATGTATATATATGGGGGTCAAATTTGAGAAAATAGTGCAAATTATCAACTCCGAGCATAAAATTCAATAATTTTCTGTTTGTTAAAATATATATACGCATTTTAATACGTGTATGTAGGATATTTAGCAGCGAACCAGTTAATAATCCTTTCTATACTAAATACACATTGACAATTGAAATGTTCAGATAATAAAGCTATGGTTGTTTGTTGAACTTGTTATATGAACATTTCCCACCAGTGAATATGAATCCTTCTGCACGTATTATTATTTCATATGTCTCTTGACTGCTTATTTATTTCTGGACATCCCTCTAATTGAACGATAGACTATTCAAATGTATACTACAACTGATTGGGAGAATCCATTTAGTATAGAAACGGTTAAAATCCAATTGCAATTAGTCTGTCAGTAAGTCTCAATATCTGATTTATCCGACATCTGGTGTGTTTTTTTATTGAATTTTTCTTTTGAGATTGGCATTTTGCAGCCGGGGCTTGTTAGACTTTGTGATTTCCTACCCATATGCTATCGGATTCTTTTTACTATTGTTAATATATGGGTTAGTATTGTATAGCGGTGTGATTTTTCTCTGGATTATCGGGAACACTGGCAATTGTCCGGTAAATAAGATCAATTCATTTAATTAGCACTTAGGTCTCGTTAATTGATTTTTGAAACATGTTTAAACAGAGACCCCTCAAACCCATGATAATTGAATCATTGAAATCAGAGAATTTACTCAATACTTACTGTATGACCTCTATGGCAACTTTGTCTCAGGTTTAATGTCACTTGTAAATCTTGAAATTTCAAAAAATGTTGAGGTTCCATTATACTTTCTATGTGGTGTGTAACATGTACTGGTATAAATCACGCATATTAATATTGATATTGGTTGAGAAAATGTTTATTATATATAACACTAGCTGATGTGCCCGACTTCGTCCGGGCTATTTAGGGATTTCTTTTATACAGCGTCGGTCCAGAAACATGCCTATATGAGCGAAGTCAATGACATGGTCGCACGTGAAATTGGACCCGCCCATATTGTTCCCGGGATTAAATTAGTCCTAAATACATTTGAGTCCTAAATAAATTTGGATCGGTCGAGTATTTTTCGAGTCTATAACACACATACATACACACATACAGACAGAAGTTCCAAAATATATAATAGATTTTGTTTTTCATGAATTAATTCATGGTACCCGTCCCCCAAAGACTGACCCGATGAAAAATTCCCCTGTTCCTAGGACATATATGACACAACAACCCATTCTGCCTTTTTAATCGAGATAATTGCATTCCGCGTTTCGTTTTGCATCCGTATTTTACGCATTGGTAGCCGTTTAGCAGCTTCGATTGTAATAAAGAGCGTTAATCCTTAACACCTCCGAATATGGTTAATATAAAGATCGTTGATGCCTTGACCCCCGAAGTGGCATTTGCGGTGATTTTGATGATTGTGAGTGGAGAATCGGTGCTCAGAGCTTGTCCAAAATGCGACGTCGACGATTCCCGTGGGATTTTACCTTTGGATAGGAAGTTTGGTCTTGATCGGTCAACCCGTTTTCGATTCTATAAAGGACATACAGACAGAGGTCTTCAAAATATATGAGATGTGAACAATTTGGTACTGTTATTAAGCTGTCTAACAACCTTTGTCGTGGAATTTCAAATTGTACAGGTTAAATTGGGCTATGAACTCAACGTGATTTAATATATATAGCTGTTGTCATTTCATAACAATTTATTGGTTGAGAACAAAATGTGAACAATTTGGCAATGTTATAAAGCTGTCTAACGACCTTTGTCATGGAATTTCAAATACAGGTTAAATTGGGCTTTGAACACAGAGTACTATTGTTGCAGGTACATCATTACAGATGAGTTGTATTAGGCTTGCCACGATTATTCGATTAATCGACTAACCTTCAGCAGGTGCGGTAGTCGACGGTTATTTACTTTCGTCGACTAATCGCCCGAGGGGGGGGGTGGGTATGGTTGTGTAACTTGTGTATCGATGTAATGCCTGGAAGTAACTGTTAACCGCGTATGCAGCACAATTCCGTTGCGGCATCCCCTGCCTTTGATGTCGCCGCCCACGTTTGGCGGTCATCTTCAATGAATTATGTGTGCGACATGTTAACACAGTACGTGCCTGGCTGGCGGCATCCTTCAGTTTGTGTTTGATGTCTGCGCCCACTTTTCACAGAGTCATCGCCGATGTGTAGGTGAATCTGATCAGCTATTGGTTGGAATATCTGTCAGCGTGTTAGGCCGTGGGTGGACCTGGGAAGGTTGCAAATAATTACCATTACATGTATTCTCGTTTGGTGCCATTTCGCGCCCATCTACTCTCTTGCGTGCGTCGTTTGGTGCCATTGTAAAAAAAAATGTCTTCAAGAAAACAATCCGATGTTTGGGAGTTCTTTGACAATGGGTTACGTATATAATATAAACTATTAATTTGTTTCATTATTTCTTGCAATTCTTTATTGAAAATGTCCAGGTTATACACGGCAGTAATTGTGACTGCATCCCCGTCACCCCAGGGTCCCCCACAAAAGCTCAAATACCTCCCACTGTCTACCTATGTCCTCGTTAACTTCATTGTAAGTGCACGCCTTTCGTCGCAATTTCACCGATTAATGTGAAGCACGTGACCTGCCGAAATACGTAGCGGCGGCTTGGGAGTCGCGAATGAGATTAGCTTTACTTCGTGCAATTTTGCACAGTTACTGTCACATCGTACTCGTATGCAGTTTGCTCTAACTTTGCCAGAAACATCGGCAATATGGGCACTTGGCAGTATTTAATAGTAAGGGCCTGTTAAAAACTACATCGGGACGAATGAGACTATGAGGGCATGAGTATTCCTTGTTGTATATGCAATAAAACAGTGTTAACACAGAACATCGACAGTTTATAACTGTCTTCAAAATAAATGTAAAGAATTAAGTCATCGTAATTTCGCATTTATCACTTGTTTACCTGGATGTAATACAGGGCGCATATATTACCGATTAATCGACTAACCTTCGATTATAGTTGCCGATTAGTCGATTATGAAAACTCATAGTCGTGGCAACCCTAAGTTGTATGTGAGTTATTGCCTGGCAAAGGAAGATTTTATTATAGACCCATTGACTCTGGAGACTTATTACTCAGCTCTCCTGACTTTTAATACAAAGACCTTATAAATTACTTGTCCCTGTGGATAATTAACTATCTCATAAAAATTCCATGCACATGATCTTATGTACTTTCTCTAATCATCTATTCATGAGGAACCTCATTAGTTATTTACTTTCTCCATATCACTGATCTTTGTGTGACCTTAATTTCAAGTATCACTTTGGTTAATACACCCACCCCCTCCTAAACATAAATGTTGCAATCAATATTTCAACACTTTAATCAAAGACTAATCAGAAATTGCAGAGTTATTGCCCTTTATTTTTAATTAAAATATATTTTATAACCTACGCACTGACCTATATATTTTTTTCTGTGCTTTATCTCTTGTATTTGCGAGTAAGTTTTTGGTTGGGTTGTTTAACATTGAGATGCCTGGGTTTGAACCCGTGATCTCATCTAGAATCTAGTTCAGACTGTGATGATGGTATCTGCACTACGGGAGACATCCTTAAAGAGGAAACCCTTTCAACATCAGAAGTTAGAATTGTGACACTGAATGGATAGACCGTTGTCAAAACAGCACACTGCACTACCTTCAAAATAGTACCCTGAAATCATTGATTTAATACTAGCATATATATGTCAGAATTTATGAGGCACTATGGAGATTCAAAGGGTTTAGGATAAATTCATGGCTGCAGGCCTACTGCACTTTGTTGCAGTTTGACAAGTAATGGCGGCTGTACTTTGTAGCAAGTCTTTGAACATAGATCATCCGTCTGCAGATTGTTTGAACCTGATACAGCTGTGAGCTGAAGAGGTATAAAGAGGTATTGTAACAGAAGGGAGGAATGTCATGTGCCTAGGAGTGCAGAATGGTCGTTTTTTCTGAGAAACATATACAGAAAATAGATATTGGGATAACAGAATACCTGACGATCTTACATCATTCAGCACATGTGTTTAGTTGGTTGCTTTGTTCGTTATTAACCACCAACCTGCAAATGCAATTCTGATATCTGTATTTAATTCATTCTTCTCCTCTGCATAATATGTTACTTGATCACTATTGCATAACTACATGACTTTAATATCTCAAAACTGATTATTGTTGAAATTTTCAAAATACTAAATAATATTTCAGTTAAGACAGTTTTCCCCAAAACTTGTTCAGGAGCCATGCATTCCAATCTCACAAAGAATGCACTCCCACACCACCCCACCACACCTGACCACACCCCTATTAATGGCATCAATTGATTACAATTTAGCTTATTATTTGACCTGTTTAATTAAGTGACTGGCAACTATTTGTATTGACAGCTTATATTATTATTCCCTGAAATTTCTGTTTTGATTAATAGGTATAAAATTAATTTTTAGTCAGACTTGTTGACAGGAGGATGTGTCACAAGGAATGATTTGTTTAATATTACATAATTTTTTTTAAACACATTTATTAGTGAAATATGTGCATCATCAAATATTTCTACTCTGTTTTGCAAATTAAAGCAAAAATAATTTAATTTTGTTTCTAAAATTTCATCGTGTCAACCAGAAAAATACAACTTCTTTAGCCAAAATTACTTCCTTTCACTCTTTTAACTTATATATTGTCCTACAATAACTATTCGTGGCACTGAGGCATTAACTATAAGGACACTGTTTGGGAGATGGTTAGAGAATTATGCCCTCAATAAATGACTCATTGAACAGCAGTTTGGTTAGACTTTTCCTGCACTCAGCACTGAGAAGTTAACTACAATGTATCGGCAGTCAAAGAATATGACCGGGGTATCTTTACCGCATTTAATCACGGAATTCACGGAACCGTTAACTGCACAGCGCAGTTATGGTTTTTTCTGCTATTCCTCAAAATAACTAAGAATTTTGATGACAGTAATTTAGATTTAAGCATATAGTATTGTCTATAATTTCTTTAATAACTAATCATAATAAACTGGCACACCTGGGTTGTAAGGTTATCATTGATCTGAAAAGGCAATATTGTTGCAAAATTGCCCCAAGTATAATCAATTTTATCCTTGGCCGATTTCTTCCACCTGCACAAAAATATTTCCTAGGCATATTTTTCTGAATTCCCACGGCTGGAAGTGATATATAACATTAATAAATGATATAGGCATAGAAACAGAATCAATGGTATGATCTGGTATAGGTGAACCATGCCATGGTAATAATGGAGATACAACTTGCTGGCAGCAGTCGGTGTGTTGTTGGAAATTCATTCAGCATCACTAAGTTTTTTGGCTGACAGAAATTTTCACTTATAATAGAACGTGCCTGAATTTAGTGTGTCTGACATTTTGCAGAATGAGGTCCCCAGAGGGTGAATGTAGTGATGCTATCCTGCATAGCAGGCTAGCATCACCAAATTCACCCTCTGGGGACCTCATTCTGCTTAGGCCCCATTTCTGGGAAGTATCTATAGTCTCAAATTAACATTATTTTTAGTTACTTTTACCTTTGTGTTCAGTTTCTATATCCCCTAAGTGGCAGAAGATAAATCGCATAATCAAGGTGACTGATGGGTGATCATCACCAACTTCAACTAGGGAACTTCAATCTGATGATAGGTCTCCCACAGCAGTTGAGGCATAAGCAGAATGAGGTCCCCGGAGGGTGAATTTGGTGACGCTACTCTGCTATGTGGGATAGCATCACTAATTCACCCTCTGTGGACCTCATCTTGCAAATGTCAGACACAATAAATTCATGCTTGCAACAGAACGTGTGAGATCCTAATAGATAATGAAGATGGGTGCTGTATCAGCTGTAATGTATGCATTTAATGTTTAGTCAATTTGTCTCTACCTATAATATGCAAGTCGCCCAGTTGTGAGTGTTGTATCATTGATCGTCAGGGGCAGCAGAAACTGCTGAAGAGTAGGGACCATGGAGGAAGCGATTACTAATTATACCCATTGTGCACCAAATGACTTGTGGCAGAATTGTTTTTATTCCAATTTATGTAGATATATATATTTATTATTGTTTGTTTACAGTGAATACATGTGTTATTGCATAACCTTATTCTGTCAAAAGCTCCGGGGGGGGGGGGGGGGGGGGGGGAACTTGTGTTTTAGAAATATGGTTTTATGTCCCATCTTGAAAATAAAGTTGATCTAATCTTATCTTACCAGAAAACATTAGACTGTTGTCCCCTTCCATATGGAGGAATCATGGGGATTACACACTCTAATCGTTGTTTCTTTTTCATCACCATAATCTGGCTATGGAATATCAAAGTTACTATACAATACAGTAATGCCCTAAGTAATCGACTCCATAACCACAGCAGAATTATGGGTAACTGTTCAAGATTTAGTCGGAAATATGGCTTGTTGCCATTCATTGGAAAGCTCCCCGAGAGCTTTCCGATGAATGGCAACAAGCCATATTTCCAACTAAATCCTGAAAAGTTACCCATAATTCTGCTGTGGTTATGGAGTCGATTACTTAGGGCATTACTGTATCTCGTGTTATTAATCTTTTGGGTTGCATTATAAAGCAGTGCATCATATTACGAGAAGATATTGGTATAACTGGCGTGCCATTGTGTTAATAACAGACATTCTCATATGATAAAGATCTGTAGAACTTTTCCATCAGTTTTTGCAACAGTTATCCTGTTTTCAACTAGCTCCATGCAATGTTTTCTTATGCATTATTTTCACGGTTGTGACGTGTGTTTACCTGATACAGTAATCTGGACCAATTCCACCAGGTATTGGGTAGATTGGGTGGTTTTTTTTGTCGCATATCAAATGAATGATAATGGCTACTCTTCTTGAAGCTGTTGGTGGTAACACAGATAATGACATATCAGTCATGTTTCCCAACATATTGTTCGCGTTCCCAATGAAATTAGCAGCAAACAATCAGCTAAATAGCAGTTAATATATATTGATTAATCCGAGATAACCAAATCTGACAGGAGAATTGAATACATGTGTGCTGCGTTAACTCTTCCTCAGTTGTGTTTATTCTAAAAGGCTGAGTTGCCACTTTCAAGAATAAATATTTTTGGGGCCAGGATTCAATATTATCCAGTGCATTTGCTATCGCCAAATGTTGATGCATATTTTCTGGATCTGGCGTCCCATTGAATCAAATTTAGATTACAATGGGTCATATAATTTCCTTTTCTATAGCTCTGGACAAGTGTATGCACTGCTTGGATGTGCATTGACATAAATTATTTCCTATTACTGAAGCTCCTGTTGGCTAGCTTCAGGTGACTCAAAATTACTATTTTATGGTGAATGTTCCAAAATGACTATTCATTTCAGACATTACCTTCAGCACGTGGGAATTAGATTTCCCCCAACAATTTTTTGCAGACTGTGTTAATGAATCTCTTATGATGCACACCCCCATTTTTGGAAATTCCAATGTATGAAGTGTACAGCATCAGTTGGACTGAGACCATAAATAAGTTGGGATTGTTCTGATAATTTGTTTTCCAACCCGTATTTGGTTTTCGCTAAACAGATTACCTTAAACACTGTATACCCTTTCATGATGGGAGCTGCGCTGGTGCAGCATTAAATATCCTGTGCCAGCGCATTCTCTTATAGTTATACATGCTAGTCTCATGGAGAATATATAAGAGAATTATACATTCTTTCCAGATCAAAGTAAATATTGTTAGGCCCATATTTTCTCTATGAGAGACTCTCATATATAACCCTTTGGCAAATAGAACGACATACATGTCGTCTTATCGGTTGAGGAGTAGAACGACATATATGTCGTTTCAGGAAGTGTTATTTTATGTAGACATAACTTCAATAAATCATCTGATTTATAAATGATTTGTATAGGAGTTATTTTGATTAATAAATGTCCCAAATGTATAAGTGCAATCGATTATAATAACACACATGCACATAAATTAAAACAAATTATTGGACCCTTTTGACCCGAACTTGTTAATAATTATTGCTATGATGCTGACGTTAAATTTACTCATGACGTCATGTATATGACGTTACAGATACTCTCCAAAGGGTTAAAAGAATGCATTGGCACATGGATTTTCGCCAAATTTCAGGAATCTCCAGGCAGGCGGCTGGCTAGACCACCGTGCTTTATTCTGTTACATTAGAGCACTGTATAAAGCACTTAAAGCATGGTATACGGCCTGTTATTATTGACACATAAATTGTGCATATGTATTAAAAATTTGTTTTGTGGTATATTTAAAAAAACCCACAAAATTGTTCAATGACAAATATGCTTCTCTATTTGCAGATGACGATCGTCCCAAAATGTTCGGCAAAAAACGAGGAGCGAGTGAGAATTTGGAATTTGGCCAATTTGGCCCCCCCATAAAGAAAAGAAAGCAGACAATCCCCAAAAATGCTTTGATGCAGCTGAACGAGGTTAAACCGGGACTAGAGTTTACATTCATCGGACAGAGCGGACCTATACACTCACCTCAGTTTACTATGTCTGTGGAGGTCAATGGCCAGACATATCAGGGAACCGGTCAATCAAAGAAGAAAGCTAAGCTTGTAGCGGCAGAACAAGCGTTACGATCATTCGTCCAATTCCAGAACGCCCCAGAAGCTTTGAAAGCGATGGGGAATACGAATGACGGAACACGTGATTTTACGACCGATATGTGTGTGAGTGAATCGGACATGCATTACAGCAATTTTGATCAACAGGGGGGAAGTCCACAGTCAGATGGAGCAACAAATGGACATTCTGAGTCTGCGCCAGGCGGTCTGGCCGCAAAAAGAGCTGCCTTGCTTAAGGAGCCTCTGGGAAATAAAAACCCGATCATGGTCCTCAATGAGCTCAAGCCGGGACTCAAATATGATTTCGTCTCTGAAGTCGGAGAAAGCCACGCAAAAAACTTCAAGATGTCAGTCACAATCGATGGCCAGGTGTTCGAGGGTTCAGCGCGAAACAAGAAAATGGCCAAGGGTCGTGCAGCTATCGCAGCGCTGTTAAAAGTCTACGATATGCAGATACCATCCAGTCCAGGTTCGTATAAGTTGCTTTTGTGTAAAGGAATGAATGTGGTGGAGGGTTCATGGGTGTCTCACTCCCTTCGCCATTTTTAGCTTAACTTTACAAAGAAAAGTTTGAGCCATTGCCATGGGTTTACTAGCCCAAAATACAGGTCAATTTCAATTTTGGGTTCCGCTGGCCAATTTCCAACAGAGTTATTGCTCTTTTCGTTGGAATTTGCAATAAATTTTCTCTGTACTGTGTGATAACTTTAATATGTCTAAACTAAATGGAGTGAAATTTGTAATTTGTCTTTACTAGCCCAGTTCGAATTTGGGTTCCGCCCACCAATTTCCACCTGAGTTACATCCCCTTTTGTTGGAATTTGAACCCAATTTTCAATTCTGGATGATAACTTGCGTAAGTCTGAACTGAATTGAATGAAATTTGGTATGTGAGTTTAAGAGCCCAAAATACAGTTCAAATTTGACTTTGGGTTCTGCCTGCCAATTTTCACCAGAGTTGTGGCCCTTTGTTGGAATTAACACAGGCATATTTTCCCACGCCCTATCAATGCTCTTGTCACCTCTGTTATAGGACCTTTGAAAAAATAGCTGTGGGGGAGGGTAGTGAATCTGCTATCACTTTACTATGAAACTGGAATTTATAGACTATAGTACCACATACATCCAACATTTATTTGGGAAACTTATCGCTTACGGATTGTTTTAAACACGATTATATTACTCCGTGATCATTTAATTTTGATGTAAAAAATTGTATTGCATGCAGGTTTTCCGGAATTTACCAAAAATCTTGTAAAACCGGGTGATAATGGCGTGAAAATATATGAGAGGATAACGACCTTAAAAGAGCTTGATATAGTCAGTCCAAAGTGTAAAGTGGTTCTACTCGTGGAGATTAACCAGTGTGTAAAAATGTAGCTCTCCGCAAGCATTCCTTCTGACAGTGCAGGGTGGTTTGTATACAGGTGCACCTCTTTAAATTCCCATCATTATGGCAGGCATATAGATTAATTTCTTCATCAACTATGATAGCCCTCATTAATATGCAGCCAGTAGAACTAACCCACATTAATTCTCACAGAATTTCTACACTCTTATAGTTTAAAGGTGCTTTGTTGTGCAGAATGCTTATTCACTCAAGCAATTAGTCATCCTTTGTTAAGGTGGAACCCCGTTCGTACTAAATACTCATTGATGAGAAGTTCCCTTAGGAAATTATGTTCAGACAATATGTTCGTTGAACTTATTATCTGAACATTTCTCACCATTGAAAATGAATCATTCTGCACTTGTATTTTATGTTTGTCTGTCTGTCGTCAGCTTATATTTCCTGAACATCCTTTGGGATGAATAATAGACCTTTCCAATGTATTGGTTTTTAAAGATGCATTTAATACCCGAATTAACGCTCCTAAATTACTATTTCTTTGGCTTCGGGGGTAAAACATATTTGATTCGAGGAACCCACCCATCAAAGCTTAGCGTGATTAGATTTAGATTTTTGAAGTTTGTTATTTCTCGAGAAGTGCAATTATTTGTGGCCCAGAAAAAACATTGTCAAACCAACGGTCTCAGACAAAATTGCGGATTAAGATGGATAACTCTAAAATCAAGTTGTAATACTACCCAAATTTTGTGATACTGAAGTTGTAATACGGCCATATTTCATTGAACAAAATGTAGATAAATAACACGTTTTGGGAAATTTGATACCATATTTGACAGTGGTTTGCATTATTTTGTTGCAATTAATCGATTCTGATAACTAAAGCATATCTTGAAGAAATGTTGTATCTTGATGATATGGGAACTGTTCTCATTGGACTGAGTACCTTTGACTGAATGGGAACATTTATTCGGTAAAGAAAGGGTAAAAGTGCTTTGCTATGCAGAATGCTAATTCACTCATGAAATTATTAGTCATCCTTTGTTAAGGTGGTGCCTACATTGCCAATCTATCCACATTCGCATAAATTTTCAAAAATAAACCAATGTCTTCACCCAGTGGCAATAAATCCAGGGCATATAAAGTGAGGTCCATGGTTGTCCGTCCTACGATCTCTGATCACAAGACTTAGCCTGGCCTATTTGGAAAATTAGAAAAAAAGCTTAACATTCTTAAGTTTATGCCGCCCACAGCCCACCTGCTAACAGACCTCCATCTCCGTCTTCCCCTCACTAACCCGCCAAAGGCACCAAGAGAATGGGAAACAATATTTTAACCCTTTCATGATGGGAGTGGTGCTGGTGCAGCATCAAAGATCCGGTGCCAGTGCATTCTCTTATTTATGCAAGTCTCCCATAGGGAGCCTCAAGTATATAAGAGAATGCACTGACTTACAAGGTCAAGGCAAATATTGTTAGACCAATGCATTCTTTTATAAGATTTACGTTTTTATATAAGAGAATGCGTTGACACAGGGTTTTCCAAAATTTCAGGAAACTCCATTCATGAAAGGGTTAATCCAAACATATATCGAAAACAAATTATGGGGTCATTAAGATTTTTGACACAGCCATGAACAAGTACCATCTTAAAAATACAGTAAATTCTAATAGACAAAAGAAGTTTTCAGCAAAATAGGGGAAAAAAGCAGTTAAAATTCTTTACTTTTTCTCCAATTATAATATTATATATCTCATATGCAGAACTATTAAGAGTTTAGATTTTCCTTTTGCCATTTTATAAGAATGACTGCAAGAATCTGACTCAAACCATGTAATTCTAATGACTGATCAATCCTGTTGTGCTGTTATTCAGTTGTGCTGTAAAACAAAATCAAACAGAGTGATAGCCTTGTTTGTATTGCTAATGGCCAATAAGATAATACTATTGAAAGAGATATTTCGCTGGCACTGCCTTCAGGCTGTGTCTTTTGTGCTTGATTTTATTGGCATCATCCTTGACTCTGTTATGCTACTTGAGGAAATAAGCGATACATCCAATTTATTGTGATCACTTTATGTTCTACAATGAGAAATTTATCAATAGCTGAAGAGGCCCCCCCCCCCCCCCCCCCCCCCCATTAGGCCAGCTCCCAATAATAACTTTTCATGATAAATTTGCTGTTTCATGATAAATTTGCTGACAGCAGGAGATGCAACCGAGGGCAACGGACACAACTCTTAGTCAAATATGAAGCTTTGAAGTGAATTAACCCTTTCATGACGGGAGCTGCGCTGGTGCTGCATTAAAGATCTTGTGCCAGTGCATTCTCTTATATATGCGAGTCTCCCATAGGTACCGTCACATATATAATATAATGCACTGGCTTACAAGGTCAAGGTAAATTTGTTGGGCCAATGTTTTCTCTTAATATATATGCGAGGCTCTTTTTTTTCTTCTTTTTTTTTGTTAGACCATACTCCATTAAGGTGGAAAAATCTGTGTACCACAGAAAATTTTAAAAAACGTAGCCTAAGGGAACTACTCATCAATGAGGATTTAGTATAGAAAGTATTAATAAGCTTATCATTACAGTACTAGTAGTTTATTTGGTCTATCATGTATTTCTACTCCTTCCATGTTGTACTGAATTATAAGGTATGTGTCTCATCCCTGGGATCCAAATTAACATAGTTTCTTCTTTTTTAACTTGATTTTATGAGTTCAGACATTGAATACTGCTCATTAAGAGAGCAGCCAGAGTCTGGGAAATTACAGCTTGTGATATCTAACCTATCATCGGTAATCTGGTGTATTAACCTAATTTCAATGTGGATGTTTGTGTACTTTCAATGAAATTTTAGCCAGAATATTCTTGAAATTGGTTTCAGAATGGTGGGGGGGGGGGGGGGGGAGGGGGGGGCGTGGTTTGTGGAGAAACAAGATCCTTTCAGATTGCTCTTTCTTCCCTTATAAAGTACATCACCAAATTTTTATGAAACTGGGCTAGTTTAAAATTCAGCTTGGTAAAGTTATACCATTCTTCTATCAACATGATGCTATTACCTTGTGTTGTACTGCATTATAAGGTCGTCCAATCCCTGGGGGTCCAAATTAACATAGATTCCTCTTTTGTTTATAAACTCCCAGTTTGAGTTCAGACAGTGAATATTGTTCATTAGAGAGCACCTGGTAAATTAAAGCTCAGGATATCTTAACCTATCATCAGTATCTGCTGTTTATAAGACCCAGCGTGTAGGATATGATGCATAATAAGGTTTAACAGTTCAAACACATTACAGAATGAAGCACAATAGTAAACAGCTGTTTTAAGTAAAAAAAAAGTGTCAATTTTTAATAGCAGAGGAGCAGGGTCCACGCTCAACCAAAATTTACTTTTACCAAATATTTTGTCAAATGAAAATATTTTTTGACAAATTCTTTTACAAATTGCCAAATGCTATCAGTTTCTGCAACTTTGGGTCTTATACTTTTTTTTACTTTTTTCTTGTGACTTACCAAAACATTTGCCAAATGAAAATATATTTTGCAAAATGTGAATTAATTTGCCCGAACCTTGCAGAGGAGTGTTTTTCCCTGATGTCAGGAGCAAATCCCCTTGTGGGGTGCCAGAGAGGAGGCCAAATGGTCCTTCTTGACAGGGGGGATGCTCAGCAACAAATTTCCAACACCCCATCCTCTTCCTCATGACAATATTCCCAAAGCTAGAAGATTGCATTTGAACCCACTCTTGAATTTTCGACTGGGACCTCGCATAACACCACGTTTTTAAACCACCTACAACCAAGATTTTGGGTGGAGGTGGCGGAGACGGTATCCTTGGTCACAGTGGGGATAGTTCCATCTCCAGTTGTCATAGCTAAGATCATGACACATTATATTTTTTCCACTTTCCAGAACAAATGCCAGTCCACATAGAAGGGAGGGAGGAGTTACCACAGCACATGGCTGATCTGGTGTCTCGAAAAATCCTCGAGAAATTTGGCGAGCTCACTGAAGACTTTACATCGAATCTAGCGAAGCGGAAAGTGTTAGCTGGTGTCGTCATGACAACAGGTCTAGAATCCGAAGATGCTGACGTCATCTGTGTTACCACAGGAACCAAATGCATCAATGGCGAGTACATCAACACCCAAGGTTTTGCACTGAATGATTGTCACGCCGAAATTGTTTCCCGACGATGCCTTGTACGATTTCTTTATCACAAACTTCTTGATCACATATTCCGAGGTGGCACTGATGCAGCTTCTATTTTTGAGAAATGTGAAATCGAGGACAAATATCAAGTTAAGGAGAATATAAAATTCCATCTGTACATCAGTACCGCTCCCTGTGGCGACTGCAGGATTTTCTCCCCACACGAGACCGAAATCTCAGACCGACATCCAAATCGCAAGACTAGAGGTCAGCTGAGAACGAAGATAGAATCTGGGGAAGGGACGATTCCGGTGAAGAATGGTAGTACGATCCAGACATGGGACGGTGTGCTGCAAGGGGAGCGACTCCTAACAATGTCTTGCAGTGATAAGATCGCTAAATGGAACACCATGGGTTGCCAAGGTAAGATTCTCATCCATTTAACCCTTTACCCAACAAACCGGCCAAAACCGGCCAAATAAAGCTTCAACAGCCTAAAATATCTTCGGTCTGTCTCAATAGAACCATACAAATATGGATATCATTGGAACCGGCTCCTTGACCACATTGTGATAGTTACAGTTATGCCCTGTGCCAATGCATTCTCTTATATATGCGAGTCGACCATAGGTCGCCTCGCATATATAAGAGAATGCATTGGCCTAAACAAAATCTTTTTTTAACACTTTTTACCATTTTTTCTTACATTCTTTAACAATTTTATAATTTGTAATGTGTTAAGCCAATGCATTCTCTTATATATGCGAGGCGACCTATGGTCGACTCGCATATATAAGAGAATGCATTGGCACAGGGCCCTTCTGTTGGGTAAAGGGTTAAGATTGGAGATAGTGTCCCAAATTTACCATTTTACTTGTAGTTGTTATTCTTGGAACACATATATTCTGACGAGGCCTGTTCTGTTGTTAGTGTCCTTGAACTAAACGCTGAATTTTCACAAATGTCCAATCGATAAGGAAATTTCAATTTTAATCTTCTGAAGTTGAAATTTCAGTCTAAAGTCAGATCTTAATTCTCATAATTTGTCTAGGAAATTTGCATTAAATTTCAAGAAAATTTTGAGTACCAAATAAACTTTATTGAAAAAAAAGAAAAGAAGAGAATTCACAAAATCTATAAAGGACATCCATACATTTTCATTATATCTGCTCTATTTTGCATGCATTCAAGTAATGCCCTGTTTCAATACGACTTTGCCTTTATAATTAGTTGCTCCGAACTTCTGACTATCTTTCCTGATCTTGTCAGTTGACCAGGCTTGTCAGGGCTCATTCAAGCGGAAAGCTTTGTTCAGTTCAGTTTATTAGGCTCACAGAGAGTCTATTAAACTTTGTGTTTTCAGCTTCTCCCCAGTTACTGGTGTGGGTTATAGATGATCGTCTATTATGATATTTCCAGCTTCAGTGCAACACTGACTTGTGATCGTGACATTCAAATATAATTATTTTGAAACACCGAAACCAATTTTCACATTTGTGTGATTCTGTTGTCAAGAATAAACTTGTGCATGACTGACGTATGTTGGTGCCACCCAAGTCTGAGTTTAGTCTGCTAGCATCACCAAATTCACCCTCTGGGGACCGCATCTGCTATGGGATGTATACCTAGACTCAGTTTGAAGTTCCCAAATACCTTACTCGTATTTAAATTCACGCAGGACTATTTTTCGCTCAGTTTTGAATTCGCGCACTTTTAATTCACGCACCTTGATGCGCGAATTCAAAACTGACAAAACTATTTTCGTAAAATGTTTGGATTTGATGACAGTTTCAGATCTTAATCGTTAATGAAGATACGTGTGCATATTAAACAGCATCATTGGTGGCTTTACACCGTGTATAATTTAACATAACTGCATCATCAATGTCTTGTGAAGACGGGTGTTTATACCCTCCAAATAATTCTTCTGATACTGAAATAGTTATAAACATAATTTAAATGAAATCTAAAGACATAAAATCAACAACCGCGTATTGAAAAACTTACATCAGAAAAAGTATAAACTTGGTGACATAACACTCCAGACTGTTTGGTCACGGTGTAGTGCCAGCATTGTTGGGGGGGGCGTGCGTCTTCAGTCTGTATTTCTTACAAGTATTTCAACATCAATGATGTTGCCATGATTTGTTGCTATATAGTTATGTCATTATACATATCAGTAATGGTTTTGATGTTGGTTGCCCGCATGTAAATTCTAGTCATAGTAGGCTAGTAGCCTAATATTTGGTCCAACCTTCCGTAATGTGAATACATTTATTACATAACTCATCAACATAATAATAACCATATTGTTTCCTGCTGGTTTGGTATAAACTCAGGTGTCGTACTATTTTTCACTCAGTTTTAAATTCGCGGACTGGTGCGTGAAAATTAGTACTGCGCGAATTTAAATACGAGTAAGGTAGTGAATATTGTGATGTACACCCATTGGGAACCTTGATTGTGCAATATGTCTTCTACCAATTTGGGGATATAGAGAATCTAAACTATAAAAGAAATAGAATCAATGTGAAGAAGTTTCTATAGAAATTTGATGATAAAGAAACTTTCCCAGAGAAGATGAGGCTTAAGCAGAAAGGTCCCCAGAGGGTGAATTTAGTGATGCTAGCTTGCTATGTGGGATAGAGTCACTAAATTCTCCCTCTAGGGACCTCATTCTGCAAATTACAGACATACTATAATCAGACTCTCAGCAGATCCTTTTCTCTCATTGGTTCTCTATGACACAAAAAATGTCATTAATTTCTCAATTTGTTGATGTTATCACAGAAATATCATAATGGCCGATCAATGTACCGAGGGAAACAAATCATTAGATGTCTGAGCTATTTCTTTTGGATTATTTTCGTGGTTTACCAAGATAAGTGTGAAAATATGCATATTTTGGCCGATCCGCTGTAACTCGCTCTTCAGATATAACACACACCGGTTACCAGGGGTGAGCTTGTGTGACTCGATTGGGCTCTTTTGGCATGTTGTATTTTCCGCTTGGTTCACCATCCTGGCCCAGTCTTATTGCATCTTATTACTCTTTAACAGTTCACAAAACAAACATTCATTTCTTAAGTAATTACTATGACAAATTGGTGTCATTAGAATTTTTTTGTTGAATACGTCATGCCATCCTTTAATTGTACATATGTCAGACAATGGTGTCAATGTTTATACACATTAATTCCATGAGTTCACTAGGTTCTCTCTTATGGAGCATGAACGTTATTTCAACCCTCAAATTTATTAAATGTGAAAAGGCCATCAAAGTGTCAACTTGAGAAAATTAAGGGCATTTTTTGTAACAACATCATTTAGCCCTACCAGCATCATAGAAATTCAGCAGGAACCACCAATATCATAACCGCTTAACCAGGGGTTTCACTCTAAATGGAGAAGGAACTAATCTAAAACCCTTTATGCATCTGAAGGCGAGACCTCTCAGCTGCCTTCCACAGTTTGTGGCCCAGTGATCAGTGGATTCAGTGCACATTCTTCTGGTATGACAGCTTTACTGCTTCGACCTCATTAGTCGACTTCCTCTCTCAATACACCATGAAATAACCGCAGCCAAATGCATAATCAATGCATTTGGTGCATGTTCATTAAAACCAGATAATTGAGCTGTTCAAACCGCTCACCAAGGTTTTCTTTCTTCATAACATTTACTTACCTTCACTGACTGTTAACTCTTTCTGAACTAAATGGATTATCCCACCCACTTATAACAATATATATTGGAATGGTCTATTGTTAATTTGGAGGTGTGTTCAGGATATATAAGTAGACGGCAGACAGAAAAATATTCAGACCTATTGAACTTATTATCTGAACATTTCCTAAGAGAACTACTCATCAATGAGTATTTAATAGTAAAGAAAGGGTTATTATATGCCTGAATATTGTTTGTAAATATAGATTTAAGATGCATAATCTCATTAAGCACCCCTCAATATCTATTTATTTGTATTCGGGGGTAAAAAATATTTCTTTCGAGTCGAGGAACCAACCTATACAGCACATAGTTATTCGATATCGATTTTTGAAATCTATTATTTTTCACCATCAAGACTTAATAGTGGCCCAGTAAAAAATCGATGAGCTGATGGTCTCAAACCAAATAGCGGATGAAGATGGATAACTCCAAAATCAAGAGACTTTGTGTTGATAATAAGGCCAAAGTTTTTTGACCGACATGTTGATAAATAACACGTTTTGTGCAATGATATACTATAGTTGACAGTGGTTAGCATTATATTTGGTCAATTAATCGATTCTGACAACTTAAGCGGCATTTCTAAAAATGTTGTTGTTGTTGTTGGAATCTGATAATATGGGGACCATCGAATCGGATTGAGCACCGTTAACAATATTTTATGGACCTATCTCAGCTTTTAAAAATAGTGACGTTTAATTAATTCTCGCAAATAAATGGAATCGACTCACTCATTTATGTGGTATCTTATGATAATATGCAAGGCATATAGAACGACCCCCATGTGATGTTAAGAGGAAGAACCTTGCGAATGATCTGTAGTCATAAACCTATTTAGACCTTCTGCATGGTAATAACTCGAATGTTTTCAGATTGATCTTGTAGACCTTTTGTATCATATGTGAGTAGATTTCGATATACACGTACCTATGGTTTATAGACATCGACCTTTGATAATATATAGGCCTTTATATTAAATGCATTGAATTAACCAACCCTTCCATGAGTGGAGCTTCCTGAAATTTTACGAAAACCCTGTGCCAAAGCATTCTCTTATAGAAGAGTCTACCTTAGGGAGCCTCGCATATATAAGAGAACACATTGGCCTAACCTAACAATATTTATCTTGACCTAGTAGTAATCCAGTGCATTCTCTTACATATGCGAGGCTCCCTATGGGGGACTCGCATCTACAAGAGAATGCTTGGCACATGATCTTTAATGCTGCACCAGCGCAGTTCTCATCATGAAAGGGTTAAATTAATTGAATTAAGCATGCATACATCAGACTGATAAAGGCACATCGATGAGAAGAATCTTGAATAGAAAGGAGGGTTGTTTATGAAAAAACCAGGAAAATAGATTAATCCAGGTTTCTAGAAGCAGATATCGTGAATCATGATGCAGTGATTGCAATGTAATGTTGATGGCAAATATCACCTCTGCAATGCAAAATGATTCATTGCTGGCGTATTGAGAATTGGCAAAATAATGTTTCTGGCTTCTTTCAACGAAAATCAATATGAATTTGAGGACAGTGATTAATAGTTGTGTCATACCAAATTTCATTGTTATAATATTTTTTGGCAGTGTGAAAATTCTTTTAGCTCTTTTTAATGGGATCTGCACTGGTGCAGCATTAAAGATCCTATGCCAGTGCATTCTCTTAAATATGTGAGTCTCCCACAGGGAGCATCGCATATATAAGAGAATGCACTGGCTTACAAGGTTGTGGTAAATATTGTTAGGCCAATGCATTCTCTTATATATACGAAGTTATCTATACAATGTACGAAACTCGCATATATACGAGGATACATTGGTACATGGTTTTCCCAAAATTTCAGCAAGCTCCAGTCATGGAAGAGTTAAATGAATCAGTCAGTTAGAAAATATATTCCAGTCACGGAATGGTTCAGCGATGTATAATCCTCAAGTTTCAAATTAATCCTTTATTTACTATTTAATATGGATTCTCCCATTCAGTTATGAAAGTATACATTGGAATGGTCTATTATTCATCTGGAGGGGTGTTAATGAAAAATAAGAAACGGCAGATAATACGAGAGCAGAAAGGATTCCTACTCATTGGTGGGAAATGTTCAGATAATAAATTCAACATAATAGCCTATGGTATTTGTGGAACTAATTTTCACAACATGTATAATTTTGTCCGAGCTTTTATTCCTACATTTTTAGGTCAATTTTTTAAAAACTTAGCACATATATTTAGTACCATGGGAATCTGTGCACCTGTGATTATGACGGCTGTCCGACATTTTTTGGTGGAGTTATCCCCCCTTTTTCGACTTAGAACTTTTATTCCTAAATATTTCGGTCAATACCGGTAGGTTTAAGATTAGGGTTAGGGTTGTGCACCTGCAATGGGAACTGTTATTTTATTTTATTATTTTAACTAAATGTTTACTGACATGTGAAACATCTTAGTATTTAAAAAACACGGGGGGGGGGGGGTATCCTTAGTCCCCATTGGGACAGTTACACCTCTAGTTTTCTGATCATTTAGTAAAGAGAGGATAAATCAGTGTGTTATGCTTCTATTTATCAATACAATGAAGTGATCTTCATCTCCACATCAAGTCCCCCCACCCACTGACTCAAACAACCTTAGCTCAGAAAAAGTTAATTTCTCGCCTGTTCATGTGTATATTATTAAAAAACCAAATAAGCAATAAAATCAGAAGATTATTTTTTGTCCTCTGAGACATCACACATAGAAATAACTCAGATCATTGAATTGGAAGTGAGTTCAGAGTGTGTCCTTCAGTGCAGAATGAGGCGTATGGGAATGTCGAGATATCATGTCTAGACTAATCAGCATACAAATCTATTTCTTCTAGGCGTACAGCCAATCTGCAATTCAAATTCAAGGGGACGCTATGAGGCTACACCCAACATTTGGATCATGCAAAACTAGATTTATGAGTCTAATTATTATAATTATCTGTAAATTATTATCCTACCGAGTGACCTGGTACATGTCTGTAGATTGTAATTAACTTTGGTTTGACAACACACCTTTCAAAAGACGTTTATGTGACATCTCTGCGATTTTTGACATTGTAAAAGGACACTGGTGGCCCGTTGGTTTATACAGCACCGTGTACTCGATCATTGTAAACTGTCCTGTATGGGAGTGATGTTCTAATCATTGCTGAATTCATTCACATCTTGATCTCCATGGATATAGCCAGCCTCTCTCTAGCTGCTAACATAATTCTTGTGATCATCATTCCTGAAATTTTGCAAAAACCATGTGCCAATTCATTTTGTTATAAATGCGAGTCTCCCATATCTTATATAGGCATATATAAGATAATACAGTAGGTTAATACTATTTACATCAATTGGCCTTGTAAGCCAGTGCATTCTCTTATACAGAAATGTCCTAAATAATCGACTTCTTAACCACAGCAGAATTATGGGTAATTTTTCAGGATTTAGTCAACTAAATCCTGAACAAATTTCCCATAATTCTGCTGTGGTTAAGGAGTGGATTATTTAAGGCATTGCTGTAGGTGCGAGGCTCCCTATGGGAGACTAACATATATAAGATAATGCACTGGATCTTTAATAGTGCACCAGCGCAGCTCCTTTCTTGAAGGGGTGTTAAAGGGGTACTGTACCCCAATTTCAATAAATTCCCAGTGACAATAGCGACCTAATATGAATATTATATTATAAAATAACTAATTTGAGTCGACTATGTCTACTGAAAACATTCCGGTTAACAGGCTATCGTAAAAGTAAAATTGAATTATTTAATATAAATTCATTTATGGCTGGAGTCATAAAATGGAGAATTATGCCATTACGAGTTATCGTTCTTGAAATCGCATATGTTGCGTGTCTTTTATCGACGGCCATTCGCGAACATTATTGAGTTGCAAACAAAACATGTTACCTGCAAAAGAAGGCCCGTTATAACCGGTTCGGGAAAAAAGGAGAAAGAAACAAGAGTCATAAAGCGTCAAGTATTTTATAGGGAGTGAGATTGTTCGATGGAAGAGATTTAATGCATCAATCGAAGCTGTGAGCAATGAACTTCCGGTTCTTCCTGCGACCTGCGTCTTCTCCGGTGAAGGTCAAAAACAAGGCGCGTAGTTTGAAATCGTAATATTTTTGTTTCCAAGATCAATATTTTCTTCGCTAAATTAGGTTTATACGAAACTCATATAACACGAACACAATCTAACTTGAAAGTTATTTCAATTGGAGTAAATAAAAAAATTGCCTATCTTAGTGTACAGTACCCCTTTAATATTAAAGTATATCTATAGAATAGATCATTCCAGTGTATTATTTTTAGAATTGTCCGAGAAGCCATTCAGAGGGTTAAGTCCAATATCATCAGCTCTGGTACTAAAAGAATTAACTTTTTATCACTGTGCATAAAATACATGTAGTCTCAATTATAGACTCAATAGAAATCTATGCTTAATGCTTTATGGTTTACCATGTGTCTTTATTAAAGCCAGATCACTCGATCTTTATGTGACAGTTGCTTCAATTTCTGAAATTGGAAGAGGACCCCAATGGCCCTTTCCTTACAGAAAAGCATGTGCTCTATCACCATAACCTGTCCAATACAAAGTCTGCCCTGGAATATTGCTGGAATAAACATAATTAGAAAGCTATGGTGAAAGGCATGTAGAGAGTTCCGACACATTTTATAAGCCCGTTTTTAAAACAGGATGTATTTATTTTTCTCCAACCAACTGTCTCTGCCCATCCGTCTGTCCCTTAATATTTTGTTTCCGGATGATAGCTTTTAATAGTTCTACTGAACTAAATGGAATGAAATATGTTATGTTCACTACCACAAAAATGGGTCAAGTTAATTTTTGTTGGAATATGGTCTGGCAGCCCATTTTTACCAGCGTTCCCGACCATTTTTGAAATTTTCGTTTCTGGATTATAACTTTAGTTAATATATATGGTATGCAGGTTTATAGTTCTACTGAACTAAATGGAATGAAATATGTTATGTTCACTACCACAAAAATGGGTCAAGTTCGATTTTGTTGGACTAGGGTCTGGCAGCCCGTTTTTACAGCGTTGCCAAACATTTTTGAAATTTTCGTTTCTGGATCATAACTTGAGTTAATATATATGGTATGCAGGTTTACAGCCATACAATACGTATCAAGTTCAATTTTGGGTTCCGTCCGCCCATTTTTACCGGAGTTAAGGACCTTTTTCGACTTGAAATTCAGGTTTTCTTGTTTCACCATATCATTCACACAATTAGACTATCAGGATAGAAAAAATTCACTGTAATTACAATGGACTCATTGTATCCTCTGTACTAGTCTGTAGTGAGTTATGGTGGGGGGGGGGTATACAGGTGTCGGCTTGTCTGTCCGTCTGTAGATGCACTTTTATTCCTTCATTTTCAGCCAATTTATTTTAAAACTTGGCACAGATACCTGTGCACCTGCGATTATGAGATATGTCTGACTTTTTAGGTGGAGTTATCCCCCTCCCCCCACCCCCTTAGCGAGTTATGGAGGGGGGGTATATAGGAATCAGCTTGTCCATCCGTCTATCCATAGACGCGACTTTGTCCAAGCTTTTATTCCTACATTTATCGGTCAATTGTTTTTAAACTTGGCACAGATATTTAGTACCATGGGAAATCTAAAGAGGGAAATTCATGAATATCTCATGTTTAATTTTCTTCGGACAATAATGGACTTTATTTTAATGACTGATTTCAATTGATCTTTCCGCCCACATTTATGCAAATATTAATACATTTGGAAGTTGCAAAGTTTATTGTAGGCTCATACGAAGCCAGTTCTTTTCAATTTTCGTGTCAATCTGAACAATATACATGTGGGCAGAGTATTTTGTCATGAGGACACGCATCCTTCTTGGTAAGCTTGAAATAAACCAGTTATGCCGAAACCAAGAATTCTCATTGGCCTGTCTGGCTTCCGTACATTTACGAGCAACATGAGAACCATCCATAGTCTGCAGACTCATTGTTGCCTAAAGTTAATGGTGCTACCAATTTTCTGAAGCAACTAACAACAGAAATGTGTTCTTTCTGGAGAAGCCCAAATTATTTCTCAATTAGGTTAGAGCTACAGATAAGTGATACTGCCTTTGAAGGAAATGCTTTCAGAGGGACGCGAGTAATTTATGGTTCTCTGTAGTAAATGGTCCTCTACATTCACCGTACTAATAACTGTCATCACGGTCTACAATGCAAGTGATTAATTTTGCCGATTGGAGTATATTTACTGCTACATGACAAATTTTGTCAGAAGACGTGGCACAGCTCTCTTGTGAGGGGACTTGGCAAACAAAAATATTACTCCTGGAAGCAATTCAAATAGATTTGTTTCCGTTCTATTCACACGCTCTCACTCGTCTAAGGAGTCTGGTACAATTAGACTCGGACAATCTTGACTAGAGGCCTGCGGTCTTCGATTTTGTTTTAATCAATGATTCTAATCCACTTTATTTGGAAAGCTTTTCAATGGCTTTATTTGGCTGACACTTACTCGACTGACTGCAACAGTTTTGTCAGTTTAAATTTTTGAATTGAACCCTAATATTGTACGATGTCACCCCATGGCTGTCTAAATTACAACTTTTATGACACTCATACAGGAACCAATCTAGTACAGTTTCATGCAGACAGAAACCAGTTTAGAACGCAGACTTAGTCCAGTGCAGTTTCATGACCCTCATGCTGACTGAAGCCAGTCTAGAATGCAGCCTGGGAGTTGGACACTCTTGCAGGCAGGGACCAGTCTTTTAAGTGCAGTTTCATGACCCTCAAGCTTGCAGAATTAAGCCTTTGATTTAGTTGTAATGATTCTAATCCACTTTATTTTGAAAGCATTTCAATGGCATTATTTCGTTGACACCAGAGCTGTTAAGTTTCACGGATTATCTGTGAGACTTCTGGATTGCCATAGCGAAAACATCTAAAATACAGATAATCACCCATTTCTCCTGCATGTGACAACGTGGCTAATTAGTAGGCCATGCATGTCAACAGATAAAATGAGTACACGCATCGGCCACTAATCCCTTTTTCACAGTTTGGGCATCCCTTAATATATTAATTGTTCTGAGACAGTTCAAGCATTTGTCAAAACAAACATGCATCTACTTGATTATCCCCCGCCAAATTTAAAATTTGCGGGGGATATAGTAATGGGTTCCGTCCGTCCGTCTGTCCATTTGTCCCGAATTTGTAAGAGTCATAACTTGAACAAATGTAAATGGATTTCAAAGATTTGTGGTATATGAGTTCACCTGACCATTACATAGAATGAGTTCGCAAGCCAGGTCTGGCCAGATATTATTACCGGAGTTATTGGACTTTGTTTATTATTTTTGTCGAATTTACCAAATAGCAAATAGACGACGTCACAGGGCTCATTTTCACAAATCTCAACGGATTTAAAAGATATTTGGTATATGAGTTCACCTGACCATTACCTAGAATGAGTTTGCAAGCCAGGTCCGGCCAGATATTTTTATCGGAGTTATTGGACTTTGGTAATTTCGACAAAAATAATAAACAAATAGACGTCACAGGGCTCATTTCCACAAATGTCAACGGATTTCAAAGATTTTTGGTACATGAGTTCACATGACCAGTATCTAGAACGAGTTCGCAAACCAGGTCCGGCCAGATATTTTCAGCAGAGTTATTGGACTTTGGACAACTGTTTATTTTTTTGTGTGCAAATGGATGACGTCACAGGGCTAATTTCCACGAATGTCAACGGATTTAAAAGATTTTTGGTATATTCGTTCCCATGACCAGTACCTAAAATGAGTTCGCAAGCCAGGCTTTTTGACAAAATCCCACCTCTTGTTTAGCACATACTGAGAACGCAAACATTTTATTGAGAATGCACTTCCCCAACTGCACAATTCGGCGGGGGATACCGCCGTCTGCGACTGCTTGTTTCAATACATGTAGACACATAATACACAGCTGTTAAATAACCGCTAAGTCACAAAGCATGCCAACGGAATGTGTCAATTTTATTTGCGGGTAAACTGTAAGATGGGTCAATTTTGTACTTTCGGTTTCACACATGTCCGGTTGTAACCTGTGTATTACTATGGTTCGTTTTTACTTTTTTTAAATTTGTTTTAAGTTACTGCTTCTTAAAAAATGGTGACATTTCATTTGGGGTTTAAACTGTAAGACGAGTCCATTTTATAGTTTATTCCGATTTGTACTTTCGGTTTCGCACAAATCCAGCCGTACCCAGAGGAATTATGAGTATTTTATCTCAGTTTAAACGAAGTGCCTGCTTCTTTCTCTTTAATAAATGGTGGACCGTGGTGGTCTCTCAACACAGGTGGAATTTGTGTTTTGAGCCGAAAATTAGGTGGTCGTGGTCGCGTTTAACAGGTGATCACCCATTGAAGGTGATATATAGAATGAACCAGTCAGTGAACAGGAAATTGGAGGTGGTTCCTCCTGCAAAACTCCCGGATGGCTATTTTCAAAACATTAACCGGTCTGGCTGACACGCACTCCACTGACTGCAACAGTTTTATCTGTTTCGATAATTAATTGAAACCTGTTATTTTAAAATGTCCCCTGCTGGCTGTCTGAAGTACACCTTTATGACACTCATGCAGACAGGGACCAGTTTCAAACTTTCATGACCCTCATGCTGGCAGAACCCAGTCTAGAGAACGGCCTGGGAGTATGACACCCGTGCAACCACGAACCAGTCTAGTACAGTTTCATGACCCTCGTGCATGAAGAAACATTAAGTACTAATGCACTATAAATTTAACCCACCTCAGACATTGAAACTTAATCTGATTTAGTTGATAATCATACCACCAAGTTTATGCTGCTATGTAATATTGTACAAATTCTGTAGGTTCACATTTTCTGTTGGAGAGGTAAAACTATTGGTATAATATTGGGCTACTTGTGTAACTCCTTCTCTGTACATCTCCATTCTCTCTTCCTCACACATCTGCTTCTGCCACAGGTCTGATAGCTGAAATGGGACGCAGCCAGTCACATGACATCTAGTCGACACCAAGGAGGGAATTGTTTAATGACTCAAAACGCAAAAAAGCATCTCGGCTAATCTCGGGTTTTCATTTCTGTGAAATTGATTTTTCTGGCAATCTGAAACCAGATCAGAGGAAATTCATGAGGGAATTTTTCGATAATGTCTCAGACTTTACAATTTAATTTACAAATGTGAAATATGTGTTTGTGTCGGCTGTCTTGTATTGCGGCTTGAAGTGCCAATTGAGAAAGTTCTATACCACCAGCTCTAAATGTTTTGCGGAGTATCTAAGCAAATCAAATTTTTTTTCAATTCTCATAGCGATTAGATGTCTTGTGTTCAGCCTTTTTAGTATGACAGCGACAGTAAGTTCTTCCAACAGCTTCCCTCATGATTGATTGATGAAGTTTTTTATGAATAAATGAGAAACGAAGACATTGTAATGAATGTATGGATTTCAGCCAATGCCAGCTCTGGGATCTTGGCAAACTGGGACGCTTCACTAACTGGGACCTCACACTGACTGGGACCTCACACTGACTTAATTTTGGGGTCATTCGGCCAAAAAACATGGTCGCCAGCAGCCATCTTGGATTTTACTCTTTGTATGACTAAATTCTTTAGCACGGGCTATATGTCATACCTTTAGTCTGATCATCATAAAATTTGTCATGAATGTTATTGATGACATTTAGATGGGAACGAGTCATTTTGGGGACATTCGGCCAAAAAACATGGCCGCCAGCAGCCATCTTGGATTTTACTCTTTGTATGACTAAATTCTTTAGCATGGGCTACAGGTCGTACCTTTAGTCTGATCGTCATAAAATTTGTCATGGATGTTAACAATGACATGTAGATGGGAACGACTCATTTTGGGGTCATTCGGCCGAAAACATGACCGCCAGCAGCCATCTTGGATTTTACTTTTCTCTTCATGTCTATAAACTAGTATTAGACATTCAACTTTCCACATTCCTAATTGCTCCATTGACTGTAATACATTAAATTATTCCCTTTCCAAGTTGAGCTACAGTATCATTGACACTTTCATTGATTTCAGTAATGTCTATATTTTGATAAAATACTATAAGAAACGCTGTGTTTCACACATATACATATATATAGGAATCAGGGAGCTAAATGTGTTCTAGAGTCGGGGAGCGAGTACTCCGTGGAGCTAAAGGTGAAGGTAACTGAAGAATGACCTTCACCTGATACATGCGACACTTTATTAAAGGATGACATCGCGTTTATTTGATTTGTACATAATATCTAAATAATTTAAACTGGTGAATGAATGGGGGAATGGATTTTTGTAAGCGGGAAATTTATTTAACTAGCTGCTGTAGTCCTGGGTTTTTCCAGATCAAATTTGGCTGTGAGATAGCCCTGTCGTAGACTTGGGGATTTATT
This sequence comes from Siphonodentalium dalli, assembly GCA_032622095.1. Taxonomy (NCBI): domain Eukaryota; kingdom Metazoa; phylum Mollusca; class Scaphopoda; order Gadilida; family Siphonodentaliidae; genus Siphonodentalium; species Siphonodentalium dalli. The sequence goes on from CP136067.1 coordinate 54,429,444, forward strand.
TTAAAAAGTAAACACATGACCTATGATTTTTCTTGCATTTTCGTGATCAACTGATGTCAATCTAGCGGCGTAAACATCACTGGTATGGCCTGCAGGCTTCAATTCAGTGAATTTGGCCGAAAAGTTAACACTGTCGCCTATGGGAAACAATTTAGTTCAGTGATTCCTACAGTGTCATTGACACTTTCATTTCTCATGCCTTGACCCTTTCATGACGGGAGCTGCGGGAAAGTGCATTCTCTTGTATATGCGAATCTCCCATAGGGAGCCTTGCATATATAAGAGAATGCACGGGCTTACAAGATCAAGGTAAAATATTGTTAGGCCAATGCATTCTCTTATATATGCGAGGTGCCTTATGGGCAACTCGCATATATAAGAGAATGCATTGGCACAGGGTTTTCACAAAAAATCAGGAAGCTCCAGTCATGAAAGGGTTAATCATCAGGGACATATCCAGGCCGTTTTTCATACCGTTTACCGGTTTGGGCGCCCAAACTCCAGGCACCCAAAAAAAAAGTAGATTTTACCAACTTTTTTTTTTTTTTAAATTAAGCTCCCAATTCATATCATAGTTGGAATCATACTGTAGAGTATGTTGGTTTATCTAGCTTTCATCTGTGAAAACTTCAAATAGTTTGAGTTCAGGTTTGTTATCATTCAGACTTCAGTATTTCAATCAAATTAAAGTGAAATTACACAATACAGTACAGGAACAGTGACAATTTGATCATATCAACATGGTTATCAGGTGGGATCTCATAATACCAAATGAATAATTAACATGGAGTAATTACTAACTTAATAGACATCATTTCTGTACTACTAGTATATTATGTACCGGTTTGTGTCTCACACTTGAATTTTAGAAAATAGCCTATTATATGAATTAGAGTGATAACGGTTTCATTTCAAGCAGGATAAGCATAATCCATTGAATCAAAAGATATCTGACAATAACTTGTAAGCATTTCCAATCCATACATATATAAAAATTTCCAAAGTTCCGCTTGAGAAACTTGATCAAATTGACCTCTCAGTAAAATTCAATATACTGAATCCGAGAGCCCCAGATTAGCTCTCAATGCATTGGATTTTCAAAAAATTTCCAGGGGAACAACCCCCAGACCCCCCCACCATCAACTGGGGGATACCCCCCTCCCGAACCTCCCTTGCTCAAGTGTTCGGGATATTGCCCAAAAACAGGTGTCCCCAAAAAATCGCTGGACCCTTCACTGATCATCAAATTACATTTCAATGACCCATTAATCAGTCTATTTTTTATCAAATTTGACAATCTAAATCAACTTGTAATATATAAGATTGGATACTGCTTCAATATCTGGAACTGTCCTAAGTGCCCTTGGCTATTTATGTTCGGAAGAATAAAATATAAGAAATAAAATCACCCTCCCACCCCATTTTTTTTTTTAAGTTGGTTGTAAATATAGCAATTTATTTAGCCTTTAATATGTGTAACAGGATCTGGCTGTTGATTTCATACTTACATTCGTTCATTTCCAGGTTCCCTGCTCAGCTATTTCATGAAACCAGTCTATCTGGATAGCATCATTCTGGGCAGTCTTTACAATGGGGAGCTGGCTGTTGATTTCATACTTACATTTGTTCATTTCCAGGTTCCCTGCTCGGCTATTTCATGAAACCAGTCTATCTGGATAGCATCATTCTGGGCAGTCTTTACAATGGGGAGCTGGCTGTTGATTTCATACTTACATTTGTTCATTTCCAGGTTCCCTGCTCGGCTATTTCATGAAACCAGTCTATCTGGATAGCATCATTCTGGGCAGTCTTTACAATGGGGAGCTGGCTGTTGATTTCATACTTACATTTGTTCATTTCCAGGTTCCCTGCTCGGCTATTTCATGAAACCAGTCTATCTGGATAGCATCATTCTGGGCAGTCTTTACAATGGGGAGCTGGCTGTTGATTTCATACTTACATTTGTTCATTTCCAGGTTCCCTGCTCAGCTATTTCATGAAACCAGTCTATCTGGATAGCATCATTCTGGGCAGTCTTTACAATGGGGAGCACCTAGCGAGAGGAGTATACGGACGCTACAGCCAGGCAGAAGACATCCAACAACCATACCGACTCAACCAGCCATACCTTAGCAGCATAAGCAACCCAGAGAGCCGGCAACCAGGCAAAGCTCCTAACTTCAGCGTCAACTGGTGCATCATTGACAACACGATTGAAGTTATCAACACGATGACGGGCAAGACGGAAGTCGGCGAAACATCCAGGCTGTCGAAGCACGCCATGTTCAGATTGTTTAACAATCTCTATGACATGGCTGTAACAACAAACCATCCCGATAGTCTCGCACCCAAGCTGTACTCGGAAGCTAAAATCGGCGCTTTGGAGTACCAGTCTACCAAAGATAACCTATATAAGGCATTCCAGACCCTTAATTTAGGGGCATGGGTCAAGAAACCAGCCGAGCAGGACCAGTTTGAGTTGAGCAGTAACTGATTGGTTAGAGTCATTTCATTGTTGAAATAATTTCATGATTATTGTACGTACAGGGCATAAAGTGTTTGGGGGGATGGACTTATTGGTTTGACCTGTTTGTTTCTCAGCTGAAGCTGTCAAAATGATTTATAACCATTTAACCATTTCTATACTAAATGGATTCTCCTATTCAGTTATTACTGTATACTTTTTGGAATGTTCTATTGATCATTTGGAGAGGTGTGCAGTATAAATTGCAGACAACAGTCAGACGAAAAGATAATACAAGTGCTAAATGTTTCTTATTACACACATATGTGCGATTTCCATTGAAAACGCTGTTAACTAAAAATGGTAATGTCATTAGTGAATGAAGTCATTTCTCATGATGTCATTGACGTTAAGTCGCTTACTGATCTAGACTGAATTTCGATGGTTGAACTTTTTCCACAATAAGATTCTTTCTTGCATTAATTTTGGGTGTTTTAATCAAATTGATGCAGAAGTGTAATAGTGTAATCAATTAGTTCCGAGAATTATGTTAAATAATTCATTCAAGGTTTCTTAACAACGTCTCTCGCCTCTAGTTAATTATTTAACGTAATTCTCGAAACCAATCGATTACTCTCTATATATTCATTTGAGGAAAATGTTCAGATAATAAGTTCAACAAACGACTACTACTCATCAATGAGTATTTACTATAGAAAGGGTTAATTATGACCAATTGGAAAACATTAAAGTTAGTGTATCTCTTCCTAACATCATTTATAAGGTTTCCTGGGTATAAAATAATCGAAGAAGCCTGTCCAGAAATTGTTCTATCAATTAATAATTTATTTATTTAGATTTTTTTCCTGGTATGATACATTGAGCATACCAAGATGAAGAACTCTATCTTGTTAGCACCATCAATTAAGGCAAATTTCATTTGAATTAACAGATTTCATCTTGAAATACGTTTTGCTTCCATCAGAAATAAACCACATTGTTGTTCCTTTATAGACAAATAAATATACACAATCTTCAATTTGATCTGTATTTTATTCACAAAAAGCTAATGATGTTGTAATTGTGACCCAGAAGAGATATACTTCTTTACTAAATGGATTCTCCGATTCAATTATAAAAGTATACACTGGAATGATCTATTTTCCATCTTATTCAGGAAATATAAGCAGATGTTAACAGCACAAATAGATCATACAAGTGCAGACGGATTCATATCCATTGGTGGAAACTGTTAGTCGTTTGTTGGTATAATATCTGAACATTTACTAAGTGAACTACTCAGCAATGAGTATTCAATAAAGAAAGGGTGTCAAATCATATGACCGTTTTAGCCATGAACCACACATGTCAAACCATTACAATTTCTTCAGAACACATGTTTACAGGGTTCCCACAGTGTGTTAAAAATCTGGTATAGCCTTGAATCTGACAATAGGACAATTCAACACCTAGAAAGCAGGGTTTGCGATGTCCAGAAAATTCTTTTAGCCATTTTTCAGAAACTTCGGCCAAATTTAAAAACCACAAGATATATCATCATTGGGAGGCAAAACAAAAACATGACATATTAATAAAAAAAAAAGTAAAGCAAATAGAACAAATAAAACATCCACACAAAAAAATAACTTAAACTTTTCGAGATTGACGTGTAAAAAAAATTATACTGCAAGTGTGCACCGATGAGAACAGCACAAACAGTAAAATAGTTCACATTTTTATTGATATTGTCTATAGCAATAATAAACAGTAAAACGTTATCTACATGTAGCTGATATCGTATACCAATATAAATGAGAACAGATGTGCCTATTGTTGAATCCATAAAGCAATAAAGCATTGTTTATTGATTAAGAAAAGGGACAATATTAAATAGGGGTTAATTATTAATCATTGTTTTGATAAGCATGTGTGGCTGTTAGTAAATTGTTATCCAGACATACAGGGGCGAGCAACTAATCATTAACTATTGAGGACTAAGGGTTTCTGTGAGAGCTGGCGATATATGGAGAAGTGATTGCTCACTATAGGCTTGAAACTTTGCGGCCAAATGAATGTTTTTTTGGCCCTGCTCGGAAGTGCTTAAAGTGCCTTAATTTAGGCCTAATATGCACTTCTCTCTAACACATTAAGTTGATCTTGAAGATTGTCATGAAATTTCATTGAATTTTTGAACAGAAGGCCTTGAAAATTGTCGTGAAAGAGCCTTGAATTTAAGAATGTCAGACTTGTGGGAACCCTTTTCAAAGAAGAAATGTTTTTTTTTTAAATTGTAATTTTAGTATGATTAATAGAATATGGTTAAATATTTTATTTTATTAATGAAATCCTGTAGAATGGGATGCCCATTCTCACCAAGGTTTGTGCCCTGGTTCTGATGATACCGGGTTCTCCTGATATCAGTATATTTTCACATCTACATATTATTTTTATTCACTTTGAAAACCTGTCTATTTTGAACGGATTCTCTTGCTAGTCATATTTCAAACTACCAGGCTACTCCTGCGATAGTTTTCTACCACTTTAATAAGATAAAACTGAAGGTTGGATATATTATTTGTCTATAGAAGCATAATATAAAAGTGGTTTTATTTCAATTGTAAGAACACTTTCAAAGCATATCAAGAAGGAGAACCCTATCTTGTTTGGATCCTCGATCATGGCAAATTGTATTTCTGTTCTAAAAATAGCCCCTAATACTATCCCGTGTTCTAAATAAAATTTCTATTGATACAATCTTTTCCTGACTGGTGTCCTCGATTCATGTCTATTATTTATACCCCCGAATCTATATACAACTTTCTGGGAGGAGATAAACCATCTTTAAAGTAATATTAGTGAATTTTAGCGTTACTTAAAGTATTGTATGTCATGATGGTTGCATAGTCAGCATGTTTCATCATTAGTAACTCGAGAACATTTGAAAGAATTCCTAAATTTTATGTACAGTAATGCCCAAAGTAATTGACCACTTAACCACAGCAGAATTATGGGTAATTTTTCAGGATTTAGTCGGAAATATGGCTTGTTGCCATTCATTGGAAAGCTCTCGCCGAGAGTTTTCCGATGAATGGCAACAAGCCATTTTCCGACTAAATCCTGAAAAATTACCCATAATTCTGCTGTTAAGTGGTCAATTACTTTGGGCATTACTGTACTGAAATCATGGTTAACCCTTCCATGACTAGAGCTTCCTGAAATTTTGCGGAAACCCTGTGCCAATGCATTCTTTTATATATGCGAGTCCCATAGCCCCATGACCTTGTTAGCCAGTGCATTCTCTTATATATGCGAGGCTCCCTATGGGAGACGGGCATATATAAGAGAATCCACTGGCACAGGGTCTTGAATGCTGCACCAGCACAGCTCCAGTCATGAAAGGGTTAATGTTTGTCTAAAATCATTCTTTATTGTCTGAGAAATACTACCTATAATCTGTTTTGGACAAAAAAAAACAGATAACAAATTTATCACCTGTTCAACATAGTTGTGAGAAAATTCACTTTCTTATCTAAATCTTACATCATTATTACACATAGTCCACATGAAATCATAATATAAATCGTCCCATTTTTTATGTTTTTTCTATCTGCTGTTTACCCCTATTCATTGCTGAATGGTTTCTCCTATGTAGTTCTAAAAGGTTCCATTGGAATTGTCGATTCTTCAATTGTAGGGATGGTTTGATAATAAAATGACAGCGCACAGGAAAACATCCTATCGTTATCTATACATTCATTGGTAAGGATGTTCAGCTCAGATGAACAATTTATCTAAATGTCCAGAAACATCGCTAAAAATGGTCAGGTTCTATCTCATTATCAGTAGTTTATGGTGTCAAATCCGATGGACCTTTGTTTTCACTCAACACAATACTATCTGTCAAATAGCGTACTTACAACGCCAGGACCATGATTTCAGTCTAAATATAGGCCCACTACAGTAATGCCATAAATAATTGACTCCTTAACCACAGCAGAATTATGGGTAATTTTTCAGGATTTAGTCGGAAATATGGCTTGCCATTCATCAGAAAGTTGCCATTCATCGGAAAGCTCTCACTTTCCGATGAATGGTAACGAGCCATATTTCCGACTAAATCCTGAAAAAATACCCATAATTCTGCTGTGGTTAAGGAGTTGATTATTTAGGGCATTACTGTATATTTACAAACCTGTTGAACAGAAAAATGAATTTAAATGGTGACCTATGATCAATCTTATCCCAGTCTTCCTAATTGGGATATTTTAGGGTCGTCCTGGTTGGCTGTGGCTCTAAAAGTCATCTTTAACCCTTTCATGACGGGAGTTGCGCTGGTGCAGCATTAAATATCCTGGGTCAGTGCATTCTCTTATATATGTGAGTCTCCCATAGGGAAGCTCTAATGTTTTAGAACATGCACTGGCTTACAAGGTGAAGGTAAAAATTGTGCCAATGTATTCTCTTATATATGCAAGGCTCGCTTTGAGAGACTCGCATATATAGAAGAATACATTGGCAGAGTTTTTGCAAAAGTTCTGGAAGCTCCGCTCATGGAAGGGTTAATAATTAAAAACTATGGCATATAAATAAATTTTATTCCCATCTTTGAATGTTCATAATAATTGCAGCAAAAAAAAATATCTGAATTTTCAGCACTTGTTAAAAGCTCCAATTTATCAGCACTTGTTAAATCAAACTGCAGATAAAATGTTTTTACAAATGAAGTATGATTTAATTTTATTTTTATTGTAACATTTATTTCTCATTTTAACCTTTTGAATAGGTAAGGCTTGTTGAGGAACCATTGATGTTGTAAGACTTGTATCTAGTTGTTGTATATTTGTCGATATGGGGAAAGCATCAATAAAATCATCATCATTTGTAACTCATTCTTCTTATCTGACCCCTAAAGAGGTTAATTAAATAACGAAAGAAGGTTTAACCCTTTCAGTGCCAAGTCCGATTTTTGTATCAACCCATATTTCCTTGATCATTTTTCAAATTTATTGATTATAATAATGTGATACATTAGAGCTCTTTCCATCAATGTATCACATTATTATAATCAATAAATTGCTCTTTCCATCAATGTATCACATTATTATAATCAATAAATTTGAAAAATATTAATCAAGGAAATAAAAATCGGTCTTGGCACTGAAAGGGTTAAAGCTACATGGTGGTTTGCGCTCCAAAATACACCTAATAATATTTGCTCTGAATTTCTGGTATCGAAATAGGTTGATAAATACTCGGAACTACCTTTCTACAAGCATTATATGTCCCAGAAAGAAGCATTGAAGACATAACAAATACAAATTTGAAAACAATGTTTTTTCAACCACAAAACAGCCATTTGCATGGCATGGAACAGAAAAGAACGTTCCATGTTACTCTATTCCTGATATGGCAGAAATAAAGAGCGTTTATTTCACTTCTTTGCGAAAAATTTAAAACCGTTGGAAAATGGCTGTGAGCCTGTGTGACAAAGTGTTTTTCAGAGCATATGAAGCCGGTATATAAATATTTTGTGTATTTGTGAACCTATCTTTTATCTCCTTCCTTTAATATATACGAGGCTCCCTATGGGATCTTTAGTGCTGCACCAGCACGGCTCCCTTCATGAAAGGGTTAATCAAAAAAAAATATGGAGTATTGTATCTTGCAATACCTTATTTGTATTTAAATTCATGCCGCACTATTGTTCTCTATTTCAAAACTGCAAAAAAAATTAATTTGTAAGGTCAGTGCGACACAATCTCTGCTAATTATAGCAACTTATATACCTTGCTCGTATTTAAATTCGCACAGTACTATTTTTCCCACACCTGAATTTAAAATTGAGTGACAAATAGTACGCCTCATGAGTGGATTCCAAACCACATGGAACATAATAGGACTATTTTGTTATACTATGGGCGGTTGGGCAATAGACAATGATATTTACATGAGGGCATCCTCAACACCATTATTAATATTTAAAGCATTGGATCACGGTAACATCTTTGATGTTGAAATGCTTGGAAGAAATACATATAATTATTTCAGGCTGAAGGTGCTGAAATGGCCGCAAGTAAGTGGTTAACAGTGCTGTTCACGCTGGAGATATCGACTTGGAACCTTGGTACATACATGTTTATTCTGCATGACGGTGCATGCCCCCCATCTCATTCGCACCCCTGGAGGTTGCATACCTGACAGAACCGGCCGCAAGTTAGAAGTTACCAATTGATGCCATTTCCGCTCAAGCTATCGAATTGGTACATACTTGTCTTTTCTGCACGATAGTGCATGAACCATCTTGTGCGGAGCCCTGCATGGAGGTGGTATGGTCGGCAGATGTTACTCTGTTTTTTGCTTACATGCATAGCGAATTCGACTGTTGCGTATGGGTTAATATGTTCACTTAACTAGAAACTTGCCTGATCGCCCATGGATGCAGAGGGGTATTCACTGCATGATGTTATATCCCTTTGCGTGGTCTGATAGCTATGAGAGGTGTGGTCTGTGCCTTTTTAGCTCCCCTGAGATGAAGTTTCTGGTTGAGCTATAGTCATCACTCCTCGTCTGTCCATCTGTCAAGAATGGTCTTCTTCTCCAGAACCAAATGGGTTCATATTAGGGCCCGACGAATCGGCAAATTCAACATCGAATCTTGAATCGAATCATGGTTATGATTCGAAATCGAATTGAATCAAATCTATTGCCAACACTCGCGGCAGATTTGCGGTATAAATTCCCAGACTCCGGATACCATATCCATATTTAAGTATGCTTCAAAAGCGTCGGTATTGACGGAAAGTAAATATTATAATTAAATGTCAATATTAAAATTTTATAAAATACATGTCTAGTTTGTGTGTTTATCGCCAAAAACTCCCTAAAAGAAACCATTTGTAGACATGCAGATTGCAGAAATAAATGTTAATTGTAGGAATATCGCAAGCAATCCACCATCTTGGATAGCTCAGTAAATCCTGTGTCTATAGTCTATATCATTATTATGATGTGAATTCTATGTTTCCTGAATCTGAATTTCATTTAAGAATAAAAACAACAATGATTAAATGAAACAAATTATTTGTATTCAGAATAATAACATGAACGTTTATAATTAATTAAACTGTTACTGAGTGTCTGTTGCCCACTGTCCTATCCACTCATTTGGAATGAGATTATTATTATTATCCTCGATGGGTGGTGGTGTATCTATAGGATGGGGAATATTACCCGAGGGGAAAGATATTTGAGCCAGACATGAGGTCAAAACTATTGTCCCGAGAGTGAGATTTTACCATCCCATGCACACCAGTCACTCATGCACACAGGATGATGTTTCTGCCCCCAAATCGCCCATGTCGCCATTCTAACATTATCAAGATGGTTGTGACAAAAACTAATAACTTGCAAAAACTTGGTGAAAAGTACAAATTTGGTATGTAACAAAGGTATATATTTGAAAACAAACTATCTGATACAGCGTATAGAGATAATAAATAATCGAGTCCGTCCGTCAGAACATTTAGATATTCGGATTCAGGGCAAAGATTCAAGTCCGCTCGTTAAATTCGAGCGAAGAAATATTTAATGAGAAATTTATGTTGCTATGACAACCTATAAATTTCAATTATCGAGTTGCTTTTATGTTATACATTTGCAATACAATACAATTAATGTTAATTGATATGATGGACACATGCGTTTTGCAGAAACGCCGAACTATATACATTGCGTATATCGACAGCAGTCATGTGGTTTGGTTATAGATAACGTGTAGAATTGGGTCAAATCAGATGTTTATATTTCCAGATGAAGTTGTGTGTGGAATACCAAGTTACACATGCAATTAACAAGCTTAAACTTATTACATGTACATCATTTAATGTTCATCACATATATTTCAGTTTGATTACATTCTATTTGAAAAATGACACCTTCGATGTGTGCTTTCGTCAATTGAGTATGCAAATGTGACAAGTCACATGACTCATGTAAGAGACACCATGCACGTGCTCATGCGAGGTAGGAAATTCCACTTAGCTATCTCACATGACTTCATATAGGCGCTCTGGATTAGTGGGGGAGAAAGAACGATCTATTTGGCAACTTACCCTACACATTGGACACGGCGGTCGTGGATTATTGTTAACTATTTGGAGAAAATGCGGGCAATAAAGGACTTTTATACAACGATTCGAAATATCCCGAATCACACGACCGCTTTCGAATCGAATCGGGCAGTAAGATTCGAATCTCGAAGCTTCGTCGGGCCCCAGTTCATAATTGGTGTGGAAGTTCCCCAGGTGACTCATTAAGATTTGTTCAAATGAGGTCACCCGGTCAATTAGTAGCGAAACCAGGGCCATAACTCGATTCCTCCATAGTAATTCTTAGAATAACTTCTCAAAAAACATTGGGCCGATTTAGTTTATATTTGGTATGGAGGGGCCTTAGGTGACTGGGGTTCAAATGGGCTCACCGGTTCAAATATGGAAGGAGCCAGGGACATAACTTTAAAAAACTACCAAAAAAAACAAACATTTTTTTTAGATTGAACCACCTGTTATGAAATACTTGTACTGCGCTGTAATGCTATTGTCAATGAGCATGCCTTATCAGATCTTTTCTGATATGTTTGATAAACAATAAATGGGGAGAATGTGGGGTCATTAATGTTCAATTAAGATTTGAGATATAATCCCATGTGTTCTTAGCCAGGCTTGTAAACAAATTAAATTTTCTCTTGAATGAGATCTCTTGTCTGTATAAACCATATAAATTATTATGTAGATTGATTTTAATATCTGGCTAATTAAAAGTGGCTGAGATAGGGATTTTAACACTTTTGCTTTCAAAGAGTTGACTTCAACACCTAAACTTATCCTCTGAAACAACTAAACCATTGGATATGATAGTTAGAGCTCTTTGTATGATGTGAATAGAGCAGAGCTATGATTTTTAGCTCACCTGAGACTAAGTCTCCGGTGGAGCTATAGTCATCACTCCTCGTCCGTCCATCCGTCCGTCAACAATTCTTTAAACATCTTCTCCTCTGGAACCATAAGACGGAATTGGTTCATATTTGGTATGGATGTTCCCTAGGTGACTCGCATTCAGATTTGTTCACTGGGTCAAATAGTTGCGAAGCCAGGGCCATAACTCTTTCCCTCCATAGTAATTCTTTTAAACATCTTCTCAAATACCATCAGGCCAAATGGGTTCATATTTGGTATGAAGGATCCTTGGGTGACTGGGGTTCAGATTTGTTCAAATGAGGTCACTGGGTCAAATGTGGGCGGGGCCAGGGACATAACTCCAAAAAATTACTCTTTTTCTCCATAGTAATTCATGATATGTCTTCTATGCAATAATCAAATGGCCTATTTGCTTATATTAGGTATGAAATTACCTTGGTTGACAGATTTGTGAAAATGGGATCACAAAGTTGAATAAGGACAGAGCCACAGACATAACTATTTCACCACATAGCAATTCTTAAAATATGTTTGCAAGAGCCAAGAACTAGTTGGCTTATTTAGCATGGAATGTTCTTGTTTGACTGCAATTCAGATTTTGTTTAATGTGGTTACCTGGTCAAATAGGAGCCAAGCGAAGGACAGTTTCCCTCTTAATAATATGCTTCCTTCACAAGGACCATCAGATCTATTTTACTGATATTTAGTATGAAGGGTTCTTTGGTGTCTGGGATTCAAATATATTCAGATGGGGTCACCACTCACCAGGTTAAATAGGGTGGGACCAGGGACATAACTGTATGTCAAATTTATTCAGATGGGGTCACCAGGTTAAATAGGGTGGGACCAGGGACTTAACTGTATGTCTCTATAGTAATACTTAAAATGTCTTCTCAAGAGAGGTTGGACTATTTAGCTTTCATATACTTGGAGGATCCTTTAGTGACTGAGATTCAGATTTGATAACATGAGGTCAATTTGTCAAGAAATGACGGGGCTATGGGGAGTTAACACTTTTGTGTCTAATAAAATCATTGAAATACCAAATTCATTGAATCATCTACCTTGGACCTACCTGACTGATTAATTTGACATACATGTATGGTGTTTTGGGTCCATGGATAATTGGGCTTCAAACATGTCTAAATGGTTTAATAAAAAGGTGCTTGTGAGATTGGAAATTTCAAACAATTGAGAAAGTTTGAGATGTCGGTTGTGAAATTCCAACCTAAGACTTGGGAGTCTGGAGGGGACTTGTTGAGCTGGAGGAGGGGGTGATCAGTAGTGTATAGTTGGTAATTTCAAGGTGGATATTCACCCATCTACATACATGAAGCCTCTCTAGCCACAAATCCTGTTTAGATCATCTACTTTTAAAGTTATTATGAAAAGTTCTGACTGTTGTGGTCTCCTGAGTCCCAGTCTTATCAGTCTTTGCAGTCTGGTGAGCAACCCCACAGTCATTGACTGTCTTGTTTTGGTGAGAGTGACCCCTTCAGCTATACTAACCCTTCTCTTTTGACCATAACTTCCAATTAACCCTTCTCTTTTGACCCATAAATTCAGATAATTTGTGTTATTATGTACATTAGTGTGTACTACCTTAGTACATAACAGTACACTCTATAATTCCACATCAAAACTTTAGATTATGATTTCGATTATAGCAATGTACTATAGGATCATGATCGTCCTCTCGTTTATCTGATCGGAACCAAATGCAGATCGAGTTCAAATAACTCCTTTATCAATTTAGCAAAAAATTGTTTTAAATATTTAAAGGCCCACTTAATTTTCGAATCATTGTATCACATATACTGGTAACATGTTGTTTTTGTCGAGGTACGGAGGTGTGTTCTGTGTCTAAGATGAAGCTACATGGTTCCTCGGTCCCTAATCTTGGTTCTTCGTTGGGAGATCACTTTAGTCAGTGGTCACGATGAACAGTAATGGACTAACTATTGTCCAATGCTTTGTTCTTCACAAAAAAGACCCCCCCCCCCCACTCGTCGATCGCTCCTCGTTCACCCCGGATGAAGAAGCAAACTGGGGAAACAAATCGCTTGGTTTTTAGCTCACCTAAGACGAAGTCTCCGGTGGAGCTATAGTCATCAATCCTCGTCCGTCCGTCCATCGATCCGTCCGTCAACAATTCTTTAAACATCTTCTCCTCTGGAACAATAAGACCGAATGGGTTCATATTTGGTGTGGATGTTCCCTAGGTGACTCACATTCAGATTTGTTCAAATGAGGTCTCTGGGTCAAATAGCTCGAAGCCAGGGCCATAACTCTTTCCCTCCATAGTAATTCTTTTAAACATCTTCTCAATTACCATCAGGCCAAATGAGTTCATATTTGGTATGAAGGATCCTTGGGTGACTGGGGTTCAGATTTGTTCAAATGAGGTCACTGGGTCAAATGTGGGCGGGGCCAGGGACATAACTAAACAAATTTTTTTTTTAGATTTAACTCTTTAACCAAAAAAAAAGAAAGAAAAGAAAAGAAATTATTTATTAAAAAATAAAAGAATATTTTTTGAAAATTGGAATTGTTTTTTTTATTAAAATATTATAAAAAAAAAAAAATTGTATTTAACTCCATGGTCCATTATATATATATATATATATATATATATTGTTTAATATTTTTTGAAAATTGAAAAACTAATGCCATTACATTTCTGAAGGTTGTGCCCCCTGGTCCTTCACTCAAGTTCACTGCTTCGGTCCCAAAAATAAAATTTACTCAAATTCTTGACAGAGAATCATTAATAAGAAGCATTTACTTTGGCTCTAACTGTATGCTGGCTCTAACTGTAAACTGGGTATGCCTGCACATGTCAAGTGAAATCTGACATTTTTATAAACATTCCCTGGAGATCTGCCAGAAGTCATTAATATACAATTATCGCATTGTTTCGAGGTTGATACGAGGAATTGTCAACCCGAGGAAGTCAATATTCACCAAGGCCGTAGGCCGAGGTGAATATTGACTTCCAAGGGCTGACAATTCCTCTTGTCAACCAAGAAACAATGTGATAACTGTTTTATTATATGAAATGCGTTTTGATTGGACAAGACGTTGTGACGTTGAACGTCGCTGGGGAAAACCTGATCTATATCCAGGTCTGATAATAAGTTATGTTAACCCCTGGAGTATCTGGCATCACTTGGAACTGTTGTTAACCTGTTGTTTAATTAATGAGGTGAACATCGTTAGATATCTCGATTTTTCGTTACGTTTTAACATAGGAATTGTGGAAAGAAACTTAGGATCATATAATAATTCCCAATTACATCAATCTATCATATATTGTTCAAATCTTTCAACAGGGCAAATAGTGTGCCTGTCATTTGCAGAATGAGGTCCCCAGAGTGTGAATTTAGTGATGTGGAGAAAAGAAAAGTGGTTGGCATGCTGTTATTATAATTATATACATGTGATCCCTGCTAAATTCAAGCCTGAGTTTAGTGTGCCTGTCATTTGCAGAATGAGGTCCCTAGAGGGTGAATTTAGTTATGCTAACCCGCATAGCGGGCTAGCATCACCAAATTCGCCCTCTGGAGACATCATTCTGCTTAGGCCTCATCTTCTGGGAAGTATCCATAGTATCAAATTAACATTGTTGTTAGTTACATTTCCCTCCTAGGAAGTTTCTATATCCCCTAATTTGCAGAAGATAAAATTCATAATTGAGGTGCCCAATGGGTGAACATCACCAACTTCAACTGGGGAACTTCAATCTGATCCTAGGTCTGCCATAGCAGTTGAGGGCCTTAGCAGAATGAGGTCCCCAGAGGGTGAATTTAGTGATGCTAGCCCGCTATGCGGGATAGCATCACTAAATTCACCCTCTGGGGACCTCATTCTGCAAATGACAGACACACTATCACACTATTTCAAGGCTTGATTGTATAATACATTGTGTTGCTTGAGGCCAGGCACCTACAATGTAGGAACAGACACGCTATTTGCAGGCTTGCTCCTTTGGTGATTGCTATTTGCAGGCTTGCTCCTTTGGTGATTGTGATTCAGATTTGTTCAATCAGGGTCACCAGGTCAAGTAGGTGCAAGGCCAGCTACATTACTCTTTCTCTCCATAGTAATTCATGATATGTCTTCTATGCAAGAATCAAATGGCCTATTTTGCTTATATGAAATTTGAAACTAATGTTGCTTATATTTGGTATGAAATTACCTTGGGTGACAGATTTGTGAAAATGGGATCACAAAGTCAAATAAGGACAGAGCCAGAGACTTAACTACATAGTAATTCTTAAGATATGTTTGCAAGAACTTATTGGCTCATTTAGCGTGGAATGTTCTTCCTTGACTGCAATTCAGATTTTATTAAATGGGGTCACCTGGTCAAATAGGGGCCAAGGGAATGACAGTTTCCCTCTTAATATGCTTCCTTCACAAGGACTATCAGGTCTATTTTACTGATATTTATGATATGTATGAAGGGTTCTTTGGTGTCTGGGATTCACCAGGTTAAATAGGGTGGGACCAGGGACATAACTATATGTCTCTATAGTAATTCTTAAAATGTCTTCTCAAGACAGGTTGGACTATTTAGCTTACATATAGTATGGAGGATCCTTTAGTTACTGAGATTCAGATTTGTTAAAATGAGGTCAACCTGTCCAGAAATGGCGGGGCTATGGGGAGTTAACACTTTTCATTAAAACATCTACCTTGGAACCACCTGACTGATTAATCTGACATACATGTATGGTGTTTTGGGTCCATGGATAATTAGGCTTCAAACATGTTTAAATGGTTTTATAAAAAGGTGCTTGTGAGATTGGAAATTTCCAACAATTAAGAAAGTTTGAGGTGTCGGTTGTGAAATTCCAACCTAAGACTTGGGTGTCTGGAGCCCGGTTGGGAGGCGACTTGTTGAGCTGGAGGAGGGGGGTGATCAGTAGTGTACATTTGGTAATTTCAAGGTGGATTTTCACCAATCTACATACGTGAAGTCTCTCTAACCACATATCCTGTTTGGATCTACTTCTTTTAAAGTGATTATGAAAAGTTCTGACTGTTGTGGTCTCCAGAGTCCCAGTCTTTGCAGTCTGGTGAGCGACCCCAGTCATTGACTGTCTTGTTTGGTCCAACATCCGAACCAACAAAAATACATAATTTGGAATCATTCTGTTCCACACCGAAACATTAGTTTGTTGGTTGCAGCTAGGGGACAAAATATCAGAACCAACAAAATCTCTAGTTCTAACCTAATTTATACTGAGAAATAAAATTCAGCAGCAAAACATTAAATTATAAACCAATTATAATAAAATTGCACAATTATTTAGTTCTACAAATTGAGTCAATATTTACAATAAGCAAAATGGGAACGTTTCGGTTCCTGATTAGTATAGGTTCATAGGTTTATTGTTAACTTAACATCCCCACAGATGATTAATGAATTAGCAAGATTATACCAAGTTATTATAGAAGGTCCACGTGTATACATGTCAGGAACTAGCTCATGTTGTTACCACGACGATATTTTAAGCGGAGTCGTGGGATATTCGATAGGAAATTCCGGCTATATATATATATGCATCCGCCATCAGTATGGACTGTCCGGTCGTATCCAAGTAACTCGACGTCACAGAAACTGTTGTGAGTATATATATCATGCACTAATTCATCTCTTTCTATCCGTCTGCCACCATATAAGAAAATGCATGGGACTGCACAACCATCACCCGGCCCAGTGAACTCGGATGTCTACATCAAAGCATGAACAGTCTAGAAGTAATTGCAACAAAAAGAGAATACGGGAATATCTTGAACAACTTGAGGTTGGATGGCGTTTTCGTGCAAACAGACTGGCTCGGGGTCGGTATTCGTCAGGTATTTATCGGAATCACGGAAAATGACCTTGTGATCGGCGAGCAAAAGGTGCTAGCATACAACAGAAACGATTTTTCAGCAACGAACTGGGCTGTTTGTCTGGAAATTGAGGGATTCGATTTGTTACGTGCGTATCCGTTAGATGTTCTACATGCATCTGTTGTCAACGGCGAATCGAAACGGATTGCGGTCTGCACATGTATGGGTCACGTGTCGTATTTTGAACTCGCAAATCTCAGCGCGGGTTACGAACTAAGCTGGATTCAATGGAAAGACTTTATTGTGGACCATTTTACTGAGACAAATTTGGAACTGAAGTGGACAAAATATAAGAACATCTTCGCTACCAATTCTGGTGGTCAAAACCTTAAGCCTGGGAATGATATGTACTTCTTTAGTTTGCCAGACGTCTCGTTAATAACTAGAACTGTTGCTGTGAGCACAGGAAATCACAAATTTGAGAGAACAGAACGGACACATGACCAAAATAATGTGAAATCTGCATGCAGCGTTATCTGCTATGCCCTCAAAGATCTTAAAAAGTCTACCACCGAACAACAATCCGACAAAGTCACGAATGCGAACTTAAGGCACAAAACTTGCAGTGACTTCATACATGAGACATATAATGCTAATTTGTCAACAGAATCCCAGGTTGACATGCATTCCGTTACACATATTTCTTCGGAATTTCCCAATGCTTCTACTTTGAAAGAGCGTCGAAGTCAGGGCTACTTGAAGGACAAATTAACTTCTCTGAGTCGGACATTTTCTGGTTCCAATCGGGAAAACCAGAGGACGAGTTCAGCTACAACGTCGAATTCGGTTTCGCCAGTTGACCTCGCCGATTCCGTCTCAAAATACTTCACAACTTCGAACTTCAACCACCAGAATTCCACGCGCGTGCACGTGAGTTCTTCTGACTCTGATGTCTTCCAAAGCAAAGGTCACGTCGTGATGCCCCACCCTTCGCCTTCATGTTTGGAAATTGCTGCGGGTGGCCGATTTAATAAGCATTCCAAACACGCAATACTCGATCTTCTGTTTGCTGGGCCAAGTGGAGATATACGACGCTTGTTGCATAGAAAGAATACGAAGATAGAGAAGCAAGACATACACATCCGAAAAGTAAGTTCTTCTTTGGTCGATGGTGGACCGTCAGCTACGAACATATCGAGACTTGATAATGGGGGGTCTCCATTGCAAATGAAGTTTACAACTACATTCCCTTGAACTAGATATAAACCTAAGGTTCGCAAAAATCGATTTTTGCAGCCCCTCCCCCATGGCATGTGTTGGAACTTTCCAACCTGACAACCACCCCCCTTATGTAGGTTTGAAAATTTCCAAATTATAGCAATTTCAGTTCAAAAATTGAACGAAATATAGAAAAAAGATGCTACTGTTGGACTAAAACAATAAATTAGCCGCTAATTATTGGTTTGGAAATAAAACAGTGAGAACCATTTCAACATGTATGTGGTGTCAAATTGTGTGCTAGGCATAACGTTTCCAACTGTTGACAAATTTGATCGAAGTTGCCTGTACAAAAGCCATGTCGCTGGCTATGAATATAATTTATGGTAGCCTCTTGTAATCATTCAGTTAATATGTTACGGAATCACTGGGATTTTGGGTTGAATTGGATATTCTCATTATAATTATTTCGGTATACTGGATTAAGTTTGATAAACTATATATAACAAAGTAATGGTTAGCTTTTTCTTTCGTTGTGATATTATAGTTTATGGGTTCCATAGATACGTGCACAAGATACATGTATGCCGCTTTTTATGTGGAAACCAACTGTATACCATGTTTTTGGTCTGACGATTTGACAGAGTAACTGATTAATTACAATAACTCTGTCAGATTGGTTAACCATTTTAATTAGTTTGTGTTAAATTATATAGAAGAAACGCTATATCCTCATTTTTATTTTGACAATGCTCGCTATGAAACGTTGATCGAGGCAGCACATGTAATGAAAGTGAAATTAACAGTAACTGTTTCGAAACAGTTAGATTTGATTACTGAAACATGCAAGTTATTTTATTCTCGCTGGTTATAGCTGCTGATTAGAAGATAATACGATAAATTATAGTTGTCAACGCAAGGACAATAGAAGTTAAATGTACATTTTTTCAGATTGTGAAGAGGAGACGACGGTCCATACTAGAAGGCATCGATAGCTTCACGTAAGTACACGGAACAGGTGACTGGTCATTTATATTTTTATGTAGGATACCCGGTTTGATCCAAATCATTCAAAGGTTCCAATTTCCCCATGCTCACGTTACTTCGACGTAGCATAAACATATATATTTATTTATCACATGATTAGCACTATTTTCCTATGTAATATTCGAGCGTAATAGACACGTGTAATATCGTCGCGTGCAATGACGTCACGCTGCTCTTAGGGACAAAGTTCTCTGTCTGTTAATTATTGTTGTTTTCGATAAAATTTAAGCGATTATATGACCATGTGATAAAAAGAATCTCAAACTCGTTCTATTTTATACGTAATTTATCAACCTCGTCCAATAAATTCTATTTGAGCCTCGGCTCAAATCGAATTTAGTGAACTCGGTTGATAAATTCCGTATAAAATAGAAACTCACGTGAGATCCTCTATTTCTCATTCGTACACAGTACTTCATACATAGTATTATACGTATTAGGACAATTAAGGACATCATCATCGTCGTCATCATTATCGTCATCACCATCAATAACCTGAACACCATCATTATCATCGCCACCAGCACTATGGCCGCTCATATAAATCGTCATACTTGTATATGTTGACATATTTGTGTCCATGTTTCTGTGTGTATATGTTCTGTATTCAATAACTCTTCACATATGGAGGACAATTAAAGATATATATATATATACTAGCAGGGTTACCCGGCGTTGCCCAGGTTAATGCGACGAGAAACCCTCTGTATGCTGTGGATATTTGTTGGGGATAGAGAATGCTCTTGCTTAAAAGTGTTATACGTTTTCTCATAAATTGTATATTCAAATAGCATCATAAAACATGATTGGGATATAAGTAGTGGCTCACCTTGTCAATTGTCATTCTGTTTGTCGCGATTAATCCGTTCCAACAATAATGAAGTATGTATTTATTTACAACTGCGTATACATTAGACGTTATAATATGATACATGAACATCATAAACACATTAGTTCGATAAAAGATGATAATTGGGTTTTAAATATTGAGATGTATCAATCAAATTAGTGGGTTGGACTAAGTTCTCGAGGACACCTGGCTATCTCCATGACGATACAGATGTTTTAAAGAAATTTCCAGGTGCTCCTCTGTTCATGGTGCTATATATTGGCTAAATATTCTCAGTTTAAACGAAATGTTGATGCGCATAAATATTAGCTACATGTGCCAAACACAGAGCGAGATTTTGAGTTGCTTATATCAGTCGAGGAGTCTGTTATAAAACCCTTGTCAGATGTGCAGTATTGGGAGGATCCTGAAAAGTCTTATGCTACTAACTGCATTTTCTTGTATATCAGAAGAAACTATGTTTGACTGCACACTGTGACCACTATATTTGAACAGGCCTTCCATATCTCTTGACAAATTGTAACTTTTTGTGGAAACTGTATTGAATGGAACATACTCATTTTTTTTAATAATATATATGCAATCCTCTGACGGTTCGGGATCTATCAGTTTGCACGAAAATGTGTATCTCTTCAATAGAATGATAAATATACGTTTAATGCTTCTTCTATGTATCTCTTTTTGCTAGCTCATTTTGTGAATGCCCTGATTGCTATTCCCATATAAATATGACAGTTAAGAAGATATAATAGTTCAAGTGACTTAAGTGGGTCACCATATGTCGGGATTGTGAAATGTGAACGTCCAAAACTACTTAAAATGATATGGAGATGGCCTGGGTGACTCGTATATAACTTATATCTGGATAAAGGATAGAAATCTTATCAATGATAGTGCATATCCGCTCGCCATCCGCGACGCAAACGACACCAAATGTGATTTAATTCATGGTATATCATTAGAGAAAAACGTGTATGAATTCGGTGGAAATTGGTGCCAAATAAATTTGTACCAGCGTTTGCCTCTTTGGACATATTTAAACCACTCCCATTAGACTCATGGGTGCATGATATACTGGCGATGGTTATATATATGTTTGGTGGTAATCAGCAACTGAACAAATTCTGAGAATAGTTATGACCCATATCTCTCACCCAACCGACAGCAATTTGACGTCTTTAAATCACACGATGATATTCCTCGTATCATAGAGAAGAATAATATATCAATTTGGTGGAAATCTGGGCTAAAAATAGTTTATTAAATCAATTGTTGATGCAACGTTGACTCGAACAACGCCATATTGCGAAGGTGATTATGTATTTGTTTGGTGGAAATCGGCGACAAAACGATTTCACGATATATTTTTAATTTTGCCGACCTCCCCCTTTTCTTCCCCTGAAACCAACAGCGTTATTTTAGAAAATATTTACCCGCACCGCTATCTTCCTTGTAAACAGCTACCCCTCTTTGAACGTCTTGGTGCCATCTCGATTGTACCGCGTGAAGTTATATATAGAACGCACACAGACAGACAGAAAGACAGACAGACAGACAGACAGCACGATTTGATTTCTTGTATCATTTGAGAAGAACATGTCTGAATTTGATGGTAATTAGTACTAAAAATATTGTGTATCAGTTTTGGTGACCCTCCAGTCCCTATTTCAGTCTCAAGCTGCACACACTCAGACTCATTAGAGATTAGAGATGCATATATATTAAATTGGTGAAAATTGGCGAGTATATAAATTCGTATCAAATTTAAGGTCCCCATATCTCTCACACATAGTGCACAAATTTGGTGACACGATAAGATTCCTTGTATCACAGAGAAGAATATGTATCAATCTGGTGGAAATCGGCACTAAACATATAGATATAATTTGTTGTGTCCCTCTCGTCACTATTCATCACGGATTCGAATGGCCCAACTTATGGCATCCTTAAACCACACGATTATACTCCTGATATCATGGAGATGATTGTTTATAAGGTTGGTGATAATCGGCGACTAAACAATTTTTTTTTATCAAATTTGGTGCCAATCCACACCCCATCTCTCAAACAAACAGCACCACTATGGCGTCTTTAAATCACACGATTAGATTCCTCGTATCTTGGATAAGAACGTGTATCAATTTGGTGGAAATTGGCGCAAAAAATTGTGAATCAATTTTGGTGCCCCTGTCCCTTTCAATGCAACCCTGACTCGAATGAGGCCACATTTTACAGATATAAGCAACACCATTAGACTCCTCATACCATGGGGATGATTTTGTATAAGTGTGGTGGCAATCGGCGACTAAACCAATTATTATCAAATTTAGTGCCCACCCCTCCCAATCTCTCAACCAAAAGACAACAATTTGGCGCTGTTAAAGCGCACAATTTGATTCCTTGTATAATGAAGAAGAATATATATCAATTTGGTGGAGATCGGCGCTAAAATTAGTTTTTCAATTTTGGTGCCCCTCTCCCCTTCCGTGCATCCCTGACTCGAACGACGCCACTTTTAAACCACACCGTTGTTTTTTTCATATCATGGGTTTGGCGTTGTTAAATCGCACAATTAGATTCCTTATATCATGAAGAGGAATATATATCAATTTGGTGGAGATCGGCGCTAAAATTAGTTTTTCAATTTTGGTGCCCCTCTCCCCTTCCGTGCATCCCTGACTCGAACGACGCCACTTTTAAACCACACCGTTGGTTTTTTCATATCATGGGGATGATTATATATAAGTTTGGTGGAAATCGGCGACAGAAAAAAAATCTGCCCCTCTCCCTTCCGGGCACCCCTGACGCGAACGGCGCGACTTTTGCCATATTTAAACCACACCATTAGATTCCTCATATCATGGGGATTATTATGTATAAGTTTGGTGGCAATCGGCGACAATTTTTTTTCCTGCCCCTCCCCCTTTTCTGCCCCTGACAACAACGGCGTCACTTTAGAAAATTCTAACCCCGACCATTATCTTTCTCGTAAAAAGCTACTCCTAGTAGACCCCTTTGGCATCATCTAGATGGTCCCCTGTGAATTTCTATAGAACACAGACAGACAGACATTCGCAAATATATATATAGAAGAAGATATATATATATATATATATATATATATATATATATATATATATATATATATATATATATATATATCGCGTTATCACCCTGGCCAAGTACATTGTCCATGCTAATTTGCCACGATGCTGGTGGTCCTGCTAATTTGCTACGATGCTGGTGGTCCTGCTGAATTCCTTTGATGCTGGTAGGGCAAACTGATGCCGTTTCGAACAAGTTTGTCTAATCAGAGCAATGTGAGACAAAGCTAGTGTATGTATGAAACAAAGAACATATATTTTCGGGGAAAAAAAATGAATAATGGCTGCGCTGGTGTTTGCAAAACGACGTGAATGGACATCTTTATTATAGTCTATTTGCAACAACTAATACGACCAGTATTACAATATTTCGTTTTTGAATATTTGACAAACATAACGGCTTTTTCTGGATATGTTCATTGTCCAAACACCGCAAAAATGAGAACTTTAGAACACATAATGGTACTTTTTCTTATATGCATCAGTTTGCCCTTGGCCTAACATCATCGTAGCAATTAATCAGGCCACACCAGCATAATAAAATATTAGCAGGACCACTTGACCAGTGGTGGTTAGCCCGGGTTACGACATGTGTAGTTAATGAAATAACGTTGAAGCACCCATCTGATAAAACTAACCACAAAACGAGCCAACAGTTCAACACAAATGTATTCACATTGTTCACGTGGTACTTTAAAAAACTCACTGTTGACTTTGAAACCAACGGAAACGGCTGCATGCGTGAACTGCTGCATGCGTGAACCTTGATTTAGAGAGTATAGCATCTGACATGCGTGAACCTTGATTTAGAGAGTATAGCATCATGCGTGAACCTTGATTTAGAGAGTATAGCATCTGACATGCGTGAACCTTGATTTAGAGAGTATAGCATCTGACATGCGTGAACCTTGATTTAGAGAGTATAGCATCTGACATGCGTGAACCTTGATTTAGAGAGTATAGCATCTGACATGCGTGAACCTTGATTTAGAGAGTATAGCATCTGACATGCGTGAACCTTGATTTAGAGAGTATAGCATCATGCGTGAACCTTGATTTAGAGAGTATAGCATCTGACATGCGTGAACCTTGATTTAGAGAGTATAGCATCTGACATGCGTGAACCTTGATTTAGAGAGTATAGCATCTGACATGCGTGAACCTTGATTTAGAGAGTATAGCATCTGACATGCGTGAACCTTGATTTAGAGAGTATAGCATCTGACATGCGTGAACCTTGATTTAGAGAGTATAGCATCTGACATGCGTGAACCTTGATTTAGAGAGTATAGCATCTGACATGCGTGAACCTTGATTTAGAGAGTATAGCATCTGACATGCGTGAACCTTGATTTAGAGAGTATAGCATCTGACATGCGTGAACCTTGATTTAGAGAGTATAGCATCTGACATGCGTGAACCTTGATTTAGAGAGTATAGCATCTGACATGCGTGAACCTTGATTTAGAGAGTATAGCATCTGACATGCGTGAACCTTGATTTAGAGAGTATAGCATCATGCGTGAACCTTGATTTAGAGAGTATAGCATCTGACATGCGTGAACCTTGATTTAGAGAGTATAGCATCTGACATGCGTGAACCTTGATTTAGAGAGTATAGCATCATGCGTGAACCTTGATTTAGAGAGTATAGCATCATGCGTGAACCTTGATTTAGAGAGTATAGCATCTGACATGCGTGAACCTTGATTTAGAGAGTATAGCATCATGCGTGAACCTTGATTTAGAGAGTATAGCATCATGCGTGAACCTTGATTTAGAGAGTATAGCATCATGCGTGAACCTTGATTTAGAGAGTATAGCATCATGCGTGAACCTTGATTTAGAGAGTATAGCATCATGCGTGAACCTTGATTTAGAGAGTATAGCATCTGACATGCGTGAACCTTGATTTAGAGAGTATAGCATCTGACATGCGTGAACCTTGATTTAGAGAGTATAGCATCATGCGTGAACCTTGATTTAGAGAGTATAGCATCATGCGTGAACCTTGATTTAGAGAGTATAGCATCTGACATGCGTGAACCTTGATTTAGAGAGTATAGCATCATGCGTGAACCTTGATTTAGAGAGTATAGCATCATGCGTGAACCTTGATTTAGAGAGTATAGCATCATGCGTGAACCTTGATTTAGAGAGTATAGCATCATACGTGAACCTTGATTTAGAGAGTATAGCATCATGCGTGAACCTTGATTTAGAGAGTATAGCATCATGCGTGAACCTTGATTTAGAGAGTATAGCATCATGCGTGAACCTTGATTTAGAGAGTATAGCATCTGACATGCGTGAACCTTGATTTAGAGAGTATAGCATCTGACATGCGTGAACCTTGATTTAGAGAGTATAGCATCATGCGTGAACCTTGATTTAGAGAGTATAGCATCTGACATGCGTGAACCTTGATTTAGAGAGTATAGCATCTGACATGCGTGAACCTTGATTTAGAGAGTATAGCATCTGACATGCGTGAACCTTGATTTAGAGAGTATAGCATCTGACATGCGTGAACCTTGATTTAGAGAGTATAGCATCTGACATGCGTGAACCTTGATTTAGAGAGTATAGCATCATGCGTGAACCTTGATTTAGAGAGTATAGCATCTGACATGCGTGAACCTTGATTTAGAGAGTATAGCATCTGACATGCGTGAACCTTGATTTAGAGAGTATAGCATCTGACATGCGTGAACCTTGATTTAGAGAGTATAGCATCTGACATGCGTGAACCTTGATTTAGAGAGTATAGCATCTGACATGCGTGAACCTTGATTTAGAGAGTATAGCATCTGACATGCGTGAACCTTGATTTAGAGAGTATAGCATCTGACATGCGTGAACCTTGATTTAGAGAGTATAGCATCTGACATGCGTGAACCTTGATTTAGAGAGTATAGCATCATTCGTGAACCTTGATTTAGAGAGTATAGCATCTGACATGCGTGAACCTTGATTTAGAGAGTATAGCATCTGACATGCGTGAACCTTGATTTAGAGAGTATAGCATCTGACATGCGTGAACCTTGATTTAGAGAGTATAGCATCTGACATGCGTGAACCTTGATTTAGAGAGTATAGCATCTGACATGCGTGAACCTTGATTTAGAGAGTATAGCATCTGACATGCGTGAACCTTGATTTAGAGAGTATAGCATCTGACATGCGTGAACCTTGATTTAGAGAGTATAGCATCTGACATGCGTGAACCTTGATTTAGAGAGTATAGCATCTGACATGCGTGAACCTTGATTTAGAGAGTATAGCATCTGACATGCGTGAACCTTGATTTAGAGAGTATAGCATCTGACATGCGTGAACCTTGATTTAGAGAGTATAGCATCATGCGTGAACCTTGATTTAGAGAGTATAGCATCATGCGTGAACCTTGATTTAGAGAGTATAGCATCATGCGTGAACCTTGATTTAGAGAGTATAGCATCATGCGTGAACCTTGATTTAGAGAGTATAGCATCATGCGTGAACCTTGATTTAGAGAGTATAGCATCTGACATGCGTGAACCTTGATTTAGAGAGTATAGCATCTGACATGCGTGAACCTTGATTTAGAGAGTATAGCATCATGCGTGAACCTTGATTTAGAGAGTATAGCATCATGCGTGAACCTTGATTTAGAGAGTATAGCATCTGACATGCGTGAACCTTGATTTAGAGAGTATAGCATCATGCGTGAACCTTGATTTAGAGAGTATAGCATCATGCGTGAACCTTGATTTAGAGAGTATAGCATCATGCGTGAACCTTGATTTAGAGAGTATAGCATCATACGTGAACCTTGATTTAGAGAGTATAGCATCATGCGTGAACCTTGATTTAGAGAGTATAGCATCATGCGTGAACCTTGATTTAGAGAGTATAGCATCATGCGTGAACCTTGATTTAGAGAGTATAGCATCTGACATGCGTGAACCTTGATTTAGAGAGTATAGCATCTGACATGCGTGAACCTTGATTTAGAGAGTATAGCATCATGCGTGAACCTTGATTTAGAGAGTATAGCATCTGACATGCGTGAACCTTGATTTAGAGAGTATAGCATCTGACATGCGTGAACCTTGATTTAGAGAGTATAGCATCTGACATGCGTGAACCTTGATTTAGAGAGTATAGCATCTGACATGCGTGAACCTTGATTTAGAGAGTATAGCATCTGACATGCGTGAACCTTGATTTAGAGAGTATAGCATCATGCGTGAACCTTGATTTAGAGAGTATAGCATCTGACATGCGTGAACCTTGATTTAGAGAGTATAGCATCTGACATGCGTGAACCTTGATTTAGAGAGTATAGCATCTGACATGCGTGAACCTTGATTTAGAGAGTATAGCATCTGACATGCGTGAACCTTGATTTAGAGAGTATAGCATCTGACATGCGTGAACCTTGATTTAGAGAATATAGCATCTGACATGCGTGAACCTTGATTTAGAGAGTATAGCATCTGACATGCGTGAACCTTGATTTAGAGAGTATAGCATCTGACATGCGTGAACCTTGATTTAGAGAGTATAGCATCATTCGTGAACCTTGATTTAGAGAGTATAGCATCTGACATGCGTGAACCTTGATTTAGAGAGTATAGCATCATGCGTGAACCTTGATTTAGAGAGTATAGCATCTGACATGCGTGAACCTTGATTTAGAGAGTATAGCATCTGACATGCGTGAACCTTGATTTAGAGAGTATAGCATCTGACATGCGTGAACCTTGATTTAGAGAGTATAGCATCTGACATGCGTGAACCTTGATTTAGAGAGTATAGCATCTGACATGCGTGAACCTTGATTTAGAGAGTATAGCATCATGCGTGAACCTTGATTTAGAGAGTATAGCATCTGACATGCGTGAACCTTGATTTAGAGAGTATAGCATCTGACATGCGTGAACCTTGATTTAGAGAGTATAGCATCATGCGTGAACCTTGATTTAGAGAGTATAGCATCATGCGTGAACCTTGATTTAGAGAGTATAGCATCTGACATGCGTGAACCTTGATTTAGAGAGTATAGCATCATGCGTGAACCTTGATTTAGAGAGTATAGCATCATGCGTGAACCTTGATTTAGAGAGTATAGCATCATGCGTGAACCTTGATTTAGAGAGTATAGCATCATGCGTGAACCTTGATTTAGAGAGTATAGCATCATGCGTGAACCTTGATTTAGAGAGTATAGCATCTGACATGCGTGAACCTTGATTTAGAGAGTATAGCATCTGACATGCGTGAACCTTGATTTAGAGAGTATAGCATCATGCGTGAACCTTGATTTAGAGAGTATAGCATCATGCGTGAACCTTGATTTAGAGAGTATAGCATCTGACATGCGTGAACCTTGATTTAGAGAGTATAGCATCATGCGTGAACCTTGATTTAGAGAGTATAGCATCATGCGTGAACCTTGATTTAGAGAGTATAGCATCATGCGTGAACCTTGATTTAGAGAGTATAGCATCATACGTGAACCTTGATTTAGAGAGTATAGCATCATGCGTGAACCTTGATTTAGAGAGTATAGCATCATGCGTGAACCTTGATTTAGAGAGTATAGCATCATGCGTGAACCTTGATTTAGAGAGTATAGCATCTGACATGCGTGAACCTTGATTTAGAGAGTATAGCATCTGACATGCGTGAACCTTGATTTAGAGAGTATAGCATCATGCGTGAACCTTGATTTAGAGAGTATAGCATCTGACATGCGTGAACCTTGATTTAGAGAGTATAGCATCTGACATGCGTGAACCTTGATTTAGAGAGTATAGCATCTGACATGCGTGAACCTTGATTTAGAGAGTATAGCATCTGACATGCGTGAACCTTGATTTAGAGAGTATAGCATCTGACATGCGTGAACCTTGATTTAGAGAGTATAGCATCATGCGTGAACCTTGATTTAGAGAGTATAGCATCTGACATGCGTGAACCTTGATTTAGAGAGTATAGCATCTGACATGCGTGAACCTTGATTTAGAGAGTATAGCATCTGACATGCGTGAACCTTGATTTAGAGAGTATAGCATCTGACATGCGTGAACCTTGATTTAGAGAGTATAGCATCTGACATGCGTGAACCTTGATTTAGAGAGTATAGCATCTGACATGCGTGAACCTTGATTTAGAGAGTATAGCATCTGACATGCGTGAACCTTGATTTAGAGAGTATAGCATCTGACATGCGTGAACCTTGATTTAGAGAGTATAGCATCATTCGTGAACCTTGATTTAGAGAGTATAGCATCTGACATGCGTGAACCTTGATTTAGAGAGTATAGCATCTGACATGCGTGAACCTTGATTTAGAGAGTATAGCATCTGACATGCGTGAACCTTGATTTAGAGAGTATAGCATCTGACATGCGTGAACCTTGATTTAGAGAGTATAGCATCTGACATGCGTGAACCTTGATTTAGAGAGTATAGCATCTGACATGCGTGAACCTTGATTTAGAGAGTATAGCATCTGACATGCGTGAACCTTGATTTAGAGAGTATAGCATCTGACATGCGTGAACCTTGATTTAGAGAGTATAGCATCTGACATGCGTGAACCTTGATTTAGAGAGTATAGCATCTGACATGCGTGAACCTTGATTTAGAGAGTTTTAGAGAGTTTTAGAGAGTATAGCATCTGACATTCTCACTACTGGTTATATCTTTCCCACCACACGATATAAACCCTATAACCTGTTGATGCTTAGCATGCGACATTTGTCTAAAACTTAACAAAATCACGTCATTAACACTTTCTTTATTATATACTCACTGACAAGTAGTTCTCTTAAACTTTTCATGACAGGAGCTGCGCTGGTGCAGAATCAAAGATCATGTGCCAGTGCATTCTCTTATAATATGCGAGTCTCCAACAGGGAGCCTCACATATATATATACTATATAGAAGGTGACCCGACTTCGTCCGGGCTTTGACATTGAATTGACCATTTTGAAGGTCAAGGTCAGGTGGGGTCATGATTTGACCCGTCCAAAACACTCCTTGGAAACAATTACCACTAAGTATCAAATTTCGTCAAAATCCGTCTGGCAGTTTACCAACACCACAAAAATGGTGGAAATTGGCCCAGCGGATACCGGGAAATCGGCCCAGCGGATACCGAGATACCCTATGTATCAAATTTCGTCCGTAAAAATCCGCCAGTTTTACCCGATTTGATTTCCACTAAAGTATATAAACGCGCCTCATATACACACGCTCGTTAATTATCAAGCTTCAACGTAAAGATAAATTAGCATTGTGTAGTAAATTTTAACTAATTATTTTCTCGCCATCAAAGTTGAACAATGTCGATGTTGTTGGCATTGACGGTTTGGGGCCACCGGTAGATTCCAACAGCGAAATAGCATTTCAGCTAAATGGATTCTTGGATGAGATTCCAGATCCGCCGGGTAAATGTAAACAACTTGAGCCTTTGAGTGGTGTAAATATACGAAAAATAAATCTATCGACAATAGACCTAAGAATATCAGCTGTAACAAAATTTATATATCAGAAATTGTAAATGATTTATTTTGGGACAGATACACGATTCTTAATAGCCTGCAAATTGACAATATATATTGTAAATGTTATAATTTTGGGGAAAATACACGATGCGTAATTGCCTGCAAATTGCTTACGTTCGTCAACGTATGAATATAGAGTTATCCTCCCTGCATCGCAGTGCTAAATTCCGGCGTGTTAGCACTGCGGATCTCGAGATATGAGTTTTGAAGGTCAAGGTGACGCCGCACGGACAAATGGACGGGCCCATGTTCGTTCCCGGGTCGAATTACGTGTCTGTACCAAGTTTGGTCGAAATCGGTCCAGCCGTGTTCGAGTCCATCGCGAACACACACACACACAGACAGACACACAGATCTTCCAAAATATATAATAGATATTCGAGAATGCACTGGCTTACAAGATCAAGGTAAAATTTTTAGGCCAATGCATTCTGTGATCTATGGGAGACTCGCATACATAAGATAATGCATTGGCACAGGGTTTTCAAAAAATTTCAGGAAGCTCCAGTCATCAAAGGGTTAATTAGGAAATGTTCATAGACTGTTTGTTCAACTATTATCCGAACAATTCCCACTAAATGATATTGTCTTTTTAATATGCCTCATATCCCTAGATGAATAATAGACCATTCCAATGTATACTATTATACCCGAAGAGGAGAATCCATTTTATAAATAAAGGGTTACTGTAAACTGAACTGTAGTTAACCACAATTTATTTCTCAATTCTTACAGGAGACTGCCACACATGAGCAGTGTTGCTGAGAGTGGTTCCGAGTCAGATGGCAGTATTACAGAACTCATAGAGAACTATAAGCAAAAAGGCTAGTGATGTAGGCAGGGATGGGGGGGGGGGGGGGGGTAATAAAATGTTTACAGACTTGTTGGCTGGGAATTTTTTTTACTCAAGCTTTATGAATCAAAATAAATTATCAAATTTGTCTTGAGCTATAAACTTCATAAAGCAAAATAAAGGATTAACAAGGGTTGCACATCAAAGATGGTGCTCATCGAGTTTTTTTGTTGCCATTTTAAAGAGTGAATCTGTCATGAAATTGATAAAAATACAAACTAAGGGCCGTAGCTCATGTAAAAATATTGTGCAAAAATGTTTTTGGAACTCAATTGAGATATTGTTGTGAAAGATCCATATACAAAATATGAATGAAATTGGTTGACATTTATTCAAGTTATTGTGCTAACAGACATAAAATTGCAAAAAATAGACAAACTAAGGGCCACAACTCAGGTGAAAAAATCAGACAAATCTGGTTTTCGAATTTGACCAATATATAGTTGTGAAATTAGTTCCATATACCAAATATGAGTGCTGCCTGGCATATATGCATTACTGATATACATAATTAATGTTACTACATTGATCATTGTCATCATGTAGCATTTACCGATGCATCACAGGGGGAGATCATGAGAGAGGGGGTGTGGGCTCTAACAGTACATCAAATGAAAATCGATAGGTGTTAAATAACAATCAATAAGTCAATTCCAAATTAATATAAGTCGTTTCAAAATAAAAATATGTCAAATGAAAAATAATAGATATCAAATAACAACCAATATTATGTTGTGCAAATTTATAGCAACTCTATCATATATATTATAAATAATGGACAAACACAATTTTATATATGTCACACAGTTTTTGATAGATGTCACTGGAGGGGCATTTTAATGTAATGTAGTGGGAAAGACCTCTTATCGTATATATTGTAACCATTGATGAACACAGGGAAATTATAAAAACACAATTCAATAGACGTCATGCAAAAATAATGTCTAGTTTCTTTTCAATCAATATGTCAATTATAAATTAAAATAATTAAAATAGAGATTGTTTAAATTATATTTGGTTTTGAAATATTTGTTATAAAAAAAAACATTATCTAAACAACGTGTAATGTAAATCATTTATTTAAAGTTTGCTCTCCTCAAACAAAAGGGAAGAAAATTTAACTGTGAAAGTGATTTCCTTTATTTATGCTATATTGGTTCTTGTATTGATTTGTACATGTACTTAGATTGGAAATAAAATATGTTTGAACTAATTTATTGTAATTAGTTATAAGGAGTTTTGTTAAAACCTGTATGGAATTTGTACTTCAAAACAGACTTTTAAATAAGATTTACAACAAAACACATGCATTTGTTGCTATTAGTATCATCCCTGTTTTAATAAGTCAAATCTTGGGAGTGAAATTCAGTGGAACAGTTGGTTTACTTTATTCAAATATTTTTAATGTATAGTTATTTGTGTGGCTCCAGTTTTGAACCACATATTATTGTTTCCAAAGCTGATATATATCTCTATTTTCTTTCAGTTAAGAAATCTCATTGGAAAGTTGTTAAGCAGAAAAAACTTGGCCAAGCTAATAAAAAGTTTGAAGCTCTGGTTGAGCAAGTCATATTTGAAAAGATGCCAGAAATAAGGAAAAGGTTTGTTAACCCTTTCTGAACTAAATAACCATTGACGAGTAGTTCACTTAGGAATGTTCAGATAATAAGTTTAACAAATGTGAACTTAGTATTTAAACATTTCCTTCCAAAAATATGAATTTTTCTGCACTTGTATTATCATTTCGCCTGTCTGTTGTCTGCTCATTTTCCTGAACACTCCTCCAAATGGATAATAGACCATTCCAATGTATACATTTTTAACTGATTGGATAATCCATTTAGAATTGAAAGGGTTAATTCATGTATGTTCGGATGTGTGGCTGTTAACATATAGCTGGGTAACAATTGAAAAAACCGGCATTGTAGCAATACAATATTTATATATCAGATTCTGTTTCAACAATGATGATCGATATCGCTGATATAACAATTGGTTAATCAAGTAAACGTCTACTCAAGTGTAAACAAGTGAGAAAGTGTGTAAAAACAGTAGGATTATGACAATGTGTTGATGCATATCATACCGTTTTGCCCCGTGAGATCTCCATACACGCTTAATCGGGATAGCTAAACAAATAACAGCAAGTCATCACGGTCAAATCTGAGTTTAATGTGCCTGTCATTTGCAGAATGAGGTGTCCAGAGGGTGAATTTTGTGACGCTATCCTGCATAGCAGGTTAGCATCACAAATTCACCCTCTGGGGACCCCATTCTGCATGGCCTCATCTGCTATGGGAGACATAGACTCAGATTGAAGTTCCCAAATGGTGAATATTGTGATGTACACCCACTTGGAACCTCGATTATGCAATGTGTCGTCTGCCAATTTGGGGATATAGAGAAACTAAACTAAAAAAAGAAATAGAATCTATGTGAAGAAGTTTCTATAGAAATTTGATAATAAAGAAACTTTCCATAGAAAATGAGGCCTAAGCAGAATGAGGTCCCAGAGGGTGAATTTAGTGATGCTAGCCCTCTATGAGGGATAGCTTCACTAAATTCACCCTCTGGGGACGTCATTCTGCAAATGACAGGCACTCTAAACTCAGGTTTTATCAAGGTTTCAGTTCCACCAAATTGAAGCATTCATTGAATTGGATTTTTGTTGCACATTCAACCCTTTCTATACTACATAGATTCTCCCACTAAATTATAAAAGTATATATATTGGAATAGTCTATTTTTCATTTGGAGGGGCATTCATGTAATAAAAGCAAATGACAGACAGAAAAACAGAAAATACAATAGCAGAATGATTCACATTCATTGGGGGAAAACGTTCAATAAACGACCTTTTGTCATTTGTTGAACTTATTATCTGAAAATTTCCTTACGGAACTACTCGTCAATGAGTATTTAGTATAGAAATGATTAAATGATGATAATTTAAACATCATGATGGAATTCTGGTGTGAATCCACTCACGATAGTCAATACAACAGCATTTAGTTTTTGAAAAAGGGATATTTTTTAGACACCTGATGAAATAATTTTGTCAGAACCTTATGAATTACATTGTTCATCATTTTTAGCCTTGCATATTCCTATGAACTTCTGAGTTGTCAGAAATAACTGGGAAAGTTTATACGTTACTTATATTTTGAGATGGTCGGACATTAACCCTTTCATGATGGGAGCTATGCTGGTGCAGCATTAAAGATCCTGTGCCAGAAATTATGCGAAAATAGGGAGCCTCGCATATATAAGAGAATGCACTGGCTAACAAGATCACGGTAAATATTGTTAGGCCAATGTATTCTCTTATACATGGAAGGCTCCCTATAAGAGAATGCTTTAGCACAGGGTTTTCACATAATTTCAAGAAGCTCTAGTGATGGAAGGGTTAATTAATGACTTGTAGACTGATTAATCATCATTCTTGGCTTTGGTAGATTCTGTTATTGGGCTAACTTGTATGAATGAATGAATTATTTGAAACTAACCACAATGCAATGGTGTCTGTCATAACCATAGAATATAAGAATAAACGATAAAGTAAAAGTTTAGTAAGGATGAGCTGACAACATAACATGCTAGCTAGTAGTGCTGAAGGGGTCACTCTAACCAAAAAATGTGCTGAAGGGTACACAGCTTTTGAAATCTCATTCAAAATAACGTTTAGTTTTCTTATCTGTCATGATTTCTTTTAGACAATTATTTTTTTTAAGTTCCAAAGAACATTAAAATGAACTGAAAACACTGCTAATGGGCATCAGATTTTCAGAAACAAAGTTTAAGTAAAGGTGTTAGTGCCGGTCACAAACCCTGTGTACCCTTCAGCACATTTTCAAACCCTGTGTAGACTTCAGCAGTTTTATTGGTGAGAGTAACTCCTTCAGCGCTAGTAATGGTGTGGTGACATCAGTGAGGATCAATTGGGAAGTGATGATAAAAATTCACATATCAATCTGGTCTCACATATATTATGTCTAGATTAAGCATCATTTTCATTATTTTTGCAGATTCTGTAGAAATTTTGGAGATGTGATTAATATCTACTAGTAACTTAGCTTTGCTCCCATTTCTTTTGCAAAAGAATACAAATTGTTCTTCATCTTCAAGCTGCCTACACAAGATATCAGGTTTTGGACATTTGTACTTACATTACTCGATGGCAAGTCTGTCGGCTCTGATCCTCATACGATATTTTGAAAAGATATTTAGGTATTTATTGTAATTGTGAATGGATAAATTGAACTTATTATCTGATTCCCACCAATGAATAGGAATCCTTCTACACTGACTTGTATCATCAGTTCGTCTGTAAGTCCTCTGCTTATAATTTCCTGCACATATCTCCAAATGAATATTGGACCATCCTGATGCGTACTTTTATAACTGATGGGAGAACTCATTTAGCAAAGAAGGGAGGTTAATATGACAGTGATTTGAAACTGTGGTTCATATAAATTTCTCCATTTCAGGACCTATAAGGTCGGAGATTTTGAACCAGAAGACGTCGCCAAACAGCTAACACTCATCCATCAGACATTGTTGCACAAAATATCGGAAACGGAATTCATGAGATACTTCATTCATCCCTCCAGTAAATATTATGTGAGACATCACATTATTTAAAAATCTCATTTCTAAAATTTTCCAAATGGGTTGACTTTTTATATTAACCCTTCCATGACTGGACCTTCCTGAAAATTTGACAGAAGTCCCAAAATATATTGTAGACTAGCTGATGTGCCTGACTTCATCCGGGCTATTTAGTGATTTCTTTATGACCTCCTGGGCAGAATATACAGCATCTGGATTCAAAGTGACAACGTTGAACAATACTGTGCGAACAATGTTGAAATGTATTTGGAGAAATAAAAAAAACTATTGTTCGATCAGTCCAGAAACATGCCTATATGAGCGAGGTCAAGGTCAAGGACACGGTCGCACATGAAATTGGACCCGCCCATATTATTACCGGGATCAAAGTAGGCCCACCAAATTTGAGTCGGATTTGTCAAGCTGTTTTCGAGTCTATAACACACATACATACATACATACACACATACAGACAGAAGTTCCAAAATATATAATAGATAAAATCTTTCAAATATTTCTGCAGCCTCCTAATATCAAGAAACTCCTAACGACATCTCACAGCATCAGCATGTTGGTATTGGAAGAAATCAGAGAAGCAAACAACATGAATTCAACTACCGAAATAATGAAACTGTGGCTGCAAGTGAGTTGATATATTCATGTAACAAAGTATTGGTATTTCTTAACCTTTTTTTCAAAATGGATTCTCACATCAGTTATAAAAATAGAGATTGGAATGGTCTATTATTCATCTGAAGGGAAGTTCAGGAATTATAATAAGTAGATGACAGATAATTTAAGGAGGAATTTTGAATTAAAAAAAAATCTCAAATTTCAAACAATCAATTTGAAGGGAAAAATCATTATCCTTTATAACCAAAGTATGCTATAGTATTATAACAACAACACGTCATTACCCTCACAATACGAGAGAAATGTCAAATTGTGAAAAAAGAGGTTTTAAAAATTAAATTTTTTTTTTCTTCATGTAGGTCAATAAGACAGTTTGACAGGAAATATTTTCAAAAACTACACTGCATTATCTAGACAATGAACCCAACTAGGGTATGCGTTCAGTCTACCATCTGAAAACATGACTCTGTGAGAAAATATATAAAACATTTTTCATTTCCTTCAAATTGATAGTTGGAAATTGAGATTTGTTTTAAATCCACGAATGTGCAGAAATATTGTCGTTTCTTGAACATGTTATCCAAAGTGAACTAAATTTATACTTGTCAATGACGTGTTTAGTAAAGAAATGGTTATCACAGACTCGTTCATTGACTGTTTAGTAAAGAAATGGTTATCACAGACTCGTTCATTAACTGTTTAGTAAAGAAATGGTTATCACAGACTCGTTCATTGACAGTTTCTATTTCAGTGCACTCTTTTATTATTTCCAGATTTATGATGAGTAGGTATCCGATTCCCATTCATTCAACAAGCAGACTTTAGATTGTTTGTTGAATATTATTATCTGATCATTGCAAATGAATGAACTGGAATCCTTATCTGCCAGTCATTTTAGTTTATTTGATGCCTCAACATCCTCAAAAATGAAGAACAAGTGCTACGCTAAGTACATGTATGGCATATGCACACCCCCCCCCCCCCCCCCCCACTTCCCTACACTCAGTTTAGAGAGTGGGCAATGCTAAATGTTTATATCAAGTATAAATTATGATGTTTTCTAAGTTCAAGAAGGTCCGTTACTCCATGGAAATCAATTGATGAAACCAATCGTATGAGTGTATGCTTTCACAAAACTAAACAATATGGAAATAAAACTGTTGGTACTTGAATAACAATGCTATTAAATTTGTGGAAAATAATGTCTCCTCCCAAATAAAATAAGGACAAACACTTTGACAAATATCTAGACTATGGACGAAGCACTGACTCTTTGTAACCTTGCTGGTCTATTAATAATCCTACTAGCATATAAATCTGATCATTGATTCAGGACTTACAATACGAAAATGTTTGTGCTGAGTAAAAATTTTTAAGTCCCAGCGAGAGCAACAACCAAATCTGATGATCCATACCCGAAGTGAAATTTTGTACGAACACAATGCAAAATGTCTGTACAAAGTGAAAGTCCAACAAGGGTCATAACTCTGGTAAAATTAAGTGGATAAAACCCATCGGTTATTGCCGTTTGGTGAATAATCCAAAATCATATTTAACAAAATGATTCAAAATCAAACATGTAGTACTAATTCGGTACCATGTTTGTTTTTGTGACAAAATAATATGTCGTTAATCCATGCAAATGATTAATGATAATGGCACATGATATTCAGCAGGAGGAGCGATTGTGTCGTCATGTTAATACCATTTAGAAAGGCATACATCTGCCATTATTAAAAGCCCACTTAATTTTCGAGTCACCCTGGAGTCGTTGATTATTTTTTTTATAGTGCCTTGACCAAACGGTTTAATAACAATCTATGCCATAAAATATGATTAAAATACTATAATTAATCACCACTTGAAACGTCTGTGTCTCCGAAGATGCCCATAGAGAAACAGAAAACAGCTGAAATCATACAAATATTACCCCCATTTTGGCTCCCAAAATGCAACAGAATAAAAAAAAAAAAATGTATTTTCAATGCAAGGGGAATAACTATTTTAAGATATAGAGTTATTTCTCCTCCATTGAAAATAATACAATTTGAACTACAATCCAGATGAAAAAAACACAAACTAAACAAAAAACAACATGTTCACAGTTTATTACACCGGATAAGTTGATAATACAATTGTTTGGAGCTTCCTATTTCAAGTGGTATAGAATATGGCATATATTTTGTATATGTGATCTGGGGGTTTGACAATTAAGTGGGCCTTAAAATAAAATAAAAGGTTGCAAAACAAATTTTATCCGGGAACTCTTCATTTGTGTAATGTTGTTTATAGGGAAATTTGGCTGTCACTGGCATGCGTGATCCAACTGTTTCCACAAACACAAGGAAATAGTGAATTTAACACTGTCATATTCAACTATAATAGTTGGATTCAGGATACGCCTGATCTGATGATAGTGCGGAAAATAATTTAAAGATGTATCTCTTCCTAATAAGTTAAGGGGCCTCGGTGGCTCAATCGGTTAGGGGTACCACTCCAAGCCGTTTCGCCCTCCAGCGCTGGTGATAAGGGTTCAAATCCACATGTTTCCATCGTGGACTTTGTAACTCTAAATCGTTATCTGGTGGAGTTGCCAGTTACTCGCCGATGGCCTGTGGTTTGCCGCACATGGTTGACGAGTCTATCAGCCATTGAAATCACTGTTAGATTAGTCGCAAGTGTGCGGATTTCCTCCACCACTAAAACTGGCAATGTCGTGATATGGCCTTAGTTGCTAAAGCGACAATAAACCCCAATCAATCAATCCTAACAAGTTATATGTAGATTCTGGGCTATAAAATAATAAATATATATGAATCAAAGATAACTGTCTGAAAAAAGTTCTATCAATAAATATTTATTTTATTTGGATTTTTTCTGATATAATACATACAACCTCTCGGGACAGTTTTACGGGCTATTTTTTGCAACAGAAGCTTCATGCGATCTTGCGGAAACTTTTGGAGCAAATATTGAGCATACCAAGAGTTAGAACTCTTATCTCGTTAGCACTATCAATCAAGGAAAATTACATTTCAACAATTTCACCGCCGTGAATTATTCGTGGCTTCATCAGAAACAAACCACTTTATTAGACCTAATATAGACAAATATTAATATACACAATCTTGAGGTTTACTTATATATTATTCACAAAAAGCTATTTGTAATCTTGAAATTGGGTTTTTATTAAAATTGTTGTAATTGTGGCCCTCAAGAGCAACACTATCTTTAATATAAATGTATTGTTTGTATTTTTTATGTGGAACCCTGACATTGATGTTTTTTTTTTAGATAGCGGAGCGCTGTATGGAAAACTCAGATTTCCAGTCGGCATCAGCTATTGTACGGGGTCTTCAGAGTCCACCAGTTTATTCTCAGACTCAAGTCTGGGCTGGACTGTGTTTATCAAAACCAGAGCTCGTCAGGTAATTAAATTCATTTGAGGGTTGAGACAGATTGAAGCCTAATTTTACAGTCATTTAAAAAAAACGGACATATGTGACCCGCCATATCAAATCCAGATGGAAGTCGGGATTTTTTTTACCCTGTGCCAATGCATTCTCTTATATATGCGAGTCGACCATAGGTCGCCTCGCATATATAAGAGAATGCATTGGCTTAACAATTTTTTATCATTTTATTAAAATAAATGTTTCTTACAATTTTTAGGACATAAAATAAAAAAACATCCATTACCCTGCAGGGAGAAGAGTGGTCGACTCGCATATATAAGAGAATGCATTGGCACAGGGTAAAAAAAATCCCAACTTCCGACTGGATTTGATATGGCGGGTCACATATGGACAATATAAATAAAATACTAGATTCTCATCTTAATATTTTTAGAAAATTAAGGTAGGCTGATTTTATTCTTGATAAATCGTGATGGTGGTCAGTTCTAGAAATTGAAGCAGTATCCTACCATAATAAACAATACACGGTGATTTAAATTGCCCAATTTGATAAAAATAAATTGATAAAAGGGACCAGCAGCCTTCGTTGTAGGTTATTATTTAGAAATAACATTATCATATTATGATAATTTCATCAAGAATATACTAATAGTACAGCATAAAGATGATATAAATGTGATATTATTCACAAAACATGCTTTGTGTCTGAGAAAATACAGGTCGACTGTTGTTTATTTTCTCGCAAAAAGCGCAGTAGCTTGTTTATAAGCAGAATCACGATATTGTGCCATTTCCTCATTTTGTGCGCCTACAACTTACAACTTACAATACGACTCATAGTAATATTCCTTATTTGGTATGTATGACCATATATTGTTAGGAGAAAATACTAACTGGATTGAAAAATATTCATCTCTTTGCAAGAAAATTTATATTATGTACACGTTTTCTGTCTGATCATTTCCCAATCATGGAGTAACGTGGATTAGCTTCATTTTGAACTGATAGTGGGTAGAATGGGTCAATTAAAATAAAATTTGGTGTGATTTGAACGTGATTGTTGATTGCGGAAATAATTTTATCTATGTATTCCACAGCGCAACGGAACATTTTCATTGGACGATATGGTAGTTCCAAGTGTTTGTATATAAACAATCGTAACGTAACGTTTTTGATGTTGTTTACATAACCAAGGGTACAAACGTGACAACAAGCAATATACGCAATATTTATGATTTGTATAAGAGCAACATCTGTCTATTATATAATATTCTTTCTGTTTATGGCGGTTTTAGTGGATGTGACTATTTTAAAACCTGTACCCACAGGGAAAGCCGCCCGTATCTTTAATGGGTCATTGACAATTTTTTGAAAGTTACAGGCATGGATGGCCCCCGTGGTGCGTATGCTGTTAAAAAAAGTCACACCCGTTAAAAGCACTAAATATAAAAAATACAACAATACCTTTATATTAAACACTATCCCCATTGGAAGAATGTAGCAATGAACTAAGATTGTCGAAATTCCAACTACATCAACTGTACCATTTCAGAGAACGCAACTGTTGAACTATGCACAAATGATAATATTTATTACTTTATTTGGGACGCATTATTGGGCATCAAAATTACAATGGTGGGCGGCAATAGTAATTACTGCATGTAATTCATTAAAGGGGTACTATACGCCAATTTCAATAAATTCCCGGTAACAATTGCGATCTAATATCAATATTATATTTTAAAATAACGTATTTGAGTCGACGTTGTCTACTGAAAACGTTCCGGTTAACAGGCTATCATAAAAGTCAAATTGAATTATTTAATAAAAATGAATTTATGGCTGGAGTCATAAAATGGCGAATTATGCAATTACGAGTTACCGTTCTTGAAATCTCACATGTTGGGTGTCTTCATAAAGTATTTTTATAGGGGGTGAGATTGTTCGATGGAAGAGATTGCAGGCATCAATTGAACTTCCGGTTCATCCTGCAACCTGCGTCTTCTCCGGTGAAGGTCAAAAACATGGCGCGTAGTTTGAAATCATAATATTTTTATTTCCAAGATCAATATTTTCGTCGCTAAA
This sequence comes from Siphonodentalium dalli, assembly GCA_032622095.1. Taxonomy (NCBI): domain Eukaryota; kingdom Metazoa; phylum Mollusca; class Scaphopoda; order Gadilida; family Siphonodentaliidae; genus Siphonodentalium; species Siphonodentalium dalli. The sequence goes on from CP136067.1 coordinate 54,472,101, forward strand.
TTAGGTTTATACGAAACTCATAAACACGAACACAATCTAACTTGAAAGTTATGTCAATGGGAGTAAATAAAAAAATTGCCTATCTCTGTGTACAGTACCCCTAATGATGCTGTTTTCTGACTATTTGGATATAAAATTTATGAAAATAACTTTTTTTTTGCATCTGGAAAATCTCTGCAAATTGTTTCATATCACTTTTAAGATTTATCCAATACAGATCTTTTCTTTATCTCTTCCAGATCATATATTAGGGTTTGTGAGATTATAAATCCACAGGACAAGTATGAAGTTTATAGAAGAATTCACCACCAAGCAGCAAATTCAGTGCATATGCAGATACCATGGGTGGACCATCTTCTACTGCATAAAAAGATCATAGCTCATAGATTCCACGAAGCGAGCTTTATAATGGTACCCTGTAGGATCAATAAAAACAAGAGAAAGCAAAAACCAGTGAAAAAAAAGCATCATCAAGAGCAAAGATTGGCAGTGCAAGTTGAAAATAGTCACTTGAATGCAATTAACAAGTTTTCTAACAAGCTAGCAAATGATATTTTTGTAAGCACAGGTATCGGATCACAATGTGGAGATAATACTCTAACGCCACAATGTAAGGAATTTGAAACATCTACACCGAATCTGAATCCAGATGATGAGACAATTCATAAAGAAATCGAGAAATTCTTTCCAAGTTCTAAGCTGCTCAAGAAAACAAACGATGGCAAGCCCAATAAATCCCTTGGTATTCGATCAACGAAAAACAAGGGCCAAGTTACATTTAAAGATAAAGAAATTTCAGATTCTTCTAAAAAGAATGAAAGTTCTGACTCTCTGTATGAGAGAATTCATGCAAATGACGACTACAGAGAGATAAAGAGAGCATTTCCGCATTCCAAACTGCTGACAAAGACAGAAACGAAAGTTAATGCAACAGACATTGGAAAGAAAAACAGGGATGCCACACAAAAGAGTGATTTGGATGAAGATCACCTGATCCTAGAGCACAAGAACAGAGGTGAGAAACAAGAGTACTACCAGCCCTGGTATAATAATGGTGCTTATTTAGCGCCTGTCCCTGTGAGGGCCCTAAGCACTTCACATTATTACCCCAGCTGTTGAGTAATGCCAAGTCTTAGTATGCTGCCATCTTACAGGCACTTCACACGAGCAGCTTACACTTACCGAACATCCAGGTCCCTAGTTCTCATCTAGGTATGACGAAGCAAGCACAGTACAAGTGACCTTGCCAAGGGTCACAACCTGGCACGAGATTTGAAACCGTGTGGCTCTATATAGCACGTGTGCACACACCGCTTAATCCAGCCAAGCCACTGTTGCGGAGATCATAATCCACCGGCGAAGCTCGAACTCAACGCCGTTACGTTAACACCATTACAAGTCTGACTCTCTAACCACTGGGCTACCACTTCCGCAAAGAAAAGTTAATACGCCTGTTACAGTTTGTATTCCAGAAACAAATTTTCTGGACACCAAACCCACAACAAACTAAAATTCAAAGTAAAATAGCCTCATACCTGTGGTAAAAATTATTGGACATCACATATTGAAACTCAGTTTTTATTTTGAGCCAATTCAGTTATACTATAGTACCAAGATTGATAATCAAATTTTTTTTATTTAAACTGGAGTTATCATCAGAAATCGAGAAAACTAAAATTTCAAAGTTAAAAAAAGCAAAAATTAATGGAAAAATCCCGATTCATACACAGCTTGTTATTTGAGCCAGTTCAGCCACATACCAAGTTTGGTAGCAAACAAGCAACCCTAATTGTTGCCCTCCTCCCTATTCAACTGCCTTCTGATTAGCCCCAAGACATGACGGCCCACAAATCAGTCGCCCTCTCACCCCAGTGACTTTGTTTTTTGTCGCTCGCCTGATATTTTATTGCAATAATATTTCCATCCACACACATTGCAGTAACTCAGTGATTTCACAACACAATTCCATACTACATGTAGAAGCATAAATGTTAGATAGTAAAATAACCCCATGGGTTGAAAAAAAAAGCGCAAGTTAATTTGCTAATTTGCATATATTTAGTTAACAATAATATTCAAACTTTTAACTTGATACTTTTATTGGAAAAGTTTTATTCTATACACATATTCTACATCAAAAGATATTTATACCTTATAAATTATACCGATCAGAAATCTATGAAGATACAAGGATACTAAAACTCTTCGCAATAGAAAGAACATGTGCAACATCGAAGTACATGTAAATGACAAGGAATGCTTATTTAGTTATCAAATAACAAAACAGTTGTCAACCTTGTTTTTGTGAGACTTGTCACCCGCTCTCAACGGAAATGTCTTGGGCAGGTGATAAATCTACATGTCTCACTCAAGCGGGGGCAACAAATGTAAACTAGAAATTTGAAGTAGAAAAAGATCCACAACTCTGGGAATAGAGACATCTTTAGAATGGGTGGTTGGAAACCAAAATCAAACTTGACCTGTATTTTTGGGAGTAAACCTACATTCTAAATTAGATTTCATTAACTTTGGAAGAGCATATGTTCTCTTTTTTTAAACAGGCCTATAAAAAATGAGGACAGAATTTATTTTCAAACTCATCCTAGCAGAAGTCACAAACCAAATTTGAGAAAAATTAGTTTAATATGTTTGTATACCTTTCTCGTTTTCGTGCAGTACTATTTTTCGCGCACCCATCGGCGTGCGAATTTAAAACTGAGTGAAAAATAGTATGACTCATAAGTTTATACCAAATAATAGGGAAACTAAAGAGGGTTATTTTAGATAGCTATAGACAAAATATATCTACATGCGGGCAACCAATCTCATCGCAATTATTCATATGTACATATAAAGCGATACATCATATTTAGATCTTTGATGTTGAGTTAATGCTTCTAAGAAATATGGACATTACTGGCTGAAGGTGCCCGAATGCATGTCTCCTGGGGTGTGCTGGGGTGACACCATGATAAAACAGTGTGAGTTATTTCAAATACACGCAATTGTGAGTTGATTTAATTTCTTAAGACAGTGGCCCATACGTACGGTTGTGGTTTTACTTCTTTCAAGTTCAATTCCATAATTTGCATAAATATTTTACATGTATACCCATATTTACACCAAAATTATGACACAGACTTTGTACTCTCTTCGCTGTAAATTTTATTCAATATTATCTTCTATATATATAAACATGTATAACTAAGAACCAAAACTGTCATAAGATACAAGATTTTTTGTGCGTGAATTCAAAGTGTGCGAATTTAAAACTGAGCAAAAAATAGTACTGCGCGAATTTAAATACGAGTGAGGTATTAAAAGAGTTACCTTGCTGGAAATGCTGCTTCAAATATTATATTGGTTCTAGAGATAAATTTTCAACTATTATTCTGTCCACAAATTGATTGACTAAATAACCAGCTATATCTAACAACTGACATATTGCAGGTTCAAGAAGATCTCTGTATGAACAAGGACATCGAAGAAAGTCTTTTTTTGAAGAGTCAATGGACGAAACATCGATTGAAGTTGACGAAAATGCATTTGAAGACCAAGTTATGAATGCGGTTAACAAAACCAGACGGAAATCAACACTTTATGCAATTTTGGGGAAAAATCAGCCAGAACAAAACTTTAACACAATAGAAGAAATAGATGATAATAACAATGGATTAGTCGTCAATGATCTAGATAGGTGTGGCTTATGTGGAGACGAGGAATGCATTTATACTTCTAATATAATTTCATATCTGATCAGTATGCAGATCTCAGCATCAAAATACAGTTTTGAACCAAATAGAAAAATTGAGAGATATCTTTTGAGATACAAATAAAATGTAAAATATACAAATTCTAAGTTAAAAGTAGTGGTGTAATGATTAATGACGATACCTGTGTGTCACGATTCTTTCTGAAGAATCATAATGTGATATGCTTTAACAGATATATGGCAATGCACTTATTCCCACATTTACAGTTCTTAATGGCCGAGTGGTAAATCTAGAATCCAACACCAGTGACCAGCTAAAGCTAATGGATTAATTCAATTGTTTCAGTGTGACTATATAAGCTATGAGAAGTGACATGCTATTAGAAATGAGAAATGGAATTAGAAATGAAAAATGGAATTAGAAATGGAATTATCATTATTATTGTTTTAAAGGTGACATGCAATGGTTTTTTAGATGGGTCTATCCCCCTCATATCAAGGTGGTATGGTCGCCCTGATCCCAACAAGAGGAAATCTAAGTCTAGACAGCCGGAAGCGGAGTTTGTATTTAAATTATTTTTTTTTGGGATCGATTGAGTGAAATAATTTGTATACTTGAAACTGGGACAAATAATGCACGAGCAATGCGTTAACTTCCTTTTTGGGGTAGACATTGTCGGATTTTGTAAGCAATTCTGAGACAGGCCATAAGCTCTATTTTATCTTGTCAATCCATGATGTCACAAACTGGGGAGATAAGTCATGAAGTTTTCACTCAAATGGGAAACCTATCAAGAAGTTGAAACGGTAATATATCGCGTTTGCAGGATATATTTGCTGACCAAACCGGCGACCGATGAAATTCAGTTTTAGCCTAATGATGGAAACAGTTGCATGTCACCTATAAATTGACCAGAAAATAAAGCAACAAGTGCACAGCACTGCATTTGCTAGTCCAAGTCTGCTCCTACTAAAACCAGCTAAGATATTGTAATAGCGAGATGCTAGTGTGGCGTGCAGGGGGAGGGGTACCTATATAAATGTACTAAATAGGTCAAGCGGTAACCTGACATACGAATATACCCTAATGCCACACGCGAAACTGCTTCCCAATTTACAAGTGGTAGTATTATACTATTAAAGGAAGTGCCACACCATGGACCACTGGTCGACTCACTACATAATTAACATATCATTAATATGCATAAGCCAGTTGGTAAGATATCTGTATTAGATTGGTATCGGTAGCTGATAATGTGACCTTTGATCTCGTCCACGACCTGACCTTTCGGCATATAGGCTAGCTGGTAAGTATACCCGTATCTGTGTATCAGATTGGAAGTGGTAGCTGATACTCTGACCTCCGACCTCATTCACGACCTGAACATTGCTGGTTATGGATAGGCTCATATGCATGTTAGTACCTGGACTGACAGTGGAGCCAGGGTAGTGAGACATCTGATAAGCATAAGGTAGGACATCATAACAACCAGATCTAACATCACTGAATTACTGAGTAACATGTCAACCAAGACATCTGATGAGCAGTGGATAGTGCGATACAGCGACCGGATCGTCTAACACGGCATGGCTGGATGTCGACATCTTAATTCATATGTAAGCTGATTGACATAGTTCATCTGGGCTGTCAATAGACCTGACATTACCAACTGGCGGACTAGGATTATAAATTACATTGTGCGTGATAAATACAACACCCAAATCAACCTGAGTTGACCATTCTAACAAGAGTAGAGACCAGTAGTGCACTATAAAATTCTATGATTTATTTACAATGACCAGAATAACATTATATATTTAAAGCTATGGCAACAATATATAAAACAATCTGTATGCATGAAGTGTACTCCATAATCTACTCTATTGTACCAATGTTTATGCATGAAAATATGTATTAATATGACTGAACCCGCATATAATAATTGAGGAATAATAATATGACCTGGATAAACCTGTTATGTGTGTCTGATCGTGGAATGGTACTGCAGCATCTACTGATAAAGTATGGATGTGGTACGTGTACTTGGTGGTAGATGCATAATGTGCATGTGGACTGACCTGTATGCCTGGGCCTCAGCCAAGTGGTGGACATCATTGTGTCACCAGGCAGCACTGGAAATGGTTCACTTAGGATGGGCGTAAAATCCAAGATGGCCACTGGCAGCCATGTTTTTCATTGTTTAATTGTTAAAATATGATAGCTCCCATCTAAAGGTGATCCTAAACATGCCTGTAAATTTTCAAAACAATTCTCCAATAAATGCAGGCTAAGGGTGTGCCGATGGATTAAAATTTGAAATCCAAGATGGCTACCAGCAGCCATGTTTTTTAATGAATTTTTGAAAAAAATTATGGCTCCCATCTAGAGGTCACCCCCGAGGATGTATATGAAGTTTAGTGACGATCGGTTCAGAGATGTGACATGTAGGGTGTGCTAACGGAAATTGTTGACAGATCACGGATGGATGCCAACCCATAGCAATAGTTCGAAATTGACTTCCTCAAGTTGGGCTAAAAACAAAGCAAAGTTTGCCTACTTTGTCCTGTTCTGTTTTATCATTATATGTATGCCCGTAAGAAGTATATGCCTATTAAACCAATGCTATAACAGGCTTTGAGGCTCATTGAGTCGAACAGATCCAAATCCAAGACTGATCTTTCTGTTAATAAAAATATTCAAAGAAAAGAAAGGCATTTACTTTTAATAATTTATTTGGAACAAATCAATTGTGAATGTATACAAAAATTTCACCATAATGAAAATAGAAGAAAATATTTTTAAATTTTATCACAGGTAATTGAACAAGTTATTGAACTTCTAACAAAATTAAGGTCATGTTCGAGGAACAATTATTCCACAAATATTTTAGTTAATATATATATATGAGCAGTATATAGAGTGATTAGCGTTTCTCTTAACCCATTCGATACTAAATGGATTCTCCCACTCAGTTATAAAAGTATACATTGGAATGGTCTTTCATTCATCTGGAGAGGTTTCAGGAAAATTAAGCCAATGACAGATAACTAAAGTACAGAAGGAGTCCTATTTATTGCAGGGAAATGATCAGATAATAAGTTCAACACTGTTTGTTGAACTTATTATCTGAAAATTTCCACACAGCATAACTGCTCGTCAAGGAGTTTTTAGTATAGAATGGGTTAATAAAGGTCAACATAATATACAGAAAAGTTTTAACAACACTGTCCTTGTTGAATTCAGTATAATTGAAATATCATGGTTGAAGATAGTGAATGGCAGGAGAAAATGGTGTATCTACAAAATTATATCTATCAACTGACCAATACACTCTTAGCTTTAAATTAATGAAACAAATCTCAACATTGTCGCCATTCAAACCATGATTGATTTTGACACCACACTGGACTTCTTTCTTGTCTTTGATCCAATATCAATATCTTGACTGAGGGACAAGTCATACTCAGTCTGAAAGGAAAATAATGTAAAGTATAGATAATGATTGAATTGATTCATTTGAACCTGTTACGGTGTGACTGACATTCATTTTATAGGTGTCAAGTAATAAAATTAGAAATTTGCTGAAATTTTTACTTGTTACAGCCAGCCAGAATTTTTTTGTGGCCACAGTTTATTGAGCAGTGACACAATCATAATATAGCACTGGGCCTTCATATTTAGGGGTATTAAATATACATGTAGCTTGGACAGCAAAAATACATATCCATGGGTGTGTGAATAAAGCAGTATTTGAGACATACAGTGGTTCTTTTGGTAAGACTTAATTGAGCTGGTGTGGCCGAGCCCACACTGAAATAAGGTGAATTATGAGCATACATGTACCTAACAGATATGTCGTCTGTGAGGCATCAGAAGTGGAAATACATGTATTTATTATATGCTCAACAATTGATTGCAGAAGAAATCGCTAACAGATAATAATCGTCATCTACCATTAGCAGTGAAGATATAGAAAATTACACTTTCATTGTAGCTTTGACGTTAAGGATGTCTATGACATAACTGAATTTCTTGAATAACTTTCATCGAATTGTAAAATGCTAACCATAGAATATGACCCAGTTATAATAGATATATTACAGCATGCGTCTAATAAAAAGAAAACTAGTGTTTTTGAGTGGATACCAAAAATTATCTCATTTGTGACCGCAACAAATGTTTATTTTTCGCTCGTCTCGTGGCAAGCCACTCGCAAAAAAAGACATTTGTCTCGTTAATGACTATTGCCAGCTGTGACATCTGTTCAGACTGCCGTACTTGTTAACATGGCCAGCATGTAGCTTTTTAGCTCACCTGAGACGAAGTCTCCGGTGGAGCTATAGTCATCACTCATCGTCCGTCCGTCTGTCTGTCCATCCGTCAAGAATCATCTTCTTCTCCAGTATCCTAAGGCCAAATGGGTTCATATTTGGTGTGGATGTTCCCTGGTTGACTCAGACTCAGAATTGTTAAAATAAGGTCACCGAGTCAAATAGTTGCGAAGCTAGGGCCATAACTCTTTCCCACCATAGTAATTCTTAAAACAACTTCTTTTCAAGAACCATCAGGCCTATTTAGCTTATATTTGGTATGGAAGGTCCTTGGGTGACTGGGGGTCAGATTTGTTCAAATGGGGTCACTGGGTCAAATAGGGGTTTTTCTGTCGAAGTTTGGTGGATGGCTTGAATCCTTCCGTTGTTATCTGTGAATTTTCAACTTACCTGAGGCTGAGAAATGGACTGGGATTTTACTCCATCTTTGAGTTACCTGTGTTTAAGTCGCATTATACACCGAAAATTACGGTATTAGACTGTACTATTTACTTAGGTGTAACAGTGATTAATTGAATTTTTCTAAAACATGGAAAATTCCCAATTTTGGTCTGTAAAGACCCATTTTTCCCAATTCGAAGGGACCCGGATCCATTCCCAAAATAGGCATAAAAATCCCTGCCTATTTTTGTCATCTTCTCAAAATGCATAAAGACAATAACGTAGTGTGGGTGGATATAATTTGTATGTACGATAATTTCATGCCGTTGGCGGTTACTACATGACATATTAACCCCAAGATGGCTGCCAATACGGTTGCCAGTAAATGGATGGAAATTGTAATATCTGTCATGTCGCAAATAACACCACCATCGCTATGCAATGTCTTATAAAACCAATAGTCCTATTATATTCATATCATTAGGGGTGTAACAATACATCGATGTATCAATGCATCTGCGATACAGCACTGACGATACGGTCATCGATACGGGCGATCAAATGATACATATCTCGATACACAAATTGCATATTGTTATTACCAATTCAGGTAAGTAAGCAGCGGTCGCCACGAATGAGAAAGATCAATGTTGAATCAGTAACTAACAAAAAATTAAGGTAATCCCCCACAATAAGTAATACAAATGATAAGCATTCCCTATTTATCACGGAGTAACAGTGATGCCAACTGACCGAATTGTATCAATTTGCATGTGTAGACAATCCGATGCCATCTTCTTGAAACACATTGTATTAATAGAACAATCAGTCGCTAGTGATCCACTGATCAAAGCACAGACCTGACCTGAGTGACCTCAATTTTAATGATGTATTTCAATAGTACACGTCATGCAGCAAGTGAGTGACCTTGTCAATAACATGTTGTTTACAGCCGGTGGCAAACCTTTGATGTATGCTATTGCTACAATTTTATTTCACTGTTAACCCTTATTCCAACGTATCGTCTTTTGTTGTAGCGTCCGTATCGTCTTTTGACGTCTTTTGTTGTAGCGTCCGTATCGTCTTTTGACGTCTTTAATTTTTGCGTTTTCAACACTCGGATTTGAGACTCGAATAAAGAGTAATAATGACGATTTACATTGATTGTGTTTTGTTCTGCTGGTGGTTAAGATCGTGAAGGGCACATATTAAATCCTTTCTTCCTTTGCTATAGGCTTTATATTTGCAAAATGTTTACTTAGAATACTGTTTTGGCCGACAAAATGAAAACAAACGAAATAGAAACACGTGGTTTCGACGAAAACGAAAGTCGTTGTCAGAGACGCTTCCTTGTTGATTGCGTTATGCGTGGCCGCGAGGGTAATCTATGTAAAATATGACAACTTGAAATTGATATTTATATTGGATTATGTATTATTTCTTAAGTGGTGATTTTATATTTCCAAATAGTGCAATATGAACATTTTCCCCAGCCGTAATTAAATCGGCCACAGCTAAGCAAAATATCAGCGTGACAGTTGCGGAACTGGCCATTGGGATGTTTTTCCTGTCGAGTTCCATTATGATTGTCACTTCACCGTGAAAACAGATTTTTATAATAATATTTTTTTTAATGGACTAACATCATAATGCAGGCACGTATTTCCACCTTGCCTTCCTAAATATTAAAAAATGTTGACATAGAGTATGTTCTCAGTCTCGTATTGGCTGACAAAATGAAAACAAACGAAACAGAAACACGTGGTTCACTGGTAGCGAATTTTCGACGAAGACGAAATTTGATCAATATTTAATGTAGGTGAACTTCTCCACAAACCAAATGTTGGGAAACATATTCATTTAGTGTCACAATTGTTGTTTAATTTGAGAACTCGAACATTGCAATTCCAAATTGATGACTCAAAGTGGATCTTTCTGCTTTTATTGCACAAATTTACTCTGCGAAATCAGGTTATGTCGGAGCATCGGAATATTATTTCCGGTTGTAATGTAACTACGGACGCGGCCGTTGTTGTGCTATCGGCGGGATTCTGAACACATAATTAAAACTTTTAAAAATATATTATCTACAAATTTAGTATAATAAATTGATGAGATATTACTTTTATATGTCCAAGATTTCAAATATACCGCGCAAAAGACCATCGACCCTGATCGATCGAGAAATAAATCAATAAAAAAAAAGTCAATATCTCCTGGTTTGACATCAAGTCAGCCCAATGCGGGTGCTTCTAAATAAAGGCGAGTTTACAGTTGACATGCAGATATCTCAAATTCATCTTGGGAAACTTCTTTGCGTGTATGCATATATAATTACCGAGTATAAAGTAATAAGGTACTTATATCAACGCAATGTCGATAAAACAAAGAATATCCCAAGCGACACATTCGAGCACCTGCTGGCGACGTCTCAAGTTAGCCCACTGCCATTTCGAACAATTCGCGCTCGTTTTCTGTCATCTAATTAGCATCAATGGGGAAACTCCACCCCTAAACTTGAGCCAATGAAATCAGTTCAAACTTCTAATCATTGATGTCATTGGTTGTCAATGAAAACATTCTTAGAATCAACAAAAAGTGACCTTTGAACATGTGGTTTTTGCACGAAAATTTACAAACTTTCACAAAGCAACGTGACGTAATTGCTAATAATTTGCGCTTTTATCGGAAGTCTTTTTACGACTTTTGTCAAATCATGGTTTATATGATTAATGCACATCAAATATAAAGACATTTGGTTTAATTATTTTATTTATAATACGCTTTTTTGTTTTCAAAAATCATGAATTATTTTTTGTTCAATCAGGACACGAATCCGCGGGTAAACAAACTTGAAGGACATACTCGCATAGGCATACCGTAAATTTGCATAAAATGTAATTTTTGACTCACATGTGTGATAAAATGAAGATAGACGGTTGTTTATATGCACAATATTTAGTTCGTCTATTGGTTTATGTTTCCATTATCTTATTCACAGATGACACTTAAGTGAAAGCATGTTTGTTGTTGCATATCGGATGATACACATGGCACATATACCTGTGGCCAGTATGGGGAAACACCCAATGATATTATAACGTCAAATTCCTGTTGGCTAACCGTAATTACCTTCATACCTGGTGACGTTGGCTATATGACGTGGTTTAACTACATGTGCTGTTGGGAAAAGGGTTAACCAGAGTGATGCAGCTGCTATAGTCTCAACCTATATCATATCAATCTACATGTATGTCATTCCCGTGTCACGTCAACACTGCATGGACACTGCACTCTGTGCACTGGCCCATGTGGCTTGCTGAGCAATTGTTAAACCCCCCAGTTCCCGTTATAAAGTTGACAACTTGACATGAATAATTAATATAAAGCTCCTCCCATTTAACTGTCAATCTCGTGACATTGACTGAGATTTTCGGAGACGACGTTCCTCATTGGTCAACAGGTAGTGTTTGTACTCTCTAATTAATTTTGTTCAAACAACGCAGTGCAACAATGGGCTCAAATGTCGGCATGTTTATGCTTCCCGGTCCGATGGGATATCACTGATAGGCGATACATCGACGAGGTTTTAATTATTTTTTTTTCTTCTTAGACAATACAATACAAGTTGCAACAACAAATATTTTAGATGAACATCTAGTACACACATTTTAGCGAGTTTATGTAGGCCTACCTGTTGCCATGCAAGCACAGACCCACCTGTCGTTGTCACTATATATCAGTGTATATACAGTCCGTATGAAGACACGGCAATATCGCTATAATTTTAGGTAAGTAAAATCGCGATACGTATCGTATTGTGACCTCTGTATCGCGATAAACATCGATACACCCCATATCGTTACACCCCTACATATCATTTTGCAATACTAGGACGTAACAGTGGCCAGTTCTATTAAAATGACAACCAGATTGGTAATAGCAATTACTGCCCAGTCCGCAAGAGGACGTATCCAGCAAATTATTAAACCGTCACATCATACAGGTTCGTTCAGTTTCATCATTACACAATAGACTCGTTGAATTTTGTATTCTAACATTTACCGGATTATTTTCCATGACACATATTTCACACACAAGATGGAAACCCGGTTGATTTTCCTCTTGTAGTTTGTCAGCTGCTTAACGGGTGGGAGGTATTTGCTTGTACTAGCAGTAGCAAAGTTGCAAAGCAAAGTCAAGGCTCTAAGCGACATTTCCAACAACGAAAATACCAGCGATGTGGTAAGTCACATAAAACTGTCAAACTATGTTCCTATATATTTCGATTGTATCTTACTCTGTATAGTATGGTACTGCAGTCTAGTGTCACCCCATGTGCCCTCGTGATTTCCAGAAGTGACTAAACAATTGCTTGTGAGACGAGGTAACCCAAATATGGACAGTTATCCCATGCTAGATGAACACTCATATTACCTATATCTTTCTATGCTGATGAGTAGGTAGGGTTACTTCTGGAAGACTGTACATTCAGAAAACAGCATATAGATCGGAGTATTGGCATGGAGTTTTATCATGTATACTGTCAGATACATTTTGGACTTTTGGTATCCCAGTGTAAGTTTTACCTCATTATGACAACAAAATGAAAAGGACGACAATTGCAATTATTTGTATACATGCCATACACAGGTTGATACCAGGAAGCATATAATAACTTTCTAGATAAGTTAAAAAATAATGTGGTTAGGGACCTGCTGATGCCAGCGGGTCGGATGTCTGAAAGCATACCATATTTTGATTATGACCGTTCATGATTAAAGCATTATAATTCCACCCACCGGTCATATCTAACGCCAGATGTGTTACAGTTAAATTAAAATGTATCTATAGTTATCCCACTATGAGCGATGTGAGTGGACTGTGTGTAGTGCGTATCCTGATATTATATTGTGGTAGTGTTTGATGTGCAAATGGGTAAAACAAAAACATCTCATTGTGCCATCCGATAAATACATGACCAATTCGATAAGAAATTATAATTTGTTCACACTCACTGAAGCAACCACATTTGAAGAAATGATTTTGATGTTCCTTATCTCACATCTGGCTTTAAAATAGTTTCCAATTTTCGCCCAATCAAGTAGGGGGCGTGAACCCGCATCAACCTTGTCTAGCCCACACTTCGATAATGGTATCCACCTCATATTGATTATGTCAAAGGTAACTGGCATAAATAACAATCAGGATTTCAATGTATTACTGTTACTCGGTTCTTCGTTTTAAACAATCCTGTTCATCTGTAAATACCTCGCTCAAATTGCCAACGATTTCAAGGGACACAGATTACTTGAGCACGAATGCTCATGAATGCAAGATTCGTCAATAATGGGCACCATTCTGGTAGAAATTTTAAATAGAATTGCGCATCATGATGTCCCGGAGTAACATGATACAATGAATATAATACTTTGGGTTGTGTGAGACATTAGATGGCGGCAATGACGGCGATAAAAGTGAAACATGACATATTTCACCATTTATTCTGACCACCGTATTGGCAGCCATCTTGGCATTGTAAGCCGTTGTGTAATCCAAAAACGACATTGAATTATCGTACACACCAAACATCTCCGCCACGCTACATTCTGCGCTTTATGGCTTCAGAGAAGATGACAAAAATGGCTTTATGTTATTTTTGGAGAAAAATAACTAAATTTTGTCAAAATTTTGTGCCAGGAGGTGCATTGTGTAATATTTTCACTTTATTGTTCGAGTTTGTATATCGGGATATACCTTAAACTATAGTTTAGCAGTTCATCAACGACCGCTTTGTTAGTTAAGCCATTTAAGCAAGTAATTGTGGGCAATTCCACGTGACTGACATTACATTCAAAGAACTTTTTCGAGATTCATTGTGATGAATAGAGCAACATTTATAAATATATAATCTTATTTCTATTTGTGATGTTGGCTTGTGCCAGGGTGCACCCAAAAATGTGCATTATTCTGAGTTTAGTCAAGCGATGATAAAATGGCATCGTTCAATGATAGCGTGACTGACATTACATGAAAATATCAAGGCATAGTGCGAACTTGTTTTCAAATTCAATTTGTCTTAAATTTACACAAACTCGTATGATTTTCTTTGTTTAATTTTCGTGGTAGATATTTCAAGATAATGTAAAAGCAAAATTTAAGCTTAGAACTAACATGAAATATTATTTGTTGTCCAAATTATGCGTGACTGACATTACACTAATTTCGTGACTGACATTACGCTATGAAATATATCAAATATTTCCAACAGTTTCCGATCCAAATGAGTAATTATTGCCCAACAAGTGCATTCTTACATATTTCCCAATTTCCACCTATATTGCGGCTGCCATTTTGGGTTAGAATGTCATTTTTTAATCCAAGGCGGAATGAAATTGCCGTATACACCAATTATATCTACCCTTACTAATTATTTTCTTTTTTTTTGCCTTCCAGAAAATTAAAAAAAATGTGTTTTATATAATTTTTTAGGAAAAATTCTTAAATTTATTAAAATTTCGGGTCTGGGGGTACATTATATATTGTTTCTACTTTAATGTTCGAGTTTGCATACAGAAACTTATATATTATTACATTCTTTAGCAGACTTTCAACGGCCGTTGTGTTAATTAAGCCTATCGACATGTAACCGTGAGTTCTATGTGCCTTATACCACAGCATGGGCATCTTAACTTTAGGGGGGAGGGTTGATTTTTCTGCATCTGATAAAAAATAATGCGGCCTGCAGCGATAAGTTATATATCAAAATATAGCCAATTGGCAGTAGTTTCCCATGGTATAAAACAATGCGGCATACCCATCTTACTTTAAGATTTAAAAGAAACGAAAGACAACGCTTTGCGTGAATCCACATATTTGTCTCACCCAAAATATTATTTGACGGCATATGACGTCACGACTGCAATTCCGAGATTCAATGGTTACATGTATTACACTACTCTGTTTATCGCCCCACTCTCAGGTATCAAAATTGGACGAATATTTCTTCTCAAAATGTGTGAAAATGTCGGCTTTATTTAAAAAATGACAGATTTGTTCATCGGGTGCCTCAAAAACCACGCGGTGAGAAAAAAGTCAGCCTATCTGACAAATCCAACATACGGATTCCGAAAATTTAGTATTTACGCTAACCAAAAATGTAGGTCTCATAAATTCCCTCTCGAGGCGACACCTATGTCCATATTTGCCTGGCCTAGAGGCTGAACCTGACCAGCTAGGTACGTAGTCTCAAAAATGGAATGAGTATCATTTACTCACATCATCCTTTTTTGACAATGCTCTCTTTCTGCTTTTCGACTTCTTTGTGGAATCTTTTTCTGTCAGACTTTTGTGAGACTATGAAAAGGAAACAATCACATGAATTAATTATAGTGATGCTTGTGTTTATTTAGGAAGTTGTCAAAGAGAATTACGCCACCGTGAAGCATCAGTCATCACACTTTACATTGCCTGAGACCTAAAGAAGACTGAAATTAATATGCGTTTCCCCATGACAGGGCCTACTATACATGGTTGAATTTCAGGCAGGGTTCATACAGGATTTTCACAATTCAAGGACTTGTCCCAGATAATAGATGACAATTCCAACAGGTTATAACATTCCCGTATAGCATTCCTTTCATTACAAATGTTACTATGTAACAGGCTTATAAGCTTTAATGTAACCTAGTGCTCTCATCCATGTTGTTCTAGTTATTTTAAAGCGCAATCTCAAGTACAGAGCCAGAGCATTGTGGATTAGCCTCCCCGAATATTGGAGACATATTTCAACCATAATCAGAAGAGGTCCACTGCATCTGAAATTAGGAGACTTCATATACCGTACCACGTGGCATCAGCATTATTTCAAAAGTCATCATCATACTTATACATTGCAGTTATGCCATATATTTTATCTTTAAATGGTGGGATATTGTGTCGATAGTCATTGTCAAGATGGCTATATATTTCTAAATTATCAGTTGACAATTTAGATCTTTATCGGCTTTATGAAAACAAGGAAAATATTTATTATGAAGCAGAACGTTCCTCTCACGGAACATATAGTATTTAAAGATCGGAATGTTGGATGAAACGAAGTGCAACTGTTGCGTGTGCTGCTTAATTACATATACCGATCAGATAGTTACATTATTTACAAAGTTATGCAAGTGTATTGGAGGAGCCAAGGGCGGGGTTTTGTACTTTCTCAATATTCAATGACTGGTTGTTCAATTCAAGTACATTCAAGGTTCAATCGGATTCAAGGACTATTCATTCCGAGGTTTGAAATTCAAGTACTATTCATTTCTGTGCGAACCCTGAAGGGTATTTTTAATATAACTTTGACTTTTTGTTTTTCACAACCGAAGTTTCAGCTAGGGCTTAATTTTCCACATGTAGATTTGAGTGACAAACAATTATAACAATGAACAACGATAATCAAAATTTATTCGCGCAATTGCCAACATCTGACTCGAGTAGAAAACTCTTTTTGTGGAATAATTAGCAGTAGTTCAGCTGAAAATCACGATAGATGTCAGTTGAATGAATGTTAATTACGAAAAATGTGGAAGTGCAGATGTCTGCATGGTGCCCTCTCACATACCCAACCCCCGCTAAGGGCTGTGGCCCTTGTAATCTGACTTTGGCACATCATGAAGATTCTTAACTATCAAAAATCAGAATCAATTTTAATTCTCCTCACTTTTAACAGATGTTAAGCCCTGTTCAGTGTTTGATTAACTATATGAAACAAAGTACTCACCTTTTTCTTATCTGTTGATTTTGGTTTTGTTATCTGCATATTCTCTGTTCTATTAGACAACTTGTTCAGCTATAAAGATAAATTTAAGTTCCGATGTGGCATAAACAACACACATTGAAGTAAGACAACATGTGGCAAAATATGATGCCACTAAAAGCGCAGAAATAGTATCATTGCTATGGCTATTAAATAGTCTGTTCACAGACAAAACAACACTACATTTTTAAAATTATAACGGTTCAGTGGTAGTTAATTAATAAGTTAGTACCTCTGGATGACAATCAATGACTGGAGGTCAGCATTGATTATTAGCTCTATTAGTTGTGTATCTGTGTAAGATTTGATCTGACTTTGTGGATTTGTATTATTAATTGAAGAAATGGTTAATAATCATGATGGTGGATAATATGACCATGATGATTTATTTATTTTGGAAAAAAATAATTGTGATGTCACATTTATTTGTCTTTGGAGAGTACGTCAGGGTATTGATGCCCTATAATTCTCCAATTATCTGTAAAATTTAGTGATGAACCAATATGGAGAAACCACCAGCCGATACCCAGTTGTTGAAATTTACAAATCGGCCGATGCCAATGAAGATTGTTCTATTTATAGTACAAAAAGTGATGCAACACTAACAATAGCACTAACTAGTTAGCCATGTAGTACACAGTATATAGTCAAAGTTAGCAAATGTAAAGCAAATGATAAATAATATTATTTTTAGCTGTTAATACTGTGAAAATTTATGATCAAACAATGAAGACATTTATTCATCGGTAATATTTCCCACGAGCCTCGGAGGCCGGCAGGTGCGACATACACAATTATAATGTAGACTAAATTACGTCAAATTTATGTCAAGAGTTCAAGGACATTCTATCTGAGCATGCGTGGTGACCGCGTTATACTTTGATACACGGCCGGGCCGGAATCTATCTTAGTTACATCAAAGGACAGTCATTGGCCTTTGATAAGAACTTGAAACTAAGTTGAAAGGGACTGCATCGGCAAGCCTGCATGCTTCTTTTCAATTGGCTGGAATATTTGTTGCGCTAGTCGTCTACTTTAATACAGAATCGAAAGTTTGTTATTTTCACAATTCAAAATGCCACAGAAGCGAGCTATAATCTCTGATGGGCATTCGACCACGTGGTTGCCAATCTATTCCTATTTTCGGTACACAACTTAATTGATATCAGTCACCCAATGTATATGATTAAGCCTTACTGTTTATCCACTGTATTAACCACCATGCAGTACTCTTTAAATGTAACAGACTGACCATACTTAACAAGTTACCATTAGTTACTGTACAAAATCTAAAACAACAGTTTGTTTGAACGTTGATTTACCATTTTCTCATTTTGCTGCACAGAAAGCGGGAACAATTGGAATGCCATAATAATGGCAGGATATTTTTGCCAATGCCGATTGTAAACAGATAACCCAAATATCGGGCCAATGCCGAATTGCCATTCCAGTTAATCTGTTCATCACTAGTAAAATTTACCTAATGTAAAAAGCCTGATCAAAGCAATGACAAGAGGTGGCATCAGAGATGCTGTGTCTCGTTTTCGGTGGCTTACCGCCGGTGGCTACCGCCAATTGGTGTGCATCAGTATCGGTAGACTAATTAATAGGTAAAATCGAAAAATGACTAATTAAGGGCCATAACTCCATCAAATTTTATCGGGCCAGGCTGGTTTTCGAACTCGTCCGAAATATTCTTGGCAAGTATGTCTATTCCAAATTTTAAACAAATCGGAAGACGTTTGTTGAAGTTATCGCGCTAACGAGCTACAAATTCACGAAAAATGACTAATTAAGGGCCATAACTCTATCAAATTTTATTGGGCCAGGCTGGTTTTCGAACTCGTCCAGGATATTATTGGAAGACACTTATATACAAATTTTAGTTGAATCAGATGACGTTTGTTGAAGTTATCGCGCTAACGAGCTGAAAATTCGTACAAAATGACTACTTAAGGACCATAACTCTATCAAATTTTATCGGACCGGGCCGGTTTTCTAACTCGTCCGAGGTATTCTTGGGAGACACCTATATATCAAAATTTCAATCAAATAGGATGATGTTTGTTAAATTATCGCGCTAACGAGCTGAAAAATTGTGAAAAAATGACTAATTAAGGGCCATAACTCTATCAAATTTTATCGGACCTGGTCGGTTTTCGACTCGACCGAGATATTCTTGGGAGACACCTATAAACCAAATTTCAATCAAATCGGATAACGTTTGTTGAAGTTATCGCGCCAACGAACTGAAAATTCATGAAAAATGACTAATTAAGGGCCATAACTCTATAAAATTTTATCGGACCAGGCCGGTTTTCGAAATCGTCCGAGATATTCTTGGGAGACACCTATATACCAAATTTCAATCAAATCGGATAACGTTTGTTGAAGTTATCGCACTAACGAGCTGAAAATTCGTGAAAAATGACTAATTAAGGGCCATAACTCTATCAAATTTTATCGGACCAGGCCGGTTTTCGAACTCATCCGAGATATTCTTGGGAGACACCTATATACCAAATTTCAATCAAATCAGATAACGTTTGTTGAAGTTATCGCGCTAACGAGCTGAAAATTCGTGAAACATGACTAATTAAGGGCCATAACTCAATCAAATTTTATCGGACGAGGCCGGTTTTCGAACTCATCCGAGATATTCTTGAGAGACACCTATATACCAAATTTCAATCAAATCGGATAACGTTTGTTTAAGTTATCGCGCTAACGAGCTGAAATTTTTTGAAAAAATGAATAATTAAGGGCCATAACTCTATCAAATTTTATCGGACCAGGCCGGTTTTCGAACTCATCCGAGATATTCTTGGGAGACACCTATATACCAAATTTCAATCAAATCGGATAACGTTTGTTGAAGTTATCGCGCTAACGAGCTGAAAATTCAAAGGGCCATAACTCTGTAATAAATGTGCGGACGAACCCGATTTTTTTGTTTGCAGCTTACGTGCATGGATATGTACTCACACACCCAAAAAAAATTTAATCCGTCAATAAACGGTTGAGTTATAAGCAAAACACGCCGCCCGCCCGCCCGCCCGCCCGTCCGCCGCCCACCGTCCCTCATCAAACTATAAGTCGAGTTTTGGAAAAAAACTCGACTAAAAAGTAAACATTTAGGATATATACCTCTTTATCTATTGTATCTGTATCTTTGAAGACAATCTCAGTAACCTGGGGAATAATACAACAGAATCATCAGAATCAGGTGTCTTAAAAAAATTATTTCCACTCACCCACCACCCATACAATTTTTTTCGGGGGCAACTTATAGGTCCAAAACCTCACAAAATTTGTAAATAAATCACAATAAAATGGAATATCATTATACAATTCTGATTCTTTTCACCAAACTACTTTTTAGCTTGTATTCTAATATTTTAATACAACCCAAACAGTGGAATGATAGTTATAAGATAAGAACTAAGAAGTAACAAGAGATGGACTGTCGTCATTGCAACTTGTGACCTATAGCATACCTATAACCTATGACTGATATATTCAGACAGATGGACCCAAAAATCAGCATTTTCAGATGAACAAGATGAATAACTACAGAACGAAAAACCTAAACAAAATGATCGAACATGCCATTGAATGTCCTCATAGAGGTGAACATCCATACAATATTTCATTGTGATCTGAGCACTATTGTTCAAGTTTAGGCTTGAACAGACATCGGATGGACCAAAAAGCCAACATTTCCAGATAAACAAAGATGAATAACTCTAGAATGGAAAACCCAAACAATCGATTGAACCCTATATTGAATATCCTCATAGTAGTGAACATCCGTAACAAATTTCAATGAGATCTGATCGCTACTGTTCCAAGTTATTGAAAATTTCAATACCGCCCATCTTTAACTCTTTCAACGGATTCCACCTGGCGACGTTACGCCCACGACGTCGTCTCCCTACGGCGACGTTACCGCTGACTGCACTCCCCCAGCTCCTCTGCTGACGTTATTAGCTTTTACTTATTTACCTCTGTGTACAGGTGTGTAAGTAATCTGTAAGTGTGGTGGTTCATACATAACATATGTTAAATAGTGTTGGCCCCTCGGTGGATGTAATTATGTAAGTAAATTGCATATTTTCTGTTGAAAAAACCGCGTTTCTTCTTCACATATCGATTTGTGACAGAGATAGTCAAAACCTGGTATTTCGTCTTCACGTATCCATTTGTGACAGCGGTCCCCATTTTACAAACAGTGTGAGAATCATCTTGTATTGGTAACCGTGACCACAAAGGTAGCATGTAAACGTGTAGAACGTACAATAATACCAACTTGACAGGTACTTGGATCTGGAGCCGAGATGCCCGATTTATTTTGTCTGCGGAAACCACGCAATGCGTGCACGAAATTCATGCACAATCACCAGCTATTATTTTTCTTTAGAAATTATATATTTAGAAACATTTGCTTTAAATTAATTACTCTTGTATTGGTTTTTACACACACACACACACACACACACACACACACAAATATATCCATCAATGCAAAATGGTTTCAAGTGTTGGTCGAAATGATTTTCGGGGACCTCCAACTACAACCGATTATTCCATTCAAGCAAATTAGGCTCCCACGATCTGACCTGAAGTGGGAAGATGTTTTCTCAAATCATAGTTAGATTTAATAACTTTTATGTTGAAAATATATGAATATCAACTTTAAATAATAACAATATTCTTAATCATTGGGAATAGCAAATAAATAAGTCATATCCAATTTTAATCATTGCGGAATGCAAATAAATAAGTCATATCCAATTTTGTGTTTATCACCAGCTGATGATGTTTGCGCACGTGACCTCAAATTCTATGTTGCGTTTTCGAAAAGTCGGCTTTTCGAGTGCGATGTGACGAGACCAATAAAAAGCTGTGTATTTTCTTCAAATTATTTAAAAATAAATACAATAGTGCCAGTATGTGCTGGTGATGAATAAAAAGTATGATCGAAATTATGTTATAATCCAGCAAGATAGCCGACAAAAAACAATCACCCTTGAGGGACCTCACCACAGGTGCGCGCGTGAGACCTTGACATTCATAAAATAAACAAGTTCTTGAATTTTGCCTTTGAGGAGACATGCTGATTTTCGTCCAACTTCAAACAGTTTATTTACAAAATTGAAGATATTGAATGAGACATCAGACTGAAGACGAGATCAATGATTCTATATAAAGCATATCACTGCAGGATTTTCGTCGGGTCATTTATTGATTGAATGTGATCGTATTTAAATGACATTTGTAAGAACACACCGCGAAATCGGAATACACGCACATGTTTTGCTGTCGGAATGTAGGTCAACATGACGGCTTTCGCAGATTGCGGAATGGTGCTATTGAAACGAACATTAAATTCATTTAACAATACTAATTTAAATAATCAAACAACGAATGCAATCAATTATACAAATAATCAAATGCTGTAAAATTAACAACTTGAAAGAACATGATTGTGACATATGAATTATGTAGACGGATCACACATGGTCACGTCAGGCATGATAAACATGCACAAAAGGTCAAACGTGCTTGTTCCAGTTATCGTCCAATCAGGTTAACGTACCGATGCCGATCGAAAATCAGCCCAATTAAATTACCATGCTTTATTTTGTGAGTTGAAGAGTGTAGAATTGTGGTCAAAATAATCCCGTCACAACAATCCAAGTTCTCTAATGAATTGTATATTCAATGACTAATTGCATGATACTGCATCATTATCTACACACGGCATCTTCAGAAAGAGAATGATCGAGAGATAATAACCATTAATTCTGTAAATCGTCGATAGATTGTAAGTTTTTTTCTCGAATCATTTGCGCTTTACATTTGATATCAAATAGCGTACGTATTAAACACGGAATGCAATATAAACATTAGAATAATTAGGGCCTATAATAATGTTAGTATATACTATTATTGCATGGCTTCTAGAAAATAATGTATTGCTAGCTATATGTTAATCACATGTATATATTCTTCATTTTGAAGTCCCAATTGAAAT
The DNA here is from genome assembly GCA_032622095.1 of Siphonodentalium dalli. Lineage (NCBI taxonomy): Eukaryota > Metazoa > Mollusca > Scaphopoda > Gadilida > Siphonodentaliidae > Siphonodentalium > Siphonodentalium dalli. The sequence goes on from CP136067.1 coordinate 54,495,366, forward strand.
TCTGTAAAAATAACAATATCAGATATAATAAATACCAGTCCCGTAAATTAAAAAAAATCACCGTGACAGAATGATCAGTTTCACTGTATATGATTCACATCTATAGCTAGAATTGTAACTTGATGTCAAAAACATATGATAAGAAAAAATACCATGATAAACATTTTATCTATCTGTATTGCACCAATTTGCACGTAAGAGTTTGTCCGCTATTTGTATTTCATTTTGTTCATTTATATAAGAGGAATTAACTGCTATAATGTATGCCATATTAGTTCTCATAGACAGGTTGGTGATGACCCATATAGTATGCTATATAAACCTATAGGTTTCCAAAAGTGTGACAAAGCTACCCAGAGTGGGAAAATTGCAATGAAGCTGCCAATTAAATTCAATCAGAACTTGTATAGTAATACATGCTCATTTTAAATATATATATATATGAATGCTCGGTTTACGACCTATATATACTGGTCATTATAAAAGATGCAGTTTGGCCACGTGGTATGGAAATCGACGTAAGCAAAAGTATAGGAGAGTGATAAAGAAGAAAGTGACGGCACAAGTAGAGGTAAATGTAGACAAGGGAATGGGAAATATATATATATACCCCCCCCCCCCCCACTTGGTCAACTTTGTCGCAGTTTTGGGAACGTGGATGTTATATATATTTCCGACATGTCAGGTGAGTCGCAGTTTGGAATGGCACACTTTAGTGGGATGGATTAATCTCGGAAGTGTTGCAGACTATTCACGTTCAGTTCAGTTCAATTAATAATTATTTACGCTTAAGAGCAATTAGTTGTGCTTTAGTGTAAAAACATTGCACTTAAGCGCAAATACTTGCACTTAAGTACAACCATTTGTGCTCAATCTTAAGCGCAAATAACTGTGCTTAAACACAAATAATTGCGCTTAAGTGCAGATAATTATTAAAAGTGAATTTGGCCTCTCATATACATAACCATGCATTTGTGCATTTACATTTATGCTTGTTGATATGGCAAGCCGTTTTCACATTTTCGATTGATTTGAACTTAAGTCCAATTATTTGGACTTAAGTCCAAATAATTGGACTTAAGTCCAAATAATTGGACTTAAGTCCAAATAGCGAATTGTACTTAAGTCCAAATACCACATAATTGTGAATTCGGCGAGGAATTGTACTTAAGTCCAAATGAATTACACTTAAGTCCAAATACCGATATTTTCATCTATTTGGACTTAAGTCCAATTCCTCGCCGAATTAACAATTATGTGGTATTTGGACTTAAGTACAATTCATTTGGACTTAAGTCCAATTCATCTGTATAAGAAACACCCCCATCAGATATTAAGCAGGTCTGGTTTTGCTCATAGGGCGGAGTTGTGGGAAAATGGCCGTTTACATGTGGGTCTAATTCTTGTTGATCTTGTTAATTGTTACCTTTCTCAACATATATAATGAATCAGCTCGATGTGGACCAGATCCTATCAACAATAGCCCGTGTTGTAAGAAGTTGAAAACCGAGCAAATTATACAAATAAGACACTTAGTAAATGCAATAAACGAAACTGCGTGTAGCCTACACTACATGCTGTCAAATAACAATTGAATCAAGTCGTGAATTAATTTTACTTCATTCATGAATGCAGTTAGCATTTATTAAGATGCCAATTCGGATTCGAAACATTTTCAATCTCGGCATGCCGAAAACAAGCCACGTGACAAAGGGGACGTACGGAGTTAGTCTTGGAGTCAGGAATGCCCTGGTTAGTACGGAGTTTGACTGTCAATCAAAACTTGCAGGAATATACCATTACAAAGAAGGGGACTATCGTTTCAAACCAGATGAATTGGACTTAAGTCAAAATGAATTGGACTTAAGTCCAAATCAATTCACTAATTGGACTTAAGTCCAAATAATTGGACTTAAGTCCAATTATTTGGACTTAAGTCCAATAATTGGACTTAAGTCCAAATCAATTCGCTAATTGGACTTAAGTCCAAATAATTGGACTTAAGTTCAAATCAATCAAAAATGTGAAAACGGCTTGCCATATGTTGACCGAGATAAACCCTCCCCACACATGATTCAGCGATCTAGTTTCAAGTCTGCAAATTGCGTGTCTGTCATTTGCAGAATGAGGTCCCCAGAGGGTGAATTTAGTGACGCTATCCCGCACAGCGGGCTAGCATCACCAAATTCACCCTCTGGAGATCTCATTCTGCTTAGGCCTCATCTTCAGGGAAGTATCTATAGTCTCAAATTAACATTGTTTTTAGTTACAGTTTCCCTTCTGAGAAGTTTCTATGTCCCCTAATTTGCAGCAGATAAAATGCATAACCGAGGTGCCCAATGGGTGAACATCACCAACTTCAACTGGGAAACTTCAATCTGATCCTAGGTCTACCATAGCACTTGAGGCTCTAAGCAGAATGAGGTTCCCAGAGGGTGAATTTGGTGATGCTAGCCCACTGTGCGGGATAGCATCACTAAATTCACCCTCTGGGGACCTCATTCTGCAAATGACAGACCCGTTATTTGCAGGCTTGTCTAGTTTGCATAACTAGCGCCAATATTCCACTTTGGTGTGGAAATCTTCCCAACACTTTCTCCCCTGCTTGATGCACAGGTGATTTTTGCATAAACTACACATATATATAGTTTTCGCAAGTTTGTGAGGATTCTGACGATATTGCCTACAACCATTTTGCTTCATCCAATGCGCATGTTTGCGGCGGCATACGGCGCAAGTGTTGTTACCTGTGCCCTCAGCGGTGGGAAAGTGATTTCCAGGGAGCAACCTGACTTCAGAACGGGTGATATCTGATAACCTTGCCTTTGGTTGAACCCTGTTGTTCCCAATAAGGCCAAGCACAAGTTCATCTTTGAACTCGAGCAAATCACGTTTGCATTTCTTTTCAGGGAAATGGTTCCTTTCGTTTCCTTCCAGAATGAATGCATTAGCCACTGCCCATTGGATTACCTTATATACAACTTTCTTGTACCACTTATAGCACTTCCGGCTTTTGCTCATAATCGAATTCTGATCGTAACGATCAACGCCTCCCATATACGCATTATAATCCTTGACCAACTGTGGGCATGGCAGTTGTGTCTTGGATCCATCCTTCTCCCGTCGATCCACAGAAACCTCATTCACTCTAACATGGATGCTGCTGATAAAATAAATTGGTTTCCGATCTTGCCATACAGCAACACACAACTCTCCATCGTCGGAGAACCGAACATCATATTCACCTCTCTTCATTTCTGATTTACCTTTAACGATGTCGGCAGGAACCAGTTTCCTTCGGGGCTGCAATGTGCCGCAGAAATAAATCCCCTTCATATTTAGGTTGTGGGCTAAAATGGGGCTGCTGTACAGTCTGTCACAATAAAGATGGTGACCTCTGCCCTCCATACCTCTCATTAAGTTAATAACGACGGCCCCAGTTTGGCCCACAACGGGAACCAATGATGAGTATACTGGGTTACTGTTCTTTCCTGTATAAATATCGAACGCATAGTTGTACCCCGACTTTGACTCCGCCAACACATAAACCTTTATACCCCACTTGGTCGGCTTATCCTTCAAATACTGCTTCATACCAAGTCTTCCTTTAAAGGGAATCATGGCCTCGTCGATTGATATCTCCCTATCGCAGGTGTACAGTTCACGAAACTTGGTATTCATGTGATTTATAAAGGGAGATATCTTTGAAAGTTTGGTTGACGATTGGTTCTCTGGGTCGGAGAAATAGATATATTTGTTTATTGCCCTGTATCTTTTCTCCGAGAATACTTCCCATATACCCGGCGTGTGTGTCGGCCAATTGTCGGAACAACCTTTCAACTCTGGGAACAAGCATCAGTTCGTTAGTTATTATTTGCATTGCTATAAAAGCTTTAATTTCTGTCACATCTACCGGGCTCCACTCTTTATTAACATTTGTCCGCTGTTTTATGATTATCTCCGCGTTCTTATTCGTCCACTCGAGTATATTGTTCAAAATTTCATCGTCTAAGTATTTACTCAGATAATATAATGCTGGTTTTATTTCATATTCATCTGAGTCCCTATCAATCTGACAGGTGGGGCCTGGGTTCTCAACTTTGAAATCCGTTATACTCGGAGGGTCAGTTCTCATTGTTTTTTTCCATTTTATTCCCTCCACAGAAGACGCCACCGTTGGGAAGAACCCATAAAAATCGTCCTCAAATTCGTCTGAATCGAAATTTACATCGCTCCCAAAATCGAAGTCTGACTCGGACGATTCTCGTCAGACAAACAATCTGAGTCCGAACTATAAACGTCATCGATATCCAGGCGAGCCCTTTTACTTTTAGATTTACTCATGTTTACAATTACACTCGATCACATTGTGCGACTTTAACTTATGCATTGGCAAATTGACGTCAGACAGTCAGTTTGGGCTGGAATAGCACTTCGCTGAGCAGCATGCACTCTTCCGAAGAAAACAATCATTTTTTTCCGATCACTTTGAATAAACAATACAAATATGGCGCTCGACTTTCAAAACAAAGAACCAGAATATATATATATTCTCTGCGGGATTAATACATAAATTATTATAACTAATACCTATCGCGTGTATATTTGAAAGCAGTTAGCGCCAAAGAGAAAGTACGTCTATTTTTATCACTACCGGGAAAACCCCGCCTAGTTTTTGTTTTGTTTACGTCGAACAAGAATGTTCCATTTTCAAGGTTATTTGAATAAAACATGGGATTGCATGAAGGATAATAACACAAATAAGCAAACATACAAACACAAATGTATAAAAACTTTATTTCTGATTATATTTCATGAAACATGCATTAATATTTTCGATTAAATTGATATAGATCTTGAGAAATACGTCGTCGCAACAAAAGTCAGGTCTCAGTCCCGGTATTCCGGGAATCGCCGTATAGGGAGTGTATGACGTCGTCCCGGTATTCCGGGAATCGCCGTGCAGGGAGTACGTTACGTAATCGCGGTATTCCGGGAATAACCGTTGAAAGAGTTAATGGACTCGACAGATGTTTCATCTGCATTAATAGTGATAAGGGGTGTTTACTGCCCGCACAAATTAGAGTTTAGGTGGGTGAAGGCGGGTCTCAGAATGATAGTCCTGGTTAATAAAAATGTTCAACAAACCTGCTTCTCAGGTTCCACATTGCTGTCATCACTTTTTCGTTTAAAATATTTAGGAATAGCTTCAAACTTTAGTTTTTCTTTTTGGACAATCTTTCCAAGTCTGTAAAAAAAAACATGAGATTCACATCAGAGAAGCTACACGGTCAATAAAAAAATGTGCTGAGTAAACCCACAAGCCAAATTTGTTGAGTGTTATAGCGCTTACACTCGGCAAACAATCCAGGAATCCAGGAGGCATAACTCCTTCACCTCATCCAAGAGATTCATTAGGCCACAAAAAGTGTCAGTGTTTCGGTTCTCAGGCCTGCGCGCATGCTCCTCCCAACTCACAATTTTTGTTTGATTTTAGTCTCCGCTGAAAACTCGTGATAACCCGCCAGTCGATCATCTGTGAATGCAAAAAATCGGTATCAATTTAAGAGTATGTTTTCGATCAAGTAACAGAATGCGGAGTGAGTGAAAACGGAACAAACCGAAGTGGTTGTGCAATGGTAAATGCATTTAACCTTGATGCTAAATCACCTGTTTTTCAGACCATCCCATGTGCATGTCGTCGAACAGAGTAAGAGTTCATTTCAGTTAAATTAATTAAACTCTGTGTTTTGTAGACTATTTCCAATCAAAATTGTTTAAATGATACCGTAATAAAAAATATATTAGACTGCACAGTTAAAGATTACTGAAAAAATCTAGTACTCCAATGAGTTGTACAAAGCTGTCTTCAATAAGATGTTGTACAGGGCAACATATAAATTAATTTAATCGAATGACGATCTAAAAAATGATGGACTCGTTGTTTGTCAGTATCGCACTATCGGTGTATCACACAGAACCAAAATATCTAAGTCGTTTAAAAATTGTATATTCGTGAACCAAATTAAGATGAAATAAAAGGTCAGCAGACCACAGTGTCCCCCGACAACATGGCAAGTCGATGCCGCTTTGTTAAAGAAATTAAAAAGTCGAAAAGGGTTAATAACTCCATTTATTAGCTATATAGATGTTGCAAATCACCAACATGTTAGGAACAATATCCCAGAGTTTCAAATCTCTACATTTAAAACTGTAGGAGGAGTTGATTACACCATGAAGGTACCCAATCTCATCCAAAAGGCAAAAATGTTCCAAATTTTCTAAGTCGAAAAACCCCCCGAAAATATGGAAAAAATGATATTTTTGATTAGCTATATAGATGTTGCAAATCACCAACATGTTAGGAACAATATCCCAGAGTTTCAAATCTCTACATTTAAAACTGTAGGAGGAGTTGATTACACCATGAAGGTACCCAATCTCATCCAAAAGGCAAAAATGTTCCAAATTTTCTAAGTCGAAAACCCCCCCAAAAATATGGAAAACATTATATTTTTGATTCGCTATATAGATGTTGCAAATCACCAACATGTTAGGAACAATATCCCAGAGTTTCAAATCTCTACATTTAAAACTGTAGGAGGAGTTGATTACACCATGAAGGTACCCAATCTCATCCAAAAGGCAAAAATGTTCCAAATTTTCTAAGTCGAAAACCCCCCCAAAAATATGGAAAACATTATATTTTTGATTCGCTATATAGATGTTGCAAATCACCAACATGTTAGGAACAATATCCCAGAGTTTCAAATCTCTATGTTTAAAACTGTAGGAGGAGTTGATTACACCATGAAGGTACCCAATCTCGGACGGACGGACGGACGGACGGACGGACGGACGAGGGTCATTTCTATAGTCCTCCGACGGAAACGTCGGGGGACAACTATGTACTAGGAATCTTTCATCTGATTTGATTCGAAATCGGCTGTTCTGATTCGAACTTTATCGAACACTGGCGCCAGTTGCATTCTCATTACTTCAATGGACAACATTGCTTTTTCGTGAAGATATATTATGATATCAATGCATATAAAGAACATTTCCATCAACTGAGCTATACTATAGACACCAAATCATTGTAAGACTTATGCAACTGATCATATATATGTCAAACATGTGAAAGCGTTTGATTTCTGGCGTCAATATTGCTTCTGATACTGTTTCATTATTGTATAACAGAGACAGCCACAAAGAATGCACACTTAATTGGTTAGACATCCATTTGATTCATTTATAGATATCTTTACATTGTATAATGATGATCATTTATCATCATTACGAAGTGAGCAAATAGATATTGGTACGGCCTCTGAGTCATGTATTATCTTCATCTTCACTATTATTATGCCTGATGCAATGATTCGATTCGAGATTTGAAAATGCCCGATTCGCAGGGCCCTACCATGAACAATAAATCAAAACAGAAAAAATCTAACAAACGGATGAGACATATAAAAAAACCAGATGATTCATAAAAAAATAGTTATGTTCCGATAATGAAAAAGCCCATCGGACTGATTTCCTATAACTGGAGGCACAATCAGTTGATTTCCGATTCCGATATTTATATATATTGGGTGTTTGTTCCCGTATACACCCATTGCACTCCCTATCGCAGTATACTTCCAAAGCCAAATACATCAAAGAAATATATTCACACTGCCATGAACGCGACTGTACTAATTCATTCAGTGTGCTTCAAATTATAGTCACAGCATATGTCATATGTACGTGCTTGACAGGAAACTACAATGTCATTAATGAGGTCAGCTGTTTACAGGTTCCTTTGAGTCTATTTCGTGTCCACATGATTAATGAAAGGTCAGCCGACCACAGTGTCCCCTGAAAACATGGCAAGTCGACGCCACTTTGTTAAAGAAATTAAAACAAATTTTGAAATGTTCTAAGTCGAAAGGGTTAATAATTTCGTAAATAAATAATTTTTCCGTCATCTATATACATGTTGCACATCTTCAATATGTTGGTAACAATAGTCTGAAGTTTCAAATATCTACGAATGAGGGTACCCTCATACAAATTCAAAAGGCCCATAACTCTGGGAAAAATCATTGGTTCAAACTCAAATTCAAACTTGACCTGTATTTTGATATGAACGACCCACAAAAAAAACCAGAATTTCCAAGTAAACAATCCAAACTTGAGTTATCATCCGGAAACCAAAGAAAAAACAAGCAAAATTGAATTTTCTAAGTTGAAAAAAGTCCATAACTCTAGGAAAAATCATCGGATCAAATCAAATTTGAACTGAATCTGTAACTTGATATGACTGATCCACATAAAAACGGTATTTGCAATTAAAGGATCCAAACTTGAGATATCATCTGGAAACCGAAAAAGTGAGAAATTTTCTAAGTAAAAACCAGAAATTGACAGGATTCCAAGTCGAAAAAGGCCCACAACTCTCGCAAAAATGGGTGGAGAAAACCCATATTCGAACTTGACCTGTATATAGGGCTGATAAACTCGCATACCAAATTTGGTTCAGATATGATAACACAAACTGAAGTTATCATCCGGAAACCAGAAAATTACAAGATTCTAAGTAAAAAAATAGGGCCATAACTCTCGCAAAAATGGGCGGAGCAAACCCATATTCAAACTTTACCTTTTGGTCTGATAAACTCACCTATGAAATTTGAACAACAAATAACTTCATATTACAAGGCATCTGCGTACGCCGGTAGGTGTATTGACATGGTTATCTATAATATCAGATTCTTTGGACGATGTCAATAGCTTCTTTTTTAGACTGTTACAACTGTTTTCTACAGTCAATACAATGGTTGTATTGTGTATGTTTATTAAAGATGCATATAGCGCTTAGAGACTATAACAGTTTGTTTTGGTAATTGGTAAAAGCTGATGTTCAACTGCGAGGTACGATTAATGGCCAATTCCAATTATCGGAACATCACTATAAAACGAGAGGCCGATCACGATCGGCAGATGTTAACCCATCCCTTGGCGAAAGTAAGTTATTCTGATCGGAATCATAAATGAGAGTTTTGAATTTGAATTATAGAGTATACTGGTATGTACTATTATAGACAATGTACCCAACACAAATTATTGGAATTTATGGGTCACTCACATTTATATAAGAGAATGCACTGGAACAGGATCTGTAAAGCTGCACAACCACAGCCTTGGGTTAAATGTGAAAAGGTGACTTGGACATGGAATACTTGGTCAAGAGATTTACAATGTTAATGTATAAAATTCTACCCACAACAGCCATCAAGATAAACACCTCACTTCTCTAAGGAGTTAAACTTCATATTACTGGTAATTAATTGTAGACTGCTAGGGTTGTCTGTTCAATTCTTAGTTGAGAAAGGGCCATAACTCCATTAAAAAATATCGGATCAAACCCATATTCGAACTTGATCTGTATTTTGAGTTGAGAAACTCACATACAAAATTTGGTTCCTATCAGTTGAGAAATGCTTTATTTATGGAAGCATGCATGAATTCTATGTCAAAGGGCCATAACTCCATTAAAAAATATCAGATCAAACCCATATTCGAACTCGATATGTATTTTGGGCTGAGAAACTCACATAGCATATTTGGTGCCGGTAAGATAAAAATATTTTGAGTTATGGCAGCATGCATGAATTCTAAGTCGAAAAAGAGCCATAACTCTGGATTAAACCCATATTCGAACTCGCTCAGTATTTTGGGCTGTGAAACTCACATACCAAATTTGGTTCCAATCAGATAAAAAATGTTTGAGTTATGGCAGAATGTGTTAATTCTAAGTGGAAAAAGGGCCATAACTCTGTAACAAAATCTCGGATCAAACCCAAATTCAAACTCGATCTGTATTTTGGGCTGAGAAACCCATATACAAAATTTGGTTCCGATCGGATAGAAAATGTTTGAGTTATCGCATTATGTACTCACATACCAAATTTACATACATCTCAATAAAATGAGATATACCAGATGAAAGGTATTTCTATTAAGTATCAGGAATGTTGAGAAGGGTTCATTTTAACTACAAAAGTCCACACTGTACTAAGTGAATGGGATATAATAGGAGAATGACTATATGAAAAATATGCAAAAGCATAAAATTGATGACCAGGGTTAACAATTTAACTCTATAAAATTAGGGGACTGTATGTCACTTGAACAATGCATTGATAGGCTAAATCTGACAGAGCTGCCTGGGAGTCCTGAGCCAACAGGGTCCACACACTATGGAAAAGCAATAAACAACAGATGGCTAGCAGCAGTGAGTATCATATTTCATTATCAATAATAGAGTTTAACTCTAGTCTCTTTCTCACAGATACCACAGTTAATTATAAGCTGCTTCTGGTTATATATTGTAAGCAAATCTCAAATCTGTTCAATTCTAAGTTAAAACGGGGGCCATAACTCTGGTATAAAAAACAGGATCTGACCCATATTCAAACTCGATCTGTATTTTGAGTTGACAAACACACATACCAAATTTGGTTCCTATCAGATGAAAACTAGTAGATTTATTGAAGCATGCATGAATTCTATGTCAAAGGGCCATAACTCCATTAAAAATAATCTGATCAAACCCATATTCGAACTCTAACTGTATGTTAGGTGGAGAAACTGACATACCAAAATTGGTTCTGATCAGATCATTTTTTTTTTAGTTATCATAGAATTTGTGAATTCTAAGTAAAAAAAGGGCCATAACTCCGTAACTAAAACTCCGATCAAATCCATATTCGAACTCGATCTGTATTTTGGGCCGAGAAACTCACATACCAAATTTTGTTCCGATCAGATAGAAAATATTTCAGTTATCGCACCATGCGTAAAGTGTCTACAGACAGACAGACAGACAGACGGACAGACGGACGGACGGACTAACGACGAGTGGTCAATCCGGACAACGACACTATGTTTACCATACTATGGTATGGGTAAACATAAAAAAGAAAAGACATATTATGGACTTGTTCAGGTCCGTTAAATTGACAAGTTAATACTTATGCTATATGGCAACTTAGGTAATGTGGCATTCTACTAACGTCTCCGGAAAATTCAAATAAATCGACCATACCACTGCATAGAAATCATCATCTTAACTACGCCCAATTGTAAATATTTACATCTCGATTCGGGACGCAACATTTGGCGATAAACTAACATAATTGATTTTGCCATCGAAAATCATTGCATTTAATTAATATATAAAAATGACCATGTGTGTTGTCAATTTGGATTATTATTTGTAAAAAATAACTACTTTAAGCAAAATTATTCTCAATTTCTATTTGATCACCCTACCGGAGTGTTTCACATCACTTTAAATCTGGTGAGGGAATATTATTCATATTTTTATCTGATGAAACTAATTTTTTTAATATCTAACATGTCATAAAAATTTAAAGACAATTGCAAATTGAAATTAAAGCTTATGATAATTAAAGAATAAATCACTGGTTTTGATATTCAAGGTTTTAGACAGTTCATATAATGTCTTACAACTAAGTTATGGTGGTGGTGAATGATAAGGGTCATCGAAGGTGAGGTAAAGTTAAAAAACAAAAAAACAAGCACCCACATGCATTTTAGAAAAGAATTGCCCGAGAACCGGAATATTGATTTTGTGTGGCCTAAGTAGTACAACCATAATACCAATTTGGTCAAAATCGGATTATACTTAAAGTTATCACGTTTACATTGCGACATGTCACAAACAATCCAGCAGACATAACTCCTATATATAACTTTATGGTCACAGAGAATTCTCACTTTTTTCCTTTTGGTGGAACTTTGAGAAGATCTTCATTTTCCAGCCTGTTCATCAGTCCTTGTGCAACTGTGACCTCCACCCCAAGTCTACGTGCCATGTGATGTGGCATAATGCGATTCATCTCCGTACAAGCAACTAAAGCTCTTCTCCACAAACATGTCGCCTGAAATTCATGCAAATTAGAGAATCAATTTTCTTAAAGGGAACATTTTTGGTGTTGCATATTGTGTCCAGTATGTTATCAATACCTGTGATCGATCAGGGTTTCCACTAAAGGGGCAGTAGGTCCCTTTTCATGCACATGTGTATAGATATCCCATTAAATACAAATTTTTTTAGCCAAAGCTGACCACCAGTAAACAATTTTCTTCAATTCCAGGAAAAAATAACTAAACAAAACAATAATTTCAATCGAAAATACCTAAAAGTTGACATGGATAAGATATTCCTTTGATTTTGCTGCAGGTATTCACAGTTGGTTACATGAACTGGGATTTCCCCCACCCCAACCCCAAGCAGATGCCTGGGAAATATTACCCATCACATGATAACGTCACCCTATGCTACCAGGCTCCGATGTGCATGTCCAGATTATATGGTTAAAATAAAAAGTTGGCAGTTATGTCTATGAGCAACATTATTAATTGTAAATGATTCAAGGTTCTACACAAATTTTATTGGAAGAAGTAGAAGTTGGTGGAAGATTTCTAATTCAAAATTAATGCATCACCTTTAATATACAGGAAAAACCAAATTAATGTTAGAACTGTTCTCAGACACCTGCCTCGGGGAGTGACTAAAACGCCAACACAAAGCTATTATCGGCTAAAAATAGACACGTCGGAAATAGGCGATTACGGTCAAACGCAGAACAAAAATGTAAATACCAAATCACCCCATGCATTCACATTTCCCTGTCCCACTGTGATATTTTTGCATAAAATGTTAGATTAACATCTTCTCGACATCATTGTAGCATTTTAATGACCATAATCAAGATTAAAACATGTTTTTTCGCTGATGGGACGGAAGCGGTAAAGCGCAGAACAACCATAGGAAATTGCAGAACGAAAATGTAAACACCAAATCACCCCATGCATTCACATTTCCCTGTCCCACGCTGATATTTTTGCATAAAATGTTAGATTAACATCTTCTCGACATCATTGTAGCATTTTAATGACCATAATCAAGAATAAAACATGTTTTTTCGCTAATGGGACGAAGCGGTAAAGCGCAGAACAACCTTAGGAAATTGCAGAACGAATATGTAAACAACAAAAGCATTCACCGCATTCATATTCACCCGTCCCACAGCGATATTTTTACATAAAATGTTAGATTAACATCTTTTCGACATCACTGTTGCATTTTAACTGGTCCAGTGCTGGAAGCCCATATTTGGACCCTATGTAAGAGTGCTGGAAGCCCAGATCTGGGCTTTGGTGGTGTCACTGTATTGTTTGTTTAGTTTAATCATTTAATTCATATTTGTCAGGTGATATTTTTGAAATATTGTTACATATATAATTAAATTGTGACCTTGTGAAGTTTGATTGGATGCCGACCAATAAAATTGTCAGAAAGAGTAGTTTTATTGTGAAAAGTTAGAGGAAAATGACAAATTGTTTTGCACAATGGCGTCCAGATACCAGGCTGATATCCATAACCTAATCCGACAACTAGGCTCATGACCTTTATAACCTAATCCGACATCCAGTCTTATAACCATAACCCATTAAGTCAACCAGACTCATAACCATATCCTAATCAGATAACCAGACTCATAACCATATCCTAATGTGACAGCCAGGCTCATAACCATAACCTAATCTGACAACCAGTCTTCTAACCATAACCCTGTAGCGTAGCTACGATGTACCCATCTGTTAAACTGTCATTTGTATTGTTTTATAATATTAGGCATTGTTAGATTTTTTTTTATTATAATTTATTCATCTTTTTGGTACAATTTGCGATATGTTTTACATAAATTCAAGTACATACATAACTTATATAATAATAAAGATATATGTTATAAAATCTTACTTTTTCCAATGCATTTTTACATTATATTGTGGCACAGTGTCAAATATCGTTCAAATTAAAATGAAATCCATGTCATTAAAATGTTTTGTCAGGTCTTCATTAAACAGTCATTCTCTGATTTTACTAGTGATTGACTTTTTAATGGTATAACTAAAATATAATGGTTGTATTTTTTTGTATAAGCTGACCTGTTACTCATGTTAGAGGTTGTGTTTGTGAACTTTTTGCAGAGGCCTTGCACATTTTCCATCCTATCATTTTGGGGGGGAAAAAAATTGGGAAATGTTCTGTCCGGAAGAACAGAATCGAATTCAGATCCTATTATTTTGTATTTTACGATATAGTGTTTTCTTTAAGATACATCATTAATTAGGCTGAGGACACTATTCCACTTTTTTTCAAAACTGCTTACTAAACTGTTATTCCATTGGGTTGCTAATTTTTCTATTTTGAACTCATGATTTAGGAAATTTAAAAGGGATGATTTTGACACGTTTTCTTTATTGCATCGTGTTATATAAATATAATGTTTTGTTAACAGTATTAAATTATTTATTGCTAAAAAATGTTGGTTTTTCCCAATTCCAAAAAGTATTTCATCCGTTGTCAATGCAGAGTTTATATTAAAGCAATCATCCAGAAAGCCTGACACATAATTCCATAATGGGAGTACCTTGCAGCAGTTTGCTAGCAGGTGCTCAGTAGTTTCTCTTTCATTGTTACATAAAGTACACATACTAGTTGATATGATTTTACATTTTTCCAGGAATATATTTGTGACCAAGGTATTATGATTTATTTGGAACTGGAAGGCTTGCAATTTTGTACTTTTTGTAATTTTTAAACACCTCATATATATATTTTTCCAGTCTAGTTGTTGTGACTCAAGATTTAGTTTGTTGCACCACCCAATTTGGGCACATGGCTTATTTGGTACTAAAATATTTATGAAATTCCAATAGAGGTAATTGTTTAACCTTTCCTCTCTTTGAATGTCTTGTTGGATCTTATTTTTTTTAATCTCATCGAGTGTATTCTGACTAGATCTTATTATTTTTCTCCAATTTAAAGGGATTGAAATCACTATTCCTTGCAATGTTAGGTAATTCACTTTAAGTCTATATTTTAGAAAAAATTCTTCAGTATTCATAAAAGAATTGTCTTCATTTAAAATATCGTTGACACACAAAATTTGTTTTTCTATCCATGTCTTTAGATAAATAGGTTTATTTTCCATTTTCAATGCTAAATTATTTTCAATGCTAAATTATGACAAATTGGTTGTGACTTGAAGTCTTCCACTGACGAAGGCTCATTGGTGAGCAGAGCATATGCTGTTAATACTTCTTTCCAGAATGGATTGAAATTTTGTGCTATTTTATTATGCTAGGCTTATTTAAATTGAACATTATCGTTCCTCCATATTTTTCCATTTTATCTAGTAGAATTAATTTCCATTCTGAGTAGTTGAAAGGGTCCAAAACATTTTTGAGCCATGTAACTTTTAACGATTTTGAGAAACAGCTAAGGTCAGGAATCTTGAGTCCTCCATTTTCTATGCTTTGAATTAATGTATCTCTTTTTATCCTGTCTCTTTTCCCATTCAAGAAAAATTGAAATAGCAAGCCCTGCATTTCCTTCATAATTTGTTTTGGGGGTTCAGGTAATACTGTCATTATTTGGATAATAATTGGTAGTATTAAGGTTTTTATTACTGTCACTTTGCCCATGTGGGACAGTGTCCTCAATGCCCAGTTCTTTAATATGTTGTTCATGCTTTCCTTCTTGTTTTCCCAGTTTTCCTGCACTAGGAGGGGATCTTCTAGATTCAATATAATTCCTAGAGTTTTGAATCTGCCTTTAAAATTCCATTTCAAGTTTATATTTGTTTTTAATGATTTAGTATAGCCTCTTCGAGTTCCAAACCACACCGCTTCTGTTTTATCAAAATTTGCTTTTAAACCAGATATCCTTTCAAATGCTTTAATTAAATTTATTGTTTCTTGTAGAGAGCTTTGACTACCATCGAGCCATATTATTGAGTCATCTGCATATTGACTAATTTTATATTCCCTTTCTTTTACTTTAACCCCTACAATGTTACTTACTAATTTTAATGCGGCTGCGAAGGGTTCTATGCAAAGAATAAACAAATAAGGTGACAATGGATCACCTTGTTTGACCCCTCTTTATATGTTAAATGATTGTGATAGATGGCCATTGTTTATAATGAGGCAAACTAATGAGGCTGTTTGCCTCATTATAGAGCGTTGTCACCCAATTACACAATGACACTCCGAAACCAAAAAATCTCAATGTTTTCTGTATGAAATTCCAACTTATAGAATCAAAAGCTTTCTCATAATCCAATAAGAGCATTAATCCAGGTATATTTTGTTCTTCACATTCTAAAAGCAACTCATATGTCAAACTGCATTCCCCAATGGAACGCCCTTTAATAAAACCTTTTTGTGTGTCACTAATCATTGAATTAATCTGTTTTTTTATTCTATTTGCTATAACTGAAGCTGCTAATTTATAATCTATATTTAAGAGGGTGATTGGCCTTAATTTTTTATTAATGATTTATCCTTGCCAGGTTTTGGCAAGCAGGTAATCATTCCTTGGCGTTGTGTCACTGACATTGAGCCTTTTCTATATGCATCATTAATGGAATTTAAAACAAAAACTGCTATATCTTTCCAAAAGAATTTATAGAACTCGGCAGTATACCCGTCAATACCTGGTGATTTATTGTTTTTCATTGTTTTTAAAGTTGTTAGTAGTTCATATTCGTTTACACCCGTTTCTGAGATCTCGACTGCGCATGCGCGAAGCTGGCGCGAAGCTGGCGTCTCACGGGCTCGGCGACCCGATAAAAATCGTATCCTGGGCAAGATACATTCACATAGAAAATTTCAAGTCGATAGCTCCACCCGTTTCCGATATCTCGTCTGCGCATGCGTGAAGCTGGCGTCGCACAGGCTCGGCGACCCGATAAAATTCGTATGTGGGGCAAGATACATTCACATAGCAAATTTGAAGTCGATAGCTCCACCCGTTTCCGAGATCTCGTCTGCGCATGCGCGAATGGGGGCGCCGCACGGGCTCGCCAATACGACAACGTCCACCGCCTGGTCAAACTACACACACGTACCAAGTTTCGTCCCGATCGGTCGAGAATCATAGATTTGTATTAATGACAGACATACAGACAAACAGACAAAAAGAGGTCTTCAAAATATATATGAGATGAAAATGATTACCAGGAAATATGTGAAATAAATGCATAACTAGTTCTAAATTGTGTGTAATCGGTTCTTTCTCTTTATTTTTGGGGCGATATTTAAGACCGCATGACTATCCGGTTGTCAAACTTTCACTAAAAACTTCATAAATATGTCTCATGGGCACCAGACAAGGGGGTATGAAAAAAAATTAATTCCCTAACTACCTACCCTACCCTTGAGGATCGCTGATCGGTCCTGTTAGCAGAAACACTGATATTTGTTTTGGGCCTAAATACATTTGAAATTCTATTTGTTATTTCCCTTTGTTATTTTTTCTGATAAATATATAGTTTTCTTCTTGGTTAGTTCACACTGTATGTACTGTCACATTGAAATTGTATAAACACTTTATTATGAAAAGTCATTTGTCATACCCAACAATGCTTGTTATTTGTGAGTAAATGGATTAAAACCTGACTGCTGGATATTTTTGGTTATAAAAAGTGGGAACAAAACCTACCTGCTGAGTAATTGTGTAGGTACAAATAAAAACAAAAACATGCCTGCCTGCCTGTCTATTTTGAAGAAAAAAATAATAGAGAAACAAATAATAGACTTTGTGTATCCATATACTTCTGTTACCTGAAGAGCTATGGTGGATGGCAAGTCTGATAGATATGGGTCTGTTGATTCTTTGCCATCAGTGGTCTACAATATAAAACCAGGTCCTGAGATAACAAATTGTCAATTATCAGCCCCAATAGAGATATCCTATGACAAATAAAGACAACAAATCAATATTCATATTATCATAAAATAAAACTTTTCCTCCTCACTTGTATACCTGTCTACATCAAAGTGCATTTAGACCAAAACAAAAATGGTATTTGATTCTTCGGCAATTTCTTTTGAAAATCAATGCGCAAGTGAGGATTTTATTTTTATTTTTTTTCTGCCTATGGACTGGCATAGTAAACATGGGTTATTATACCTTCCCAGATCCAGAAAATATAGGGAGAACTTTGTAATGGATATAAACTAATTAAATCTGATAAAGAATGACAAATTATGACATTGTACTACCCGTACATCATATAGGATATTTCAACACATTTGGCCAATGAACTTGGGGGTTTGGACAGTCTGTGGTAACAATATGCCTGATAGTTATTGTTGCCTATAGTCTTTTGTTGAATACCCACACATACGACGTTGTATTTAGCTCCTACTCGATATTTGAAACCTAACTAATTTCCGTGTGACAGTTTCCTATTTTTGTGTTACCGGTTTACATCTATGGTGCAAATTTTAAATCCAAAATGGAAATAAAATGGTCCAATGTGGGCCATTTTTTTCAATGCGGCGATGCCTGAGAATCAAAACCCTTTTTTTTTTTGGCCCTACATTTTAAAATTAAACTGATGGCTTTCTGCCATTTGGATCTTAAATAGGTGTGTTACAAAGCATGTAAGCCTGAACATGTCATTTCACAACCAAAAACTGTTATACTACAACCTATTTAAAGTGGATATATTTTTTGTCAGATTGACTGTTATTCAAAGATTTATTCGAAATAATACCATGTTAAATTCTCACTGAGAAATTCAGACAATGTCAGAAGCTTAGAATTATATACATTAATTTTTAAATAATACATTTATTATGCAGTATCAAATTTATATTAAATAAATGATACCTTGCCACACAGATCACAGATGTGGAAATCTGGTGCCTCAGATTCTTCGATTATCTTGAAGCAGATTCCGTGTTGCCAGTACTTGCATATACCACACAGAACCATTAATCCATCATCTTCATTACAGCCACATGGACACCGCACACCGTTCGATTCAACCTGACTCGTCAAACTGGAAACAGAAGCAGGAGTGGGCATTTCTGCTTGGTCCTTACTCTCTGTGGGAGAAGTAATTATAAAGTATATTTATTGTAATGGGAGAAGTATATATAAAGTATATTCATTGTAAACAGTAGTCATTCAATCGATATCAGTACCTAGGGATCAATAGCTTAGGTTTGTGTTGATGTCATTGAAGTGAAACTTGATGTTCAAATAAAATGCAGCTAGTCAACTGTGAAAATTACATTCTGGTATGTTCTAAATTTGAAAACAGGTCGCTAGGCCACATGTTCTTTACTAAGTGGCTTTATTTGACTGGTGGCTTTTTTTTAGAAATGAATTTTTTTTTATTCTGGGAACAACTATTGAATCAAACTTTGGTTCCAACTGTCTGTTAACTATTTCTGAATCACGCAATGACATACACAAAAATTCATCAGATGTATTCTCAAATTATAAGATGTTAAGCAAAATTCATCGGACAAAGGGCCAAAAAAAAAATTGCTTGTATCTGGCAAATCGTGGGTAAATAATAGGGTATGTAGGTATGTAGGCATTTTTTGTTTTGATATTTATATATAATTTTATTTATGTTCAAAACTATTTTTACACATGATGCAATAACAAAATTAGAGTCGGCGTCTATTTTTTAGGGTCGGTCGGAAACAAATCACATTTTTTGTTTGGCCAAACCCAGATTCTAACTGGGCCCAGATTCTCAAATTATAAGTCGACAAAGACCATAACTGTGGTAAAAATGGAGGGGCTGAACCTAAATTCGAACTTGATCTGTATTTTCAAATGAGTAACTCATATACCAAATTTGAAAACAATCAGATAACTATAACTAATTGCCAGATTATATGATGCTTTTATCTGTTGAAAGCATCATGGCATTGTCCTCTTATGATGTTACCATCTCCTGATGGCGCAACCCTAGAGATTTAAATTTGTTGTGTTTCAATACAAATCACTTACAAATAGGTGAATTGATATGATGATATAAATTTTTCCGTACCTGGTACATAAGGACTTTCTGTTGGTACAACTGCATCTTCACTATTTTGTGTCATATCCTGCAAACTTGGAACTTCTTCAGAATCATCCTCAAATTCATACACTTCCACTTTTTCCTTCCTAGTCTCTTTGTTCTGAATCAACAACATATTCAAACAGATATAAACTAAGTTGAAATTCAAATGCGAATGATTTACCTCTTATCTCATGTTGAATGACAAGCTGAAATATTGATGTTATTGGCTATTGCACTTTGGAAAATTATTAGTGTTGAAACAATGACTAGTTATCAATGCATGACGTCTTCAAATCATAAATGTTATGAGTCAAGCACACTACTCACTGTGCTGCGATTTAAAACATGAAAAAATCTTATTTAACAAGAGGCCGATCACGATCGGCAGATGTTAACCCATCCCTTGGCGATAATAAATTATTATGATCGGAATCATAAATGAGAGGTTTGGTGTTGAATTATAGAGTATACTGTTATGTACTATTATAGACAAATGTACATAACACAAATTATTGGAATTATGGGTCACTCACATTTATATAAGAGAATGCACTGGTACAGGATCTGTAATGCTGCATCACCACAGCCTTGGGTTAAATGTGAAAGGTGACCTGGACATGGAATACTTGGGTTAACCCTTTTCCCATTGCTCAGCACCTGTAGTTACTCCACGTCATATAGCCAACATCACCAGGTATGAAGGTAATTGGGTGAATATTTGAAAAGTGTACAATTTGATGTTACAACCATTGGTCCTATAATTACAGAAGTTTGTGCAACAGGAGAAAACCAATTAATAATTTTTTCTAGGTACCATGATAATTAGGATGATATTCAGACAAAACAACTGAACCAAAGTCTGAGCTGTTGGATTTTTACAGAGCCAACATGAGTCCATGTCATGAATTTCTGAATGTTACTTTTCTACATTGAAATGTATAGACTAAATTTTTTTCCTGAAGAGATCAGATAAATCTCACATATTCAATCCTATTTGAGTCCATGAAACTTGAACAAAACGACTATAACTGGAATATGGACTTGCTTCATTTAAACTTGAAAATATAGATCTCATTGCTCCTGTTACCAATTTCTGTGTCACTCCTGTTACCAAGAGTATAACAATGAATTATATGAGGGTGTAAAGTAGCCTTCTCGAGGAACCTGTTACCAGAGGGAAGGTCACCAAATAGGTAATCCCAACAGAAGTCAAAATTGTGGTGATTTGATATAATTTATGCATACCGGAGAGCATTAATGAACAAATGAGGCGAGTAGGTTAATTGTAAGTCACTCCTGTTACCGCAATATCATTTCTTTCATCATTTTCAATGTATCAGGAATATGTTTTTCATATTCTAGAATGAGCCTTTTATGCAAAACATAAGTGTTTAGTTTTCAAATCTAAATACATTTTTAGAAATTTGTCATTAACTGCCATATATGTCACTCCTGTTACTTTTTTTGGTAACAGGAGTGACAGTAACAGGTGCAACAGATCATATGTGCAAGGAACATTTATTGCCAACAACACTTTGATTAGCCAGTTCTTGTCAATAAAGATCACCAAAGTCAGTAGTCATCACTTTTCATCACAAGAAGGAAATTCAATATAATCCATTTGAAAAAAAATATGAAGTAACATATTTGTTGTTTGATATTTTGCAAGCCCCCCCCCCCCCCCCCCCCCTTCAGACCATGTTCAACTTCTTTAAATTTGCCACGTATAAAATATCAGAAATTGATAGCAGTTCTGTTCAAAATAAAGACCATAAATTGTAGTCTTGTGTAATACAGCTTCTAGCTATATCTTAATGGGAAAAGTCACATGTGACCTACTAGTATTGAAGAGTCAAATGGATATGAATGATTTGGTATTCCGGTTTGATTCAAAATAAGATTTTATACTATATTTCCAACAAGAGTCACATCAGAGATGCAGAGACTGGTCTTGGTGGCTACAGCAAAATATTTTGATATTTATTCCAAGTTATTATTTTTAAGAGTGAATATTTCTTCGAAAAAGGGCCATAACTCAGTTAAAAATAATCGGATCAAACCCATATTCGAACTCGATCTGTATTTTGGGCTGAGAAACTCACATACCAAATTTGGTTCCGATCAGATAGAAAATATTTCAGTTATCGCATTATGCGTAAAGTGTCTACAGACAGACCGACAGACGGACGAACGAACGAACGACGAGTGGTCAATCCGGACGACACTACGTTTACCATACTATGGTATGGGTAAACATAAAAATGTCTTGTGAAACTATAATAAATTTAATGACTCACAATTAAAGTCATCTAAAATCAACTGATGTAGTTTCATTGCAATCTGATTTTATTTTTCTCTGCCTTTTTGGTAATCATCACTGGTATCATTGGAAATGGAATTTGGAAATGGAATTGTAGCAGACAGACCCAACGAAAATCGATATAAAAATTGAAAACAAATTTAAGAGAACAATGATTACCTCCATTATACATATTATATTTCTAATTTGGTGACAGTATGCATGTGGAGTCTGTCAGGAATGGGTTAATACTGACCCCAGTATATCCACTATTCACTATGCCAGTTAAGGTATAAATATAAGTAACAGATACTAAGATCATACATTGGCTTCTGTATCCATTGCCTCTTCCTCTGCATCCAGTCCTTCAGAAATTTCACTATTTCCTTCATCTGCCACTTCTTCCTCTTCGTCGTCCTTCAGCTCAAACTGTTTGCTGTCAGTCTTTATTCTCATTTTAACCCTGGAAAAAGAATTCAAGCATGATTCCTGCTTCATTGGAAAACTATGTTCACTACCGCTTAATCCAAGTTCCTTCGACTTAAAACTGTTATTTATTATATTTTCATCAACTTTTTACGTCATTTGAATATAAATCATATCCCCACTACCAGAAGACCAAACGTGTAATCCTACTCTCAAAGGTGTTATCCTACTCTCAGCACTGCGTCATGATGTAAATTTTTGCATCACTCTTATCCTTGGGCATTATTTTAACAGAAATGGCTGGTGATATTGTAGTTTTAAGAACGTATTTAGGTCTAACCATGTGCTTCATTGTGGTCTTGGTTGTAACAAACTGGTATAGAAAATCACTCCCATCGATATTGAATTAGAATTTTCAGCTGGTACCTGAAACCTTCCCACTGATAATAAAGTCCAACTAAAACACCCCCTGGGATTCATTGGACATTTTCTGACCGAGGACGATTCAATATAATTTTTTTTATTATTGAAAATAGGAAAATATTCAATCCACTTTTCACTTTATATTGTTTTATTTTCAATTTACAGGGTATATATATTAAAAGGCATTTTGAAAACATTTTTCATTAATCTTTAAGTTTGTTATCATTTGATGTCAAACATGGGTCATCTTTTGTTTGAGAAAGGGGTGACATATGTCAGGGATGTTAGCAGAGAGAGTTCATTGGGTGGGGGGGTGTAAATTTTGACTGCCCTGTGAGCCAGTCTGTTTTCTCAACTTTACTAATTTTAATCTGTTTCTCAACTTTTCTAATTTTAATTTTTACTCCTCTCGATACTTAATTAAAATGTCTCACCTGGTACCTAAAACCTTCCAACTGATAAAAAATTCTGGACCGCCCGCCGTAACTTTTTATTTGCAAAATTAATTTTTCACAACTTTCAGTCTGAAAATTACCAATCTCATTCTCCCAACTTGACTTTATTCTTCCAGTTTCTATTAGTTTAAGTTGCTGACGTTAATTCAGTGAGTCGTTAGTCCAATTAACTTGCATAATCGCGCTCACAAAACACACCAAACTGGGGTTAGTGGCCCAACTGAGAAAGGGGATGCCTCGAAAATAGGCAACTTTAACCGAAAATAAAACGAAGTCAATTAGACTTATGGGCCATGCATGGGCATGGGATATGTGTATTTTAAAACCCAATTGATATGTGTAGGATGTTGGTTAATAGAAATTAAATGACTTTGAACATATATGACAAGTGATTGTTTCCATAGAAATTCTCAATAAATCTGCAGTTAAATGTCAGTCTTAAATTAATATGCAAGGTCCAAGGCTTGCAGCTACATGTAAAATAATATATAAATCATAACTCATCTAAATGGAACCAAGTGGTGTTTCCGTCTTTTCAATGGCTTTTGTTTACTGAAATTAACGTTAAAATGTTTCACCAAATATTAGAGACATGAGTCTCATCTGTCATCATAAAGATACTCACCTGACGACAACTGAATATAATGGAAAAACATACAGTCAACATCGTATAATTTGACTGGTAAGTTATATCGCTTTTATAGCCTTCATATAAAAAAATAAAAAAATTTAAAAAAAGATAATCCCAACCTATACCCAAATTTTTTCAGGTCAAGTTACTGTTACCCCAAACACAGGTATTATTTTTTTTGACCTTAGTAGAATTTGGAAATTGCTTCACAAATTGTGATCCTATCTATTTAAATCAAGCCCTGTAGTATCACATTTTATTGAAAATAAGAAAATATCCAATGCACTTTACACTAGATGTTGGTTGTTTATTTTCAAGAACAGATCATTGTTTCTTTCTAAGAGTTCTTTCTGCTGTTCTTCTAGCCATGCATTAGTATGTATGCTATCGTATGTACATATTCATTAGGTTTACACTAGACAGAAATATCAGTGGTGTCAACATCTACTAATGTGATCCATACCTGGGGTCACTTTTCAAAATATTAGTGCTGATGGCGTGAATACGCCAGGGAATCCTGAGCTATGCTCCCCATGTAAAATTTTGGGGAAAACAAAGTTAAATTTGGTGCACTTTGGGTGATTTTGGAAGTCATATCAGAGGCAGACTAGATTATATTTGACTGTATTATAATTACTATTAGATAAAAGTTCTGTGTTATACCTATAATTGGCGATTGGTGTGTGGGGGCATATGTCCTAGCATTGGGTAATAAATTGCAGACAGTTTCATCTACATCAGTGTTTACCTCATGAATTGAAAGCTAAAAACTAACTTATAACAGAGCTGTTCCGACTTACTAATTTAATTGCAAATGAAATCAAATGAGAACAAACAAATTTAAAACAAACTCGAAACAATGAAGGAAACTGGTAAAAAAAAATATTTAAAAAGGAAATACTTACATGTGCCAAAGCTAAAACAACGAGAAGTTTGAGAGATCATATAGAAATGTTCAGTACTACAGTATTCAATCAGGGACAGAGTCCGAAGGCCTGGAACTTGGGTTCAGCCCTACCATTTTACGTCAGGTCCATATTTAACAATTTCTTAACTAAATGGATTCTCAAATCTGCATTAATCAGTTAAACAAGTATACATTGGAAATTGGAATGATCTATTATTCATTTAGAGGGATGTTAAGGAATTATATATATATCTTTATTCCTCCATATAATGAAGAGCATATATATAAACATTTATACATAAATTGAGAACACAAATACATCCTGCATGCAGGAATTTGGCTATACAATATACAATGTTATATAATTTGACTAACAAATTCGAACATATTTGAGTGCATATAAGCATGCATATATTCACGAGTACTGGCACGACCATGCACTTGCATATATGCACATACACATATACGCTCACACACACATATATATATACATATATATATATAAATGTTCATACACATATATATATATGCATATATACATACACATATACATACAACCACATATACATACACACACACACACCCTCCCTCACACACACACACACATATGTGTATACATATGCAGGGTTCCTGCAAGCAAGGACTGATCAAATTTAAATTAAGGCTATTCAAGGCTGTTTCGCGACATTTTCCAGCTATTTTCAAGGCCCTTTCAGTCCTTCGAATTTGGAAAACGTAGGTGAGCGATATATCGCTCGGAGCTTTTGGAATTTGCGCGCACCTTTTTTCACCCACTGACCAACGCGCGAAGCGCGTTCAGTGGGTGTACTATAATCGTAGGACTTATGCGTTTCTGCTGAATTGAACTAGTGCCTATGCGTTTCTGCTGGGCTGCACTGACGTTTGATCGCAAAATAAAATTATAACCATTATCAAAGCACACGTTTGGATAACACCGCCATAAACAGTGACATATTATGATGTTGAGCTCGTATCGTCAATAAAATTAGAGTTATGACTTATAAAACTAAGAATTACTGCTAAAGTATTTCTACCAATTAGGTCACTAGATTCGTGTTGAGCTGGAACTTGAGAAATTTTAATTTCAACCAATTGAAATGCCGTTGAAAACTGAAGGGTTAAGCGATTATCACAATAGGATATTGGAACACGTGTGCGTAACGTAACTATCACAAGTATAACGTACTCTGATAAGTTATCGCCAAATTCGTGCTTCAAACAGTTTAAACATGTCATCTTCGGCTTCTTTTTTTTTATTTTTATGAAAATGAATAATAAATGGTGTGATAAATATGTATAATATGTATATAACGACAAATAGAGTAAAATTAGACATTTCCCCTTGAAACTTAGGATTGGAAAGCCAGGTACAAAAATTGGTGAAATATGAGTACGAACGTCAAAGTGTTCCCTGTGTATCGTGATAATTGCCAACCATGCGAAGCGAAGCCTCCATTGGCGATTATTTTACGCTGGATTTTTATCATCGAAACAAATCAATTTCTTCCATCTAAAAGATAATTACGTGCTTAACCCTGCCGTTTTCGGAATATATAGGTATTCCACGCAGAAACACCGAGTCTCAGCTTAAATTTTTGAAAAATAACAGTTTTATCGACATAAATAGATTTGAATGGGACAATTCCATGTTAAAATTTATCATCGAAAAAAATTCAATTTCTTCCATCTAAAACATAATTACGCGATGGACTCTGTCATTTTAGGAACATATATGTATCCCACGCACATGCACCAAGTCTCCGCCTAAAAGTTTGAAAAAAAGACAGTTTTATCGACATAAATCGATTTTAATGGTAAATTCCATGTTAAATTTTATCATTGAAAAAAATTCATTTCTTCCATCTAAAACATAATTACGTGCTGTACTCTGTCATTTTAGGAATATGTAGGTATCCCACCCACACACTCCAAGTCTCAGCTTAAAATTTTGAAAAATGACAGTTTTATTGACATAAATCGATTTTAATGGCAAATGCAGTGTTAAATAAATTTTAGGGCCCTGCGAATGTTTTCTGAGCTGTTCTATATTGGTCACTAGAGTCCATATTTGACCGGTTACACCTGATAATTATCCGACAGTACAGTCGCGTTACTTTATAGGTCAACATTGGTCATTATCACCCGACAAATTTATTTCGGTCTATCGTATAAACCCCTATTTTCTCCCGCGTAGCCTGAATAAATGTCAACATTGGTCTTTATCGCTCCACTAATTTGTATCGTTTCATCGGTATGAATTCCATATCCAATTATCAACATATAACCAACCCAACCTCTAATCCCGGTCCAATTTATTTATTTCTTTCATCGGTATAGTCACGTTACGTAATATTTTATCATGTGATACTTGCACTTGTATGTCTATGGTATTAATATAGTATACCGTATACGTATATCAATTGCTATTCCTTTCTATATAATCCTGGTGCCATCTATAGAGATAGATAATTTCAGACCCCCCCCCCCCCCAATTTGATATCATTGCTGCTTTAGTAGTCGCGATGCAACATCGCTCCACTAATTTATGTCAGTTCATCGCGGTACAAACCACTTTTTCTCCGAGTCCATATAACCAACCCAACATCTTATAGAAGTCCATAAATGACTATTCTGGCACTATATAGAGATGACTAAGATTCTGACACCCCCCTATTTTAAAGCCTTGTTGCAACAGTAGAGTTGATCTCTGAGTTCAGATGCATAATGTGTCAACATTGGTCGTTATTGCTCTACAAATTTATATCGGTTCAACTCTTAGTTCCCTGTATCGCCCACCCCTCCCTCAATTTATTTTTTCAGTTGTATTATAGTCTCGTTACATACACATTTTATCTTTTGTAACTTTTGCTTCAACGCGTTGAGTTCCGCTGCAGACAATATAAAACTGACGACATTTTGAAATGTAAGCAGGCTTCAAACTCATCTTATCCAAGAAAAACTCTGGTTACATAAGAAATTTGTGTATAAGGTGTATGCGCATTTGTCGCGTTAAAAACAAAAGGTCCCAAGTCAAGGTCCAAATCCCCAACACACTCATGTGAGGTTTAACTCCATCCTCATACAGTAATGTCCAAAGTAATTGACCACTTAACCACAGCATAATTATTGGTAATTTGTCAGGATTTTAAATGCTGAGAAAATACCCATAATTCTGCTGTGGTTAAGTGGTCAATTACTTTGGGCATTACTGTAACCAATATAAGGATTTGAGGTGTAATGATAACTCAATCCTCATACAGTAATGTACAAAGTAATTGACCACTTAACCACAGCATAATAATGGGTAATTTGTCAGGATTTTAAATGCTGAAAAAATACCCATAATTCTGCTGTGGTTAAGTGGTCAATTACTTTGGGCATTACTGTAACCAATATAAGGATTTGAGGTGTAATGATAACTCAATCCTCGTAAGGTAATGTCCAAAGTAATTGACCACTTAACCACAGCATAATTATTGGTAATTTTTCAGGATTTTAAAGGTGGATTATCTCTTTGTAAACATGTATTATATAGTTACCGGGATATAAAATATTAGATTTGAATCGAAGACTCCTGTCCGGAAATGCTTCTATCGATTAATATTAATTTTATTTCGAATATTTTCTGGTCTAAAAAGGTGTGTTTGTTCAGCTAACGAAAAATAGTGATTACTGTTAACAGAGACCAGAAATTATATTGTGCAATTTTGTCACAAATAAACGTTAATTATACACATTATCGCTTATATCTGTGGAACAAAACAATACAAACAACCAATTTTGTGACATTTGACATTCGTTGCGTAGCCGTAGGAACAGCCCAGTGCTCTATATCGCAATACGGTCTCATCCGAATGGTCGGTTCTAAAAATAGTAACATAAATGGGCCCGATTTAATATTCGAAATAAATTCAATATTAATTGATAGAAGCTTTTCCGGACATAGGTCTTCAGTTCATATCTATTATTTTATACCCACGCAACTATTTAAAATTGGTTATTTAAAGAGATAATCCATCTTTAAATCCTGAAAAATTACCAATAATTCTGATGTGGTTAAGTGGTCAATTACTTTGGGCATTACTGTAACCAATATAAGGATGTGAGGTTTAATGAGAACTCCATCCACATAACTAATAAATATGTGTGAAAATTAAACAAAAACAAATAAATTCCATGATGACGTCCAATATGGACTGCCTAATTCTGCTCCAAAACATGTATATTGAATATATGGTTGTTTATTGGGGAAAACCGATTATTTCAATAATATTTTCATTAACTGGGATCCAAAACCCGACTTACGGGAGCGCGCTTCATGCGCGACTGTATCTTAAGCATATGTGCATATTTAATGAGCCAACAATTGGAATCCCAATAGAGAAGATTGGCACGTCGCCCTTGCGCATAGACATCATTGATGATCTCTATGGGAATCAAAATTGACATTTAATAGACAATTTCGATTAACCGCAATAACTTAAGGAATCTCTAATTGCGCTTAAGCCCAATGAGAATGCAATAAGACATTCCTTATTATGCTTAACCGCAATTACTTCCCATTCCACTTAAACACAATTAATATATCTCTCATTAGATCACCCTTCTGCAAATAGTAGAATAATCCTATATTTGTTCCACCCATTGTGCCATGGAGAATGGAGATGGACTACACCATCTGTATTATAAGGAGTTTATGTACTATCTATAATATATTATTCTTTAATAAGAGATTCATTATTAGGCTTTATCAGCGAAATTTGAATATTCTTCATTGCGCTTAAGCGCAATTAAATATTCCCTTATTGCGCTTAAGCACAATAGAGATTCCCTTATTGAGCTTATAAGCGCAATAAGGAATATCCCTTATTGTGTTTAAGCACAATTAGCTCTTCTTGCTCTTAATTAAAAAAAACCCAGTTATAATTGTATTGTAACTATTGGTTTGTCCTTTAAAGGTACTCAATCCGAAAAGAGGGTCCCCATCTCAACAGATTCCAACAACAACAATCCGATCAGAGGGTCCTATATTACTATTTTTTTGGCTTTGGGGGTAAAAAATATTTGATTCGAGTCGAGGAAACCATCAAACAAAGCTCAGAGTTATTAGATATTGATTTTTGAAATTTGTTAATTGCTCGAGATGAGTACTAATAACTGCCGTCAATTTGGTAACCTGCTCGAGATTTTACGCCAAAACTCTATTCAAACAGACAAGGATGGATAACTCTATAATCAGGGTACGCAATTTTGAATGTCTTCTGGGCCAGAAAGAATTCCCGATAATGAAAAATAATAGATTTCTAAAATCGATATCTAACAAATCTGAGCTTTGATGGGTGACTTCCTCGACTCGAATCAAATATTTTTGACCCCTGAAGCCATTGAAATAGTAATTGAGATGAGTTTTATCGGATTGAGTACCTTTAATATCTCCATACATCATGCCCACATATATTATAAAAGAATAGTACTATTATTATGCTCGTAGTAGTTAATACCACCTTACCGTCAATATTCTAGCATGGTTAATTTCAAAATCACAACGTTAATTGTTATTAATATTTGTGTGTACTGTATATGTACATCAGTCACCAATTGAGAAACTTAAGCACAGTCTGGTTGAATATCTACCATATATGGTGGATTATTCTCACATCCAAGCTGTTGGTGTCATTCGTGTTATTTTGCATGCGAAGTGGTAGACCCCCCCCCCCAATAGCTTATCAATACCACTCAGGACAGTGGGTGTTTTTCCTCAATTAATTGAATTTCTTGTTTGAGGGAGCACAATTCAAATTAACATGGATGAAATGATCACTGAATAAAGACAAACACAATTATAATGATACACACGTGTAATTCCATGTGTGCCTTTGGCAACTTAAAGTGAAAACAGAAATAACTAGAAGTGTGACTGTCCCAATGGGACTACGGATACCCCCCTGTTTTTAAAATACTAAGATGTTTCACATGTCAGTAAACATTTAGTTAAAATAATAAATTAACAGTTCCCATTGCAGGTGTACAACCATAACCCTAATCTTAAACCTATTAACCGAAAAATGTAGGAATAAAAGCTTGGACAAAATTATGTATGTTGCGAAAAAAGTCGAAAAAGGGGAATAACTCCACACAAAAAATGTCGGACAGACATCATAATGGCAGGTGCACAGGTTCCCATGGTACTAAATAGCAGTGCCAAGATTAAAAAACATTGACCGAAAAATGTAGGAATAAAAGCTCGGACAAAATTATGCATGTTGCAAAAAAAGTTTCTAAGTTGAAAAAGGGGGATAACTCCACCAAAAAATGTCGGACAGACGTCATAATCGCAGGTGCACAAGTTCCCATGGTACTAAATAGCAGTGCCAAGATTAAAAAACATTGACCAAAAAATGTAGGAATAAAAGCTCGGACAAAAGTATACATGTTGCGAAAAGTTTCTAAGTAAAAAAAGGGGGGATAACTCCACCAAAAAAAGTCCGACAGACTTCATAATCGCAGGTGCACAGGTTCCCATGGTGGTTGATGTCTGTGCCAAGTTTCACGGAAATTGATAAAAAAAACGACTGAGAAAAACTCCGGACAAATTTGTGTCCACGGACGGACGGACGACGGACGGACGGACAAGCTGACTCCAGTATACCCCCCCCCCCTAACTTTGTTGCGGGGGGGTATAAAAACATATGTTTATATTGTAGTACAATATCTAGTCCACAATAATCCGATTATCTGGCAATCCAGGTGAATCTAATCACGGTAATGAGTCCACTTCCGTGTCTGAGAGCGCATGCTCACCAGACTCGCAGTCGCTTAAAACTTCAAACTCGGAAGTGGAATCGTTACCGCAATCAGATTCACCGGAATCAACCGGGGCTCTCTTTCGTTTTGATAGAGTCGGTATTTGAGGAGGCTCCAATGTCCATTTTTCGCTTTCTCCGAGTCGAGAGATACTGGCTTCGAAGTATAGCTTCAAAGTATAGTTAAACTTAAAACCTAATCTATGGCAATAATATTCAAATGAATCGGCGAATCCCGCATGCCGAAACATCAAACGAGGCTGCCAAAGAATTGACACTGTTTTTTGCGGGAACTCGCACGTGCAGCAGTTGTGACGAGGTGTAGGCTACCCCAATCATTGAGTGAGAAAGACGCCGGCGGCCGCTTTGATCTTTGTTATTATGTTCGTAATCAACGTCATCGCTACTGAGAAAGATACACGGTGAATAGTCTTGTCGGCGTTTAACCATTGATGTGCTGTTTGTTAAAATCTCGTTCACTGGCTGCAAATTCCGACGCGCGCATTTAAAATTTTCGGCGTGCGCATTTAATAACTCGCTGGTTTTTAGATCCAAGGCGCGCAAGCGCAATAAATTAATCAGTATTCTATCACACATTGCCATGTTAGTAATTATTAACATTACTCAGGTTGGGTACTATAATACCTGGTACTTTTCCCAGATTATTATACACACACAATTCAATGCAGATAAGCTAGGAATATTTTTTTTTAACATCAACATCAACATTTGTAACAGGAACAGGAACACATATACAAGCTTGAACCAGGTTTTAAGATTCAGCAGAAGTTTTGAGTTCCTCCTCAAGTCTTTCAATGTTTGTCAGATTTCACATGGGAATCCAACGCGGCTTTTCCCATGTTCGCCACGCTAAATGTTTTCAGGCAAAGTTTGCATTTTGCAGAATACCTGTCGCCCAGAACGATCATTAACCAGTCTTTGTAACTTTCGGAAATTAACCAACAATCTTGGAATGTGCTTTTCCCCATTTTTTATTGGTAATTATCGAAAACAATCATCGAAAAACAGTACACACACGACAACATTTTAGCAGACTGACACGACAGTCACATGCGATAATACGTTGCGCTTTGCGATTGGCCAACGTCACTGGAACTATCCAATGAGAATGCTCAATACATCGCTGCTCTATTATAATATAACTGCGCTATTTATATCTCACCCCAATGCAGTCATTTACAGTAAACCCGGAAATGTAAGAGGTGATTAATTACGGATCATCGGCGTGTTGTTGTATCGCGAATATTCAAGGCTTTTCAAGGCCCATTGCCCATATTCCAGGATTTCAAGGCCTTGAACCACACCTTGTCAAATTCAAGGCCGTTCCTTGAATCCAAGGCCCCGCGGGAACCCTGATATGTAACGGTCAGGTACCGGTACCTATATGCACGTTTGTATGTGCATGTATATAAGATTAAATATCTGAAGTGCAAGCGAGATAACTCCAGAGTTTGGATAATTGCAAAAGTTGTATGGCATGAATATACATATATATACACATGCATATGTATACACACATACACATGTATATATATTAATATATATTTATACACATACGCATACATATGTATACACATATACACATACACATGGGTATGGCTTGTGTGATCATGCATCCGGGAGAATACTAAGGTAGCAATACACGATTTCCAGCAATTTTGCCAACCTGGGAGGGGGTACTGTACTTCAAATCAATGCTAAGCCATTATCGTTGGCATATATCTATCCCATCAAGCATGTTTTAATTTCGACAGAAATTTTAGATGTAATCATTTAAATGTACTTTTGGTTCTTCGTACAATTTGTCATTGAGTTATGCCCCTTAGTTTGCACACACGAAACGCTCAATTTTACCCATTTTTTGACTCAAATTGGCCATTTTTAACCCAAAAACAGACCATGATAGAGCGAATGTCAGTAAATAAGATTCTTCCACCTGATAGAGCTATGTTAGAGCTGAGAAATATTTAAAATAGAAAAAAAGTTATCGTATCAATTTGAAAAAAAAGTCTTGCGAGCCCATATGACAGAATTCATGGGAGAGAAACGGGCTATTTTCCTGTTATCAATAACACAGAGTTGGCCTTCACTGAATACGAAAACCCTGTTGCGTATCCAAATTTTTCACTTTTTTGAGAACTTTCCCAGTTTTGTAAAATAAATAAACCTTCAAACCAGTAATGACACAGTTAACACAGGCTACACTGGCTGTTATGCCCCCCAGATACATATATTTCTAATTTTCAGACCCCCTACAACCCGTGAAATCGTGTACTGCTACCTAAGATTCATGGAAGTCCGTTGAAGTGAGGCTATGTGAAATGTATAGTACATAAACTGTTCTAACAGCGTACATATACGTAGGAAATATGGGTAGTTTGAAATATATACATATTTGATGAAACGGTGCATGGTACTGAATTGGCCAATGCTGTGACAGAGATAATTTACCAACTAACAGTAAATGTATTAATAGAAAATTAACGCTATTCTACTACGAAAGAGCACTGATCACTTTAGTT
Organism: Siphonodentalium dalli; assembly: GCA_032622095.1. Taxonomy (NCBI): domain Eukaryota; kingdom Metazoa; phylum Mollusca; class Scaphopoda; order Gadilida; family Siphonodentaliidae; genus Siphonodentalium; species Siphonodentalium dalli. The sequence continues at coordinate 54,529,835 of CP136067.1, forward strand.
AACCATTATCAAAATGAAACCATTTCCACATAAATGCTGCTGTCCTAATGAGCAAGCGAGACAGATTAGAGTGATTATCTGAGAGTAGAGCGAGATCTCTAGGTGGCGATCCCAGAAGGGCAGACAGTAGCTGCAAACGGGGTATTTGGTCTAGGTAGAGGAAACATTCAATGCCATAGTGGTCAATGACGTGGTACCACATGTCATTCCGAAAATGTAGCAACAGTGTTTGCATGTGTCATTTTCTCCGAAAGCTGTATGTGCGATTATGCGACCGATCAAGAGGAATATATAATTTTTCGAATTATAATTAATTGTTCCTTAAGGGAAGCCCGAACTGAACTATATGGATTATATCTCCGGCCTTGTGTCATCAGGAGGGTTAAAATTTATTGTCCGCCTATCGCCTACTACCGGGGTCGATCAGCGCTCAGATTAGCCACGCATGAATGTGTGTAACTCCCGCGATAGGCAAACAATAAATTTTAACCCTCCTGATGACACAAGGCCGGACATAATCCATATAGTTCAGTGAGGGCTTTCATTGGCGGAAAATATGTAGTAGACTAGCAGATTAGCCCGCCACTGGCGAGATTGGTCCCATGGCTTTGGTCGATCCATTAAGCTTTGGTCAATCCATTAATTTTTGTTTTTCAAGGTAACCTCGTACAGTAACGACAAAATAACCCGACAAAAATATTCCCCGTCCCAAGTTGACCATAAATAAGAAATTTCACGTCGATGTCACCGCTGACGACCGAGATATCGCCCAAGGTCATTTGTGGGTACCCGTTTCAAGATCAAGGTCACCCCAGACAGACAAACTGACCCAACGAAAATCTCCCCCGTCCCTTGGAAGCCCTAAGTACGAAATTTCGTCTCGATGTTTTTAAGATGCGCGTATGTTAACATTAAATTTGTTATTATAAGTCTTCACACGACATGGATAGTTCATGTATCAACTTAACAATAATTATTGTTCTTCACAGACATTAGTTCAGGACAAACATTAAATTGAACGATCGGCCCAACACCGAAATAGCGTACAATGATAATGTAGTATATTTGCGCTCTTGCGTATATCGCGACGTTCCGTAAACTTTGAGGTTTTTTATAATAACTAATAGATTGTCATGATTTTGAAGCATTTGGGGAATACGTACATGGCAGCTTATACCTACACATTCCATATACAATTCGCTTAATTTTGGTGTGATTCATATTCTTGAATACACGAAGGTGGTGAATTAGTCTGCACTTTAACACATATTTGTGTGTATTTTACGATTAGCCGACGAACACGTGGTCTTTGTAAGTTATACGTATTCAATACGTTGTGTGAATTTAGAGTTGTCCTTCCTGCATCGGGTCAGACACGTCAAAGAGACCATTTAACCTCTCAATTCCAAAGGACGGTGGCAGGGGGAACGGTGAAGGAGTGCTCGGACGTTCTCAGAAGCGGTGCGATGACATTTCCCGTGGCTTTTTACCCTTAGATAGGAAGTTTGGGCTCAATCGATGGAGCCGTTTTCGAGTCTATAAAGGATATATATATTCCGTATGTCTCAATATATAGTAGACTAGCAGGTTAGCCCGCCACTGGCGGCATTCGTCTCATGGCTTTGTTTCAGAAACATGACATTTTTTTAATTTAACCAAATTTCAAGTCGATAGCTCCACCCGTTTCCGAGATCTGGTCTGCGCATGCGCGAAGCTTGCGTCGCACGGGCTCGGCGACCCGATAAAATTCGTACCCTGGGCAAGATACATTCACATACCAAATTTCAAGTCGATAGCTCCACCGGTTTCCGAGATCTCGTCTGCGCATGCGCGAAGCTGGCGTCGCACGGACTCGGCAACCCGATAAAATTTGTATCCGGGGCAAGATATATTCACATAGCAAATTTCAAGTCGATAGCTCCACCCGTTTGCGAGATAACGCATTCTTTGTTTTTCAATGAGTTAATTCATGGTACCCGTCCTCCCCGTCCTAAACTTCAGAGCGGACAGTCAATTAATCCCGTCGTGAAATCCCTCTGCATAATATTTCGAGCTCTTAGATCAATTCTGCCTTTTTAGTTGCATTTCGTCCGCATCCGTATTTCGGACGCATGGGGTCAGTCGTTTAGCCACGTCCATTGGAATCCGCATCGGACGCATGGGGTATCGTTTAGCCACGTCCATTGCAATAAAGAGCGTTTGTTGTTAAAACCTCCGTATAAGGTATAGATAAAGAGCGTTAATGCCTTAACCCCCCGCCGTGCCTTTGCGGTGATTTGGGAGTGGATAAAGGGTGCTCAGAGCTTCTCGAAAACACGACTACGGCGGTGTCGGTGGGATTTTACACTTACATACAAAATTTGATCTCAAACTGTACACGCGTTTTGGATTCTATGAAGTACACACACACACACATATATACGAAGTCTCAAAATATATAGTATAGACTAGCAGGTTAGCCCGCCACTGGCGGCTTGTCCGAAACATGACATTTTTATATATATTTTTTTAATTTGTAGCTCCAATAAGAAAAATTTGTACCCGGTAGCTCCACCAGTTTCCGAGATCTGGTCTGCGCATGAAAATTTGTACCCGGCGCAAGATACATTCACATGCCAAATTTCAAGTCGATAGCTCCACCCGTTTCCGAGATCTCGTCTGCGCATGCGCTGCACGGGCTCGGCGACCCGATAAAATTTGTACCCGGCGCAAGATACATTCACATAGCAAATTTCAAGTCGATAGCCCCACCCGTTTCCGAGATCTCGTCTGCGCATGCGCTGCACGGGCGTCGCACGGGTTCACGACCCGATAAAATTTGTACCCGGCGCAAGATACATTCACATAGCAAATTTCAAGTCGATAGCTCCACCCGTTTCCGAGATCTCGTCTGCGCATGCGCTGCACGGGCGTCGCACGGGCTCGCCAATACGACAACGACCACCGCCTGGTCAAACTACACACACGTACCAAGTTTCGTCCCGATCGGTCGAGAATCGTAGATTTGTATGAAGTACAACACACACACAACATAAATATATAAGAGAGATATGTAAATTAGATAGATTGTATCAAAATATATAGGAGATATGTAAATGATCTACACACCATTACTGGTGTTTGTCAAAGTTTAGTGGGGTATATCAATACTCATTCACGATCATATCATTGAGGTCCGGAGGGTGTGGGCTATCTCTCGAATACAAGGAGTTCTCAAAATATATAGAAGAGACTAGCAGGTTAGCCCGCCACTGGTGGCAATCGTCAGAAACATGACAATTTTTTTAATTAATTTTTTGTTTTTCAATGAGATAATTGTGCCTTTTTAATTTTTTAATTTAATTTTTGTTTTTCAATTTTACCCGATTTGACCTTGAATAGATCATTTTCAAGGTCAAGGTCAGGTCACAATTTAACCTTTGAGCTCAATCAGTTGGAGTCTATAAAGGACACACACATATATATCATTTGTGGGTACCCGTTTCAAGGTGATGATCACCTCGGGCGGAAAAACTGACCCGATGAAAATATCCCCCATTCCTAGGAAGCCCTAAGTACGTTAGAATCACACAACACGCTCATGTCTGGATAGTCTTACACGCACACGCCCGGACCCAGACGTAAGAATCACATTACATGCATATGTACGCTCTTTATCAACGACACTGCGGATACAAACGCTCTTTAACTATCAACGGGTTTAACCCCACAGTGCTTTTTTTTGTGACTGAGAGTGGAGAACGGGTGCTCGGAGCTTCTCCAAAACGACCATTCCTGTGGGTTTTTACCCTTAGATGGGAAGTTTAGTCTCGATCGGTGCAGCCGTTTTCGATTCTATAAAGTATATATATATAGGAGACACATACGTAGTTCTCAAAATATATAGTAGACTAGCAGGTTAGCCCGCCACTGGCGTGGTTGGTCAGAAACATGACATTTAAAAAAAAAAAAAAAAAAAATTATATTTTTTTTAAAATATTAATTTAATGTTTTTTAAATTTAATAGAAAAAAATTCTGAATTTTTTCTTTTTTATAATTTAATTGTTTTTTTTTATTTTAAATAGTTTTAATTAAATTTTTTGTTTCTGGCGGAAATATTTACCCGATGAAATCCCCCCTTCCTAGGAACGACAGACAACGCATTCTTTGTTTTTCTTTGTTTTTAACCTGCCTGTACCCGTCATAATGTCGTGAAATATCTCTGCATAATATTTCAAGCATTAACATTGCATTGAATTGAAAACAAACACTTCCCGTCGTGAAATCTCTCTACGATAACATTGCATTGAATTGAAAACAAAAGCTTCCCTTCGGGAAATCTCTCTGCATAATATTTCGAGTCTGCCGTACCCGTCCTAATGTCGTGAAATCTCTTTGCATAATATTTCGAGCGATAACATTGCATTGAATTGAAAACAAACGCTTCCCGTCGTGAAATCTCTCTGCATAATATTTCGAGCGACAGGCTACGGCAATCAGACTCCCGTCATACAGATAAGTAGATAGTGAAAACGACGCTCTTTATATAGACACTGCGGAAAATGAACGCTCTTTATATATCAATGCTATTAACCCCGAAGTGCCGATTGCGGTGATTTTGATGATTGGGAAGGGAGAAACGGTGCTCTGAGCTTCTCCAAAACGCGACCACGCCGGTGTCCGTGGGATTTTACACTTATATACGAAATTTGAACTCGATGGGTGCAGTCGTTTTCGATTCTATAAAGTACACACATATATATATATATATACGGAAGTCTCAAAATATATAGTACTAGCCGATGAGCCCGACGTTGTCCGGGCTATTCAAAATTCACATACCAAATTTCAAGTCGATAGCTCCACCCGTTTCCGAGATCTCGTCTGCGCATGCGCGAAGCTTGCGTCGCACGGGCTCGGCGACCCGATAAAATTCGCATCCGGGGCAAGATACATTCACATACCAAATTTCAAGTCGATAGCTCCACCCATTTCCGAGATCTGGTCTGCGCATGCGCGAAGCTGGCGTCGCACGGGCTCAGCGACTCGATACCCAGCCCGACGTTGTCCGGGCTATTCAAAAACCAAATTTCAAGTCGATAGCTCCACCCGTTTCCGAGATCTGGTCTGCGCATGCGCGAAGCTGGCGTCGCACGGGCTCGGCGACCCGATAAAATTCGTATCCGGGGCAAGATACATTCACATACCAAATTTCAAGTCGATAGCTCCACCCGTTTCTGAGATCTCGTCTGCGCATGCGCGAAGCTGGTGTCGCACGGGCTCGGCGACCCGATAAAATTCGTATCCGGGGCAAGATACATTCACATACCAAATTTCAAGTCGATAGCTCCACCCGTTTCGGAGATCTCGTCTGCGCATGCGCGAAGCACGGGCTCGGCGACCCGATAAAATTCGTATCCGGGGCAAGATACATTCACATACCAAATTTCAAGTCGATAGCTCCAACCGTTTCCGAGATCTCGTCTGCGAATGCGCGAAGCTGGCGTCGCACGGGCTCGGCGACCCGATAAAATTTGTATCCGGGGCAAGATACATTCACATAGCAATGTACCAAGTTTCGTCCCGATCGGTCGAGAATCGTAGATTTGTATAAATGACAGACAAACATACATACAAACAGACAAACAGACAGAGGTCTTCAAAATATATATACCGGTAGGCAACGGATAAATTGCAAGTTTGTTATTAACAATAAATATTGAGTTGATAAACTCGCAATGCAGAAAAATACTCCCTTTAGTAAAACGCATCTGATCGACACAGGAGGGAAATAAAACTGACTAGATTCATTGTTAGAACGCGGGAGTTACACGGGACGCATTCATGTGTGGCTAATCCGAGCATAGTTTCCATATACCGATCGTTCGTAGCGTGGGGCGAATGGTACGGAATGCTGTTAAAGAGGAGTCGCCGGAGATACGATTATACCAGTCAAGTTCATCTAACTCCTGTACAGCTGTCCGCACCAAGCCTTTCCAAGTGCAGAAACATTACAATTACTTGGTGGAAAATGTTCAGATAATAAGTTTGACAAACATTTGTAGAACTTATTATCTCAACATTTCCTAAGGGAACACTCGTCAATGAGGATTTAGTAAAGAAAGGGTTGAGTATGTGCATAAATGGTCCAGGAGATCAGGGACCTAATTTCCATTAAATTTAAAATGTCAGGAAGTAACTGCCATTGTTTTTGACAATTTCTTATTATATTGTCTGTAGCTCATTTAACAAAGATAATAAGAGTGTTGTGAGGGTATAATGATCAGGTACTAGTAAGTCCATCTATATAATTTTCTATTGTTATGTTTTCCTTTGCTGTAATTTTTCAATATTATTAATTAATTCCTTATGGATATTAACTTTGCAAATTTTGCAAAGTCAATTTGAAAAGCAGGCAAGCCCTGTTTTATATTTCTGAGGCCAGAGGCATTCCACCTCCATATCGGCTAGCTCCAGGTCTAATTTTATTGCCCCTAGTTATTATTTCCTGAACAGATGTAAAAAGTTAGTTGATAGATTCCATGTGATTTGTTTCATAAAAAATCGCCCAATCAAGCATGGCAGATGATTAGTTTTATTTAATTGATTTGATCGAACATCGGGCAATCGGTATTCCTGACATATTTTTACTGAGATTGCAGTCGCAATTCATAACATGTTTAACACATGTTTGAACATAGTTACCAAACATTGATCAATCGGAAATCTGAACTGGGAAACAGGTCTGTTCTATATAACTTCTACGTATGTTTAAATAAAAAAACGTACTGTGATTACTTTGTACTAATTTCCACGACAGATTGAACACAAATAAAAAGGTTGCGCATGAGGTGTTTCGGGACCATGCACACAGGCCTGAGAAATGGGAATTGACTTTGCGTTGCTCCAGTTCACTCAGTTATTATAAAATAATTCTCAGATTCAGTCCTTCCCATGAGCATTTATTTGCTCCCGTAATTCAGAAGACGGGTGTAATATTGGACCCATACTATAATTGTAAGTTGGGTTTTTCTCAAACAAAAAGTCATTGTGGAATAGACCTATAGATGTCTAGTTACACTTTAATATGCCATAGTTGAACTGAGATGGTAAAGGATCTAAATAAACCTTCAAAATAGTTCACTATTGAACCAACAATTACAGTCTCCATATTGAACCAACAATTACAGTCTCCATTGGTATTTTAAGATGAGGGACGGGTGCGAATTTTAGCACCCGTGATTTGAAAATTGTGAGTGCATACGGGTGCGAGAGCAATCACTCCCGTCTCCTGGGAAGGACTGCAAATTACACCTGGGACATTCCACAATGATTATGGTGTGTACCAACACAGTAAAAAATTGCAAATAAAATATTTTTCCTGACCTACCAACTGTTTAATATGACAGGGGGACACACTTACCAGTATTTTTTTTTCTACAAATGACAACCCAGCCCTATTACTTCCTGAAGGAAGTATAATAGTGTATAATGCAAGTAACATTCATGCAATTGAACTTACCGTGTTGACATCTCCAACTTTTATATTCATAGGTTCCTCGTCAAACTGAAATCCATCTGAATCTGCTGCCTTAAAACCTGGTGGTTGATAGTCCTCTGGGGTTACTAAACCAAAAACAGATGGATCATAAGAAAACTTATGTTAGGATAACATTTTACAAGCATTATAATATATTGGGATGAACAATTTTTATAAGGAAAAGATTGAATAAGAGAATACTATTTTAAAGCACAATTTGATCATGTTTTATATGTCAATATTGGTTTCACATAATACAACTCTGGGCACGTCTAATTTGCATTATTAATTCATTAACAAATAACTGGTCAGTAACTGGTTGAAACAGATGTTTTATTGTAGTTGAATAGAATGTTTTAACTCACGGTTATCATAATACTGAAGCTTCATGGTCATGAAAACGTCATCAGGAAGAGACTTTAAGGTTTGTGTAAGAACTATTATAGTTCTTAGCAGTCGGATGGTAGCTTTCTTTGTCTCAGCAGCTGTGTCTTTACTTGATGAAATTTTACTGTTGTTTCTGAAAAAGATAAAGATAAAATATACATGCATTAAATTACAGAATTGTTAACAAGAGCATCGCTAGGACATGGCAATATACGCCCTATAGCAATTTCAAATTGTACTACCGCAAAATATAATAATAATTTGGGCTTACAAAGTATATCTGATATACTCCTAATTTCAAATGCGAAAATGAGGTCAGTCGAAAAATGGCGGTAACTCATGTGAAAATAATTGGACAGAACCTATATTCGAACTTGGCCTGTAGTTTCAGCTGGGAAACACACATTCACCATCTTTGGTTCCGATCAAATAACCCAAACTGAAGTTATCGGTTTTTGTAATGAAATTGGTCAAATTCTAAGTCTAAAAAGGGCCGTAATTCATGTAAATATAATTGGACGGATCCCATATTCGAACTTGGCCTTTATCTTTAGCTGGGAAATATATACACCATCTTTGATTCAGATCAAATAATTCAAACTGGAGTTATTGATTGGAAACCAAAAATGTTAACAGGCGGCGGACAGGCAGAAAGACGGATATGATTACATATTACAAATTTTTTTCTCCAAAAGGGCGTATAAAAAAACTAAGAAGATAGAATATAATAAAACTTGCAACAATGTTTTAATGTCTGTTTCAGGCCAAAAATATCATGTGTTAACAATATTTATATGCGTACACATGCTTTTGATTCAGATTGATTGACATTCTGGTATACAATGACTGATGATGGAGGAGGTGACTTACAAGTTTTTTGGGACCAGGGTATCAGTTCTTTGCTGATAATACTTTGCAATTTAAAAGAAAATTGATATGGGAATTCAGTCTGTTTCTCGGACTTTCTCCTAAACTTATTTCACACATGAGACCTCTCCATATCGGTATCTGTATTGGATCAGCCGATAATTCTATTGAAAATATCGGCTATTATTATATGCTAGCCTATAAATTAGCGGAAAATTACCGAAACGTAAATTGTCATACGTATATCCCTTATACGCTATTACGTACAGTCAAATACAATTTTGTTATTTCATTGTAGCTTTTTTGTTATTTCACTGTAGCTTGCCAAATGACGTCATGACATCATCACTTCAAAGCGATTTTCTACCTATCAGCTGATCAGTGTCAGAAATTTGGGTCAACTAGGTGTTACTTTCAGTGTATCAATTGTTTAATTTGTTGACCTATTAAAAGTGAAAATGCTGCATAATTTTGCAACTTTTAGCATTAGTACTAGTATGGAGCATATAATAAAAAGAACTCCTATATACAGTTTTTGTTTGAATACCTGAAACATCTCATTCATGTCTGGAAAGAAATATAAAATTTTCACTCAGCTCGTTAAAATTCGTTATTTCTTGCCAAACACTCATGAGATATTTCGGTATTCAAACAAAAAATGTAGGTATTCTCTATTTACCGATAACCTCTGTATCGTTACATCACTACAATGACCATTGTACATCATTATTATAGAATGGGTTTAACCCTTTACCCAACAGAAGGGCCCTGTGCCAATGCATTCTCTTATATATGCGAGTCGACCATAGGTCGCCTCGCATATATAAGAGAATGCATTGGCTTAACACATTAAAAATTATAAAATTGTTAAAGAATGTAAGAAAAAATGGTAAAAAAAGATTTTTTTTAGGCCAATGCATTCTCTTATATATGCGCCTATGGTCGACTCGCATATATAAGAGAATGCATTGGCACAGGGCATAACTGTAACTATCACAATGTGGTCAAGGAGCCGGTTCCAATGATATCCATATTTGTATGGTTCTATTGAGACAGACCGAAGATATTTTAGGCTGTTGAAGCTTTATTTGGCTGGTTTTGGCCGGTTTGTTGGGTAAAGGGTTAATGAATGGAATGGTCAGATCGTGTAATAAATATATGTACAGTAAATCCTCTCTAAACCGAACACCATTCGGACCGGCCCTTCTGTTCGGTTTAGATGTTCGGTTTACAGAAAATCGCAAAACCATCGGAATATATTGCCGCCGTCAGTAAGATTTATCCAGTCCTTCGAATTTGGAAAACGTAGGTGCGCGATATATCGTTCGGAGCTTTTGGGATTTGCGCGCGCCTTTTTTGAGGGAACACAATTCAAATTAACATCGATGAAATGATTACTGAATAAAGACAAACACAAGTATAATGATACACACGTATAATTCCAACAGAAACAGAAATAAGAACATATGTTTATATTGTACAATAGTCCACATGATAATAACATCAACAATCCGGCAATCCTGGTGAATATGATCACGGTAATTAATCGACTTCCGCGTCTGAGAGCGCATGCTCATCAGACTCGCTTAAAGCTTCAAACTCGGAAGTGGAGTCATAATCGTTACCGCAATCATATTGACCGGAATCCGACGAGTCAACCCTCTTTCGCTTTGATAGTATCGGAGTTTCGTTACCAGGTTCGTAATCAACGTCATCACTGCTGAGAAAATTACATGATGAATAGTCTTGTCGGCGTTTAACCATTGGTGTGTTGTTTGTTAAAATCTCGTTCACTGGTTGCAAATTTCGAGGTGCGCATTTGAATTTTCGGCGTGCGCATTTAATAACTCGCTGGTTTTTATTCAATAAACTACAAAATAAAACATAAATTGCAATAGATAAACATGCTTTAATAAGAAATATAATAAACCACCGTCCTGTAATTTTAGCGAATTAGTGTTTAGTTAAATTAGTTTGGACAATTGTTGTAAAAACAAAGAGTCCATTCCAACACAATAGCTGATGTAATAAAAGGTCTGTCGACCACAATGTCCACGAAAATGTGGCAAGTCGATGCCGCTTTGTTAAAGAAATTAAAAAAAATGTTGAAAAGTCGAAAAGGGTTAATAACTCTGTAAAAAAAAAAAAATCCATCATCTATATACATGTTGCACATCTCCAATATGTGGGTAACAATACTCTGAAGTTTCAAATATCTACGATCAAAACTGTAGGAGGAGTTGATTACACCATGAAGGTACCCTCATACAGAAAATAATAAAAAATGTTGAAATTTTCTAAGTCGAAAAGGGTTAATAATAACTCCGTCAAAAAATCATTTTTCCATCATCTATACATGTTGCACATCTTCAATATATGGGCAACAATATTCTGAAGTTTCAAATCTCTGGGATGAAATCTGTAGGGCAATTCCATGCAGAACTGGACACAACCATCAAAATTTCAAATTCATTCTCATGTCATGCAATCTTCTTCATAGAGGGAAATTACTGTAATTTCATGACATAATGGACTTAAGCTTGGTTTGAGGCTGAACAAAATTCTTGCCTCTCAGTAAATGGTGGGGATAATTCCCCAGATTTTCCCCGATTATCCTATAATTTGGGAAGCAGTGAACTTGTACCATTTTATAATCGTGACCAATGAATTGTTACCAAATCACTCGACACTGTCAGCAGATGTGATATTCGAATGGGCCAGTAAATAAGATAGAAACAACCTAGCAGCATGACCATTTGAAAATTGTCAATTTTTATGTAACGTCAGTCACATATCTCATCTATATTCTCCAGCCTGGCGAGGATTTTAATGATAAACCATCACCCATTTAGTAAAACCATGTCCTTGTAATGCAGATTTAGACGTATGGCTGGAATTATCAGATCGATCAATGTAACTTTCAGTGTGTGGCTTCAAATATTGTAATGTCAGTCATGCGTAACGTCAGTCACATGGGTGTAACGTCAGTCACATGGCATGGGCATATAAATTATTACAAGCATCAAGCATTTATTGCAATGAAAATGCATTCGCATAGGGTTAACCTTGTTGTGTTTGATGATTTGAGGAAGGTATATAAAACTGATTATGCTTTGGCAAAATACACATTAATTGTGGGTGACATTAGACTTTGCCAGTGCCAGAGAACTGTCAACTTATATGTACCTTTCCCAAATCATCAAGCACATAAAATGATGATTACACCATGAAGGTACGGTACTCAAAAGTGTGACGGACGGACGGACGAACAGACGGACGGACAGAGCCCGTTTCTATAGTCCCCCTGAAAATAATTTTTTTGGGGGACAAAAACAACGTGTCAATGCTCTAATTACCTGTGAAGTCACCATTGTTCAATCAGTTTGTGATATAAGCAAACATGTAGATCTATCTGTATCTGCATGTATCTGAAGGTGGTGGAGTGCAGTAACCAATTCTGGTTTAGGCGCATCTAATTAGACACCTGTTGTTTAATCCGTTTTAAAGCTTTGCCGATACAAAAGACCGCTAATTAAATTGGTACGCTTATTCAATAGTACGACAGTACATTACCTGTGTGCACGCGCGTTCGTCTGGTATTGCTTTCGGAATTTATTTAGAATAAGATTAAATATAAATACGGCAGTATCTTTTTATTGTCAGGCATTATATTCGTTTTAATTTGTAAATAAATTTGATTAATGTACCAAGAACACTTCATCTGTTTGTAACTAACTGTTGTCACTGAAGGTGATCGAGGTCACACACAGGTCAACTCAAAAGCGGAAACGTTCTTCCGTCGCTTTAATCGTTTGGATTTTGGAGGTAAACATTAGTGTATTTGTTCACTTATGGACTAATAAAGCTGTCCGGTATTCAGAGTATGCTTTAAGCGTTCAGATTTTGGAGGTAAACATTAGTGTATTTGTTCACTTATGTACTAATAACGCTGTCCGTTATTCGGAGTACAGAGGTTTCGGCTACAGAGGTAATCATTAGTGACAATGCACTTGGGTAAATTCGGCACAGAACAATTCGTTCGGAATGGAGAGGGATTCGGATTGTAGAGGGTCCGGTTTGGAGAGGTTTCACTGTATTGGACAAAAACACCATTGGTACCGGTAATACTTTGAGAGTTCATATAAATTTAAACTGTTACCCATAGAGCTGCACATGATTAGGCACAATCAACAGAAGGGTCAACACAAATGTGGGATACTGCAATTCACTATTCAATTCAAGATATTGCCACTGAATGGTATTGATAACAAACAAGGTGAGAAATACACAATAGCATTCTCTTTGAATAATTACAGCAGTATCAGTCAATTTAAATGACATGCGCCAAATGAAGTGTTGCTTGAGATGACATGACGCTATCACATGCAAATAATACCCAAATTGTCAGATGATGTGTAACTTACATGTTGACGGGATTAAATCGAGTGTCAAAATTGTCCAACATCCAGAAATTCTGGCAGGAAGATATCACTTGTCCATCAATAAGTTTAAGATTTCAGTCATTCATATCAGGGATCAACATTATTATGCGAACACACGCAGTCAAGTGAGTACTAATAATACCAATCGCTCGCAAATAGTTCAGTGGAAGACAAATGTTTAGAATATGCTGGAAATGGAATAAATTAATCAATAATATCACCTATTGTCACATTAGAAGACCAACCTGTAAATCTCCACTTCACTTTCCTCATTGTAAGAGAATTTGAAGGTGTATGATTCAATGACTGTCTGAAATAGAAGAAAAAGTTAAAATTGCATTTTGGATACCATTGAAGAACCTAATTGGTTGACTAATAAAGTCAGTCATACGAAATAGATCAATGAGAAATTTCCAGGAAGTTAAATCCCAATGGTGTGCAGGTCAATTGTGCTGTTGGTCAGAACATGCAGCTAATTCTTTAATAAAGAACTATTCTGACGCTGCTTTCACAGACCTGTGGCAAACGCATGCAGCTATTGAGTTATAGGTGCAACGTTTCGAACCATACATATATCACTGGGGTTGCGGCTGACACAGTTAAACGCAACTTATTTCAAAACTTTTTGAAATTGGATGCGTTTAACTGCATCAGCCACGACCCCAATGATACATGCATGGTTTGAAACATTGCGCCTAACCCGATAGCCCCATGCACTGACCGCATGCATGAGCTGCAGGTCTGTGAAAGCAGATTTTGCCCTTAATTAAACAGAAATATTCTCCAAAAAAAAGTGTGTTCCATTGTATGGACTTTAGCATGAGCTGCAGGTCTGTGAAAGCAGATTTTGCCCTTAATTAAACAGAAATATTCCCCAAAAAAATGTGTGTTCCATTGTATGGACTTAACTAAATTTGCTTGTGACACAGGACTTTCATGATGAAACATTTGATGTCATGTAACTCAATACTTCATACATTGTAATTGGCTACAGCAATCAGCAATGCTGAATCCATTTGCTGAAGCAAATTGGGCCACAGCAAAGGGTTGCGTAGCAGATTGTCAAAGCAAAACAATCTGAATTATGAGGGTTGATACTTAGATATCTATATGCCCTGCCTGTCACATTGTAAGTATATATACTAGATTAAACAAATTGTGAATTTATCTTAGAAACATTGAATACAAATTTACATTTTATCCACACAATTTTTAATTCCTGTATCTTGTAATTAACTTCAATAATAACTGATTTATCAGGAATTACCATATAGATAGAACCCTAATAAAAGGCCGTCCGGCCAGTGTCCCCCGAAAAAAGTGGCTTCATTAGGGGCATCAGCTTTTCTGAAAATAATAACAAGGACCCTAAAGGCTAAATCCGATACTAAATTTCAGAACAAAATGGGTGGATCGTACCCATATTCGAACATGATCTGTATTTCGAGCTGATAAACTCATATACCAAATTTGATTCATATATTATCACACAAACTAAAGTTATCATCCGGAAACCAGATATTGACAGGATTCTAAGTTGTAAAAGGGCCATAACTCTCACAAAAATGGGCAGAGCAAACCCATATTCGAACCTGACCTGTATTTTGGGCTGATAAACTATCATACTGAAATTGATTCAGATATGATCACACAAACTAAAATTATCATCCGGAAACCAGAAATTGACAAGATTCTAAGTCGAAAAAGGGCCATAACTCTAGCAAAAATGGGCAGATTGCACCCATATTCGAACTTGACCTGTATTTCGAGCTGATAAATGCACATTCTTAATTTGGTTCAGATATGATCGCACAAACTGAAGTTATCATCCGGAAACCAGAAATTGACAGGATTCCAAGTCGAAAAAGGGACACAACTCTCGCAAAAATGGGCGGAGCAAACCCATATTCGAACTTGACCTGTATTTTGGTCTGATAAACTCACCTATGAAATTTGCTTTTGATCTAATAACTGAAACTAAAGTTATCATCCGGAAACCATTTCCGGACGGACAAACTGACGCACGGACGGACGGCACTACCAACATTTGAGGTTTATGAGGCAAAATTTTGATGAGCTAGTTAATTTATTGAGTCAGTTAAATTTTATGAGTTTTTAAAAAAGTGCTAACATTCAGGGTTTATGAGCTCAACAAGTCCAGACACTTGAGAGGTTAGTCTAAAAATAGAAAAGTCCATCGAATGTGTAACAAATTTTAATACACTATTTCTAGTTTCCAAAAATAATCTACCACTCAACCAGTTAACTGGTTAGCATGTAAACCACAGGAAGGTAGTGTTGTAATACTCGAGAACTATTCACTACCCTATAATCCATGCTTGTATTGGAACCTCATTAAACTCATGTACAAGTTGATAACCCACAATCGATGGACTTTTCTATTTTTAGACTAACCTCTCAAGTGTCTGGACTTGTTGAGCTCATAAACCCTAAATGTTAGCACTTTTTTTAAACACTCGTGTGTCCATAGCGAGGGACCTTCTGGATGTCTGTATATTATGAGGTTTTTTTTTAGGTGAGTTTATTTTAGAAGATAACCCCACATAGATCATTTTTTGGCATACTTCCTAACCTCTTATGGGCTTAAGCTCTTAATAATTATAAGCCCATATGCATAGACATACAAAAATTTAAGCCCATAAATGTCAATTTTCACGGACGGATGGACACCGGCTATTTTAATAGTCCCCCCGAATTTTTTTTTCGGGGGACAATAATTGGCTACGGCAATCAGCAACATTTGCAGAAACAATTTGTTGAAGCAAATTGGGCCCAATTTGTTGAAGCAAATTGGGCCATGGCAAAGGGTTGCCATAGCGGATTGCCAAAGCCAAACAATCTGAATTAAGAGGGCTGTAGATAAGGTCATCCCAGGTTATTAGGATAACACCATCCCATTATATGATTATATCAAGAATAACTTTTATTCAAAATCTTCCAACTAGAGCAGATGTATACAAGTCCAGCCCTCTTAATTCAGATTATTTGGCTTCGGCAATCCTTTCTTCAGCAAATGGCTTCGGCATTGCTGATTGCCATAGCCGATTATGAGGGCTGCAAGTCACTATAGTGTTTAAACTTACATCTATATCTTCTGGGTCAACATAAATCTGCAAAAGAAAATATACTTTTATTCAAGGTTATTTGCATAACTTATTTAGTGCTTAAATTTTATCATACATACTCTTGTTTTTTAATTGTGATCCATCAAATGTGCCAACATGCTTATCTTTCAATATATCTTCAACTACGATACCAGTTAAAACTGCCCAAAAAAGAACTGTACCAGTTGCAATTAATCCGAAAACTTTAAAACTAATAAGTGAGTACATAGTCACAGTTCATAAAATACAAGTAACTTCACACACTGAAGATCAATAGACAATTTCAAAAGATAGATACCACTCTTTAAAATGAAGACGCTTTAAAATTAAATCTTGTTAGGTTATTGTGCCATGTATTAAAAATCCTCACCCTTTATGCACTGTTATTGAATTTTGTGCATTTTCCACTTTGTACTTTTATTCTGCTACTTATAATTCTGTTCTATTATTGGGTATTCGGTATGCAGATAACTAAACATAAAAATGAAACACTGCATATGATATATTTGTTTCTAATCTCTAGTTTGTTCCTTGGCTAGACAACAAGTTTTTTTCTCCATTCCACAACATGTACAGTTGCTAGCCAAAAAGTTCATAATTCAATGCTCATACTAAAACTCACCCCAATAATCAAACTTCTCAACTGAAAAATAGACAAAAGATACTGATTATAAAATCAAATGAATCATTTCTACCAATGCACCCAATAACAACAAACATGCGGACACATGAGATATGATTTTATTCCAACATTCCAATACTGTAATGGGTTTTTAAAAATGTAGGTGGTCCCATACTACTTGTTAGTTAAACATTTCTTACACTGGACATCTCGTGATTTATTCATGCAATTTGTACCGACAATTTATTGGTTATTTACAAGGTGCATGGTCGCTAAATGCTGAATTAAATTAATTATGTTTAAAATATTTGGGTTCTCTGGACCGGCCGCATCACTAAAAAGCCTGCTGCTTCATAAAAAAAATTCGGTCTTTTAGAGGATGGCTCTTTATATTTATGTAGGCCTTAAGTCTCAAAAACGTACCTCAAAATAACATATTTCAGCTGACAGTTGACCGTACTTTCCCATTGAACAAAACAGGTTTTTAAATGATGAGAGGGGGTGCCTGATAACATAGATATATTGTTAATGGCCTGACCAGTAAACAGTTGCTGGAACAAACAAATACTAGTACATGTAAATAGATAAAAAAAAATATGGTTCAATATAACTAGTAATGTACTACATAGTAGTATTCATACTATTTCTTGGTTGGGGTGTTATTTGGATATATTTATTTTTGGCAGAAATTCCATACACTGGACATAGGACAAGGTGTAAATTATAATGTCAGATTGACGCTGAAATTAGTGTATGATAGTTCAAATCATTCACTGTATGATCATACTTGGACATTGAAACGACTATGACATGAAATATCCAAATTCATATTAGTAAATACGAAAAATTGATTTGAATGAAATGATAGAGATAATAGTGCACTAGAAATCTCAGTACGAGTGTGACAATACTCAGGGGAAAACCCCGGCGTTATCACCCTGTACTATTATTCCGCCCTGTACTATTATTAATTTTGTCCCCATTTTCCGCCCTGTACTATTATTTGGCACACAAGAGTATAGTCGGTTTGGAAAAAAAAAAACATATTAAAACCGTGTGTAAAATAAATATTATCACCTCATAAAATGGTTTCAACTTACAATCCAATACTGAGTTAAATACTTCAGCAGACCACTGATTGAAAGAAACCTTTATCGGTCGCTCCTGAATCTCCATTGTCTTATTGTATCTTATTGTAACCAATGATGACAAACACATTTTGCATTCCTGTGACAAGTTGCACTTCCGAGCGGGTCTTCAGCACTGCGGGACATGTTGTTTCTCAGAAACGAACATGTCTCAATCCATCTAGACTAGAGTTGACATGTTAATGTTCCTTGCCAAGAATTCGGACAAATAATTCTGAGAATAGTTTATCGTTTACTGCCTGGTGATTGTGTTTACAATTTTTCAACCCTTATAACAAACACCTGGAGTGTTATATCTCTCGTTTAAAATGTGATTTCACTTGGTAAAATAATATTCAATAAAACCATATATCGCAGTGTTATGGTTGTCACCCAAGTTGTGTGACCCAACCCTAGCTTGCGGCATCGTTTGATTTAGATCCTGCTGTCTTCTATGATAACTACCTGGGTACAGTTCCCACTTTTAATCTCATGGTTAATAACTGATGCATCAATGCCTTTCTGAATAAAACTCTCATGCCATCTTTATTATAGTTTGTACAGCTATGCTCTAATTAATTGACCATCCTTAACGTTGACCACCAGTATTACCACGGTACTCGACCACGTTTTACGATCAACCTCAGTCAATTATACCATGGCTGACCACGTTACTATTACCACCTCACGTTACCTTGGCACTTCCATGTGTACATCCTTGAAATATTGAAACATTCTCCGCGATGTCATTTGCGAGTATACTTTGTTTGCATAAGTATACTTAGATGTTACCAGTACAGGCTATCACATATCATGCGATGAATGCTGTATGAATGAAACTTGATATTATCAGATACTTAACTTGTTCTGAGTCCTGCAATTTGCGGGTGAGGGCACACCTTTGTGATTGTTATCCATGCTCTGGAAGTTTGATGAAACTTATAGTTTCCTTGTTTTAGGAACCGCCGACCATCCATCGTGCATTCCTACTTTTATATTGTTTGTATGTTTGGCTATTCATATTAAACACTGAAATTAATCACTAAGTTCGTTCTAATGAACTCACAAATATTATAACATCACAGAGAACTGTGCTGGTATTGAATTCATTTGTCATTAACAGTGGTTTATCTTGCACTTTATTAACGTAAAATTACATCAGCCGATGCCTCAAACAACCAGCAACAGTGCAGTTAACCAGCACCCAGCCAATAGGCCATATTATGGAATTCTTCCACTGATATTATTAGGTACGATTAATTAATTATTGACAACCGATTATCAAAATTAATAATCGTGGCACCTCTAAAATGTATTTTGAGCCCTGCACACAACATTAGGTACTGGTGTGGGGGCTACCATTTTGAATCGTGCAGAATGCAGATAGGCGATTGATCAGCATGGTTTTACGAACTTGTGGATGACCAGCAATCTCAATAACATTAGTGGGAGCTGGGGTTATGGTGGGTGGGGGGGGGGGGGGGGGGGGGGGGGTGTTACCGGAATCATTGCTATTTTAATTTTTAGAATACGATGACGATGTACAGCACCCAATCTGGCGATCATCAATTCAATGTTTTCAACTTTATATTTTACAAATTTTTTATGATTCTATTCTTCAAATTGTTGTCAACTCTTCTGAATGTTCTTGTTATACGAATTTGCCTATAAAAGTAACAAATTGTGTTAAAATATTTGAGTATACATACCTTTCATATTCAGCTTATATTTTTAATTAAGCAAAGACTTGTGCCAAGTTGTGGCCAACTGGCCATGTAGTCATTATCTTTGTGAGTAAAACTTACTCTAAGTTACTGAAAGTTTTTATTCTTTGGTATTGAACTTCCGCTCAATCTTCCAGTTGAATTTGGTTTATGTCTCCAAAAATTGTTTAGGTTAGATTTAAAAACATGCATATGCCCAGCGTGTTGCTCATATCGGTCAGTGTTTCCGCTACTACGACAGCCAGGCTATGGAGCGGCCTCATTCCTCTCCCCAACCATGACCCCTAATTTGCCACAAAACGGACACAAATAGAGCTCAATCCCCTTTTTCCTCAGGACGGGTGACCACCACCGACACTGATAATTATCAGGTACAGTAATGCTCTAAGTAATCGACTTGTTAACCACAGTGCTCAGAATTATCTCCCCGAGAGCTTTCCGATGAAAGGCAACAAGCCATATTTCCGACTAAATCCTGAAAAGTTACCCATAATTCTGCTGTGGTTAAGCAGTCGATTACTTAGAGCATTACTGTAGCAAGGAATCATGCACTTGATGCCTGAATAAGCAATGATCAGTAGCACATGCCACGTGGATAGTTGTCTACACAGACCTTGGTAACGCATTGTCGGCAAATGTCAAACCAATCAATCTCATCAAAGAGACCAAAGTTGAAGTGTCATTGAATATTACATTCACAAAATGTCAATTGAATACATGTACATTCACAATCAATAGGAGTCACAAGGAAGGTTTTTAGAACAGAAAACTGCGGCCTAGCAATGCCCACGGGATCAACCAAAATTGCTTTGTTTTATTCCAATGAGAGACCTGAAAAATGTCGTTCACATTTTTCCATTCTAGAGTTATCCTTTGTTCTTCTGGAAATAGTGGTTTTTTTGTCCATCCGGTCAGATATCTCAGCCATGGTTTATTGGATCTGAATGAAATTTGGCATGGCGGTTTGCCATCTTGACTGCTTTCAAAAGAGGTTCAAATGAGGTTGTTCGCATTTTCCATTCTTCAGTTATCCTTCTTTGTTTTTCTAGCAATCTTATTCTGTTTTTTGTCCGCATGCGCAGATACCTCAGCCATTGGTTATTGGATATGATCATCTGACTAAAATTGGGTAAGGAGGTTTGTTTGTATTTTCCTTTCCAGAGATATACTTTGTTTATTTTTTTATTTTTAATTTGGTTTCCGTACTGCCCATGTTTCAAATTGGCACCATGGGGGTATGCTAACATCTGAGGTGCAATTTTTTTTTTTTTAAATGAATAAATGTATTAACTCGTTTTGGGGCATCGTAATGTGACACTGAACAAATGGCTAACATGGTGTCATAAAACAGCAATGGACTGAGAATGGAGTAATGACTATATGTAAGTTTAAACCAGAAGTTATGTCATAACGTTGCATTGATTCAATGGAGTAAATGGCTATGCTAGTGTGAACTCAATGTGGTGTCATTGGATAGTCATAATGCCATTACGTGATGTGAGAATAAATCAAGGACACAATTCACAACCTAATTTACTGAGTAAGCTAGTGACCAGTTTACTTAAATTGTATTCATATTATTGGGATATATACAGGTCTGTATAATATATCGGTATCGGTATCTGCTTCATAATTTTTTTTCGGTCTTTTCCTAATTTTTTTATTCATTGGTAGTTAGGCCAAAAAAAAAAGAAGATATTATATTTCCGCTAACGGTTTGAAAAAATTAGGGTAGGTAGGTAGGGAATTTTTTATTTTTTAAAATTTTTTATCCAGCTGCAGAAATATTGAACTACCTCGACCGAAGTGACATAAACTGCCAACTCCAGAGAAGGATCCAGGGCTGTTTTGATACTGTTACAGGTTTGGGTGCCCAAATTTTGGAGGCCCAAATGTCCCCAAATTCCAATTGGATAGTATTTATTCAAGTTGGATTTTCCATATTTTCAATCAATTTTTCTATAATTCAACAACATGTAATGCAAATCATCAGTCTGCAGATAATATAGTCTATTATATAGAGCATTTATTTGCACAATCAAGTGTCCAGTACGGAATATTTTAACATCCTCAAATACAGAACAGGTGTCCCCAAAAAATCTCTGGATTCTTCCCTGGCCAACTCATATCATGAGGAAAGTATTACTTGAACAACACAGTGGAAATATTACTTGTATTGTGATGACTACATCCCATTTTCTAGAGGTAGCCTATATATATATATATACCAACACACCAACCATGTCTGTTGATACTCTTGTGTGCCAAATAATAGTACAGGGCGGAAAATGGGGCCAAAATTAATAATAGTACAGGGCGGAATAATAACTAGTACAGGGCGGAAAATGGGGACAAAATTAATAATAGTACAGGGTGGAATAATAGTACAGGGTGATAACGCCGGGGTCTTCCCCTGAGTATTGTCACACTCGTACTGAGATTTCTACTAGTAGTGCACTATTATCTCTATCATTTCATTCAATTCAATTTTTCGTATTACTATTATGAATTTGGATATTTCATGTCATAGTCGTTTCAATGTCCAAGTATGATCCTACAGTGAATGAATTGAACTATCATACAATAATTTCAGCGTCAATCTGACATTATAAATTACACCTTGTCCTATGTGAGGCTATGTCCAGTGTCTGGAATTTCTGCCAAAAATAAATATATCCAAATAACACCCCAACCAAGAAATAGTATGAATACTACTATGTAGTACATAATACTAGTTATATTAAACCATATTTTTGGATCTATTCAGCCATTAAAAATATATCTATGTTATCAGGCACCCCCTCTCATCATTTCAAAACCTGTTTTGTTCAATGGGAAAGTACAGTCAACTGTCAGAGCTGAAATACTAGTATGTTATTTTGAGGTACGTTTTTGAGACTTAGGACCTACATAAATATAAAGAGCCATCCTCTGATCTACCCTCGCCATAATTTTTGGGGAAAATTGCCTGACGGCATAGTTATTTTTAATGGCCTAAATTTGAGAGAATATGATTCGGTATACTGACATGGAATATTTAATGAATTAAATGAACATGGGATAATAACTTCACTGGTATGTCATTAATGAAAATAACCACTAGAGTCTATAACTTGAACTTATATAGGATGCTCCTGGTGCCGGCAGATCCACTGTCGGGTCAGGCATAATGTTCTCTATGTCATCTAGTTGGACTGTCAGAGTCTCATTACAAGCTTTATAAAACCCCTCGCGTCCTGGAGCAGGCTAAAAAAAATCTGCAGCTCAGAGGATCCTTGTTGGTCAAACATGCAGGTAAGCTATGACCTCCCGATCGAATGGAAAGGTAAGACCCAACTTCATAGTTAAGAACCGGAGTATGTGCTTGGTCAACATCAATTGATGTACTAGTACTACACGTGGCGAGTGTAGAACTACCAGCAGCAGAAGTGCTACTATTACTGGTAGGTGACTGAGAGTCCTCAGAGTTGGCAGATTGAATAACTTTCTGAAAATCTGCAGTTTGACTGGCATATAAAACATGTTTCTTCAAACTTTTTCTTGCCCGTGTAAATGTGTCGCGGAATTGACATAAATAAGGAAGAAATAGGCGGGATGTGTTGCGCCTGCTGAGAATAGGTCCTATTTGATTTAAGAATGCAGCATCTTCGTGAATTGATTCATCAGAAATACCGGTGCAGTTGACTTCAGGTAAGTATACGCCCACAGTTTGCCTTGAAATGCTTGCAGTTGTGTTCTCCTTACTACTAGTAGTATTTGGGTTGTTTCCATCACCTGACATACTAGTAGATTCAGGTATTACTTCTGAATTCTCATCATCAGAAATCACTTCATCTGATGGCCCCTCTGCAGTCAGCTCTTCGCCATCACAGTCAATGAGTTCCTGGCCCTCATCGAATGGGATTATGTCAGGTGTACTAGTACCTTTGCTACTAGTACCTTTAATGGCAACGCCTTCTGGTAGAGTAATGGTCTTCACCAAGCTCTTCAGATCAGATGGTGGATTAGACTTCAGCAGTTCTTCTCTAAATTTCCAAATTTCTTCTCCCACAAGTAAATAGAGTTTGTCTGATACTAAGAAGTCCTCAGACCCATCAAACTTATTCAGAATGAATGACTTCAAAGCTGTCTCAGTATTGTAGATCAATAGCATTCCAAGCAGACAGCAGCAATCGGATCATTTTATCGGGGCAGGGATTTTCTCTGGATTTGCTCGTAGTTGCTGGAGCATCAGCTCACTCTCAAGGTCCCGGTATTTTGACTTCAGATGGTGATGCAAATGGGTGTCGTTGACCTGAATATCGCCCGTTATTCCTCCACCGATAACAACAAGATTAGAATGTATCCCTTAGAAAGGAGGGCTTGTCTCACTTCATCATTCACGTGCACGGAATAATAGTCCAGGATGTACAGTGCATATCCCTTGGGAGTGAACATGTTGTAACGGTTTTTAAGTTTTGAAATTGTCCCAAGCATAGTTTCTAAGCGAAATGACCCCTTTTCAGCCCATTGGATGTTGATGTGGATTTTGGGGGATCCAGCTTCACTCGTATCCCCTTACCTTTGAACACAAATTCCGGTTTGGGCATTTGAGTTGTTTCTGTCGTAAGAAAGTTGAGTGTAAATCGTGACACGCTCTCTGGATAACATGTAGTTTTCCTTTACATTACGTCGGTTCTCCCTTCATAGTCATAGTTTTCTGGGTTGAAGTTTCGTTCCGATGGAGAGGCATCTGATCACTGTTGATAATCGTAGGCTCTTTACCATATTTGTTTACGAAGAAATGCCTCACTCGAATTATGTTCTTCAAAAAGTCAACAAGTCTTTGTTTCCTCTTTTCTTTAGAAATTGAGAATCTCTTGATCGGCTTTTTTAAACTTACACTGTACTCCTCCATCCACCCCTTTATCCACTTCCGTGAAAATTGTAAGGGTTCATCATCAACGTCCTGCTGCTCTGCCCATCTCTGATACAATTCATTAGCCTTCGCCCTGAATGTCTTTACAGGGAGCCGTCCTTTCAAACAGCCCCGCACATCAACAAACCAATCAAACAATGCTTGGCAAATCGGTTCGGCTTTTCGTTTGCGACCACCTCCACTTTCTCTGAACTTCTTCCTACTGCGACCGCCCTCAATATCACCCTCAAACTCTCTCTTATCTCCAGTATCCATGCCCCTTCTAGCGACTTGGATGGCCCGCACTAACTTGTCGTCATCTGCTTTTAAATCTTTGAGAGATGGATACACCTCACAGACAGTGTTCGCGCTGGACCGAAAAAAACTTTAGCCAAAAGTTTAGCCAAATGAAAATTTTATTAGCCAAATGAAAAAAACTTTAGCCAAATGTTTTTTGGTCAAATTAAATCATCGTTTTCTGGCAGGCTCACAATTAATGATTAAAACGTCAAATCGAACAGACACAGGTAAAATACACAATAATTTAACTAATTTTGATGAACTAGTAATATATTTATATATATCATTTATTAATTTTTTTTATTAATCTTAATGTGAAAGAGTGATTTGGAAGGGGGGGGGGGGGGGTAACCCGGGATTTTTATTCTTAATGTCATTATTTTTTTGGTTTTATATCAATATATTTTTTCAAATCATTAAATATTAATTATTCTTGCGAAAATATCTAAGTGACATCTGGAAACTAATAACTTACATGTAATATTGTTACGCCATTATCAAATTACAATCTGTCATAGAAGCAAGCATATTATTATGAATGTATCGGTATTGAGGACAAATAGCCACAAAATATCTGTCGTGATTCACATTTGGCTGATTAAGCTATTGTCTTACACTTGGCGCTCATAAACCTTGACCTTCATAAATACAATGTCATCATAAACAATCATTGTGCAGGACCCCGTGAGTGACCAGACATACAATGGGGGATTAGCGGATTAAATGTAAAAGAATGACCTTTTGCTGTTTTGGACAGAGTGACGGGTTTCCCTTTGTACTGTCCGCGATCGGGTTTCCCTTTGTACAGTCGGCGATATATTCCCACTTACGATATTTCGGACTAGATCGTTCACATCACAGAATTGAAAACCCACTTGCCAAAAATTGATGCTTTCAGTCTCCATTTGGGGTCAAAAAAAGTTTAGCCAAAAGTTTAGCCAAATGAAATTTTTATTAGCCAAATTTGAAAAAGATTAGCCATTGGCTAATTTGGCTACCGACAGCGCGAACACTGCTCACAGACAGCTCGGGATAAGTAGCCCTCAGGAGGCTTGGGCATTACAAATTTCTTCATTCTTGGGTCCCAAACCTTTGCAGATTTTGAAATTATGTCCTCATACTCGTCTCTGTACTTTTTGCAAAGTTGACCAAGCTTTTCTTTGTCGTGTATAGAATATTTTTCATATTTTTTATCAAACGGTGACGCCATTTTGGAGAACAACTAAACAATTTGGGATTTGCCGCTGCTGACACTTTCTCAAGGTCGCTAATCTAATTATAGCTCAGTATTTTTTTTTTAATTGAAACACCATTTCTTCAAATGTCAATTTCAAGTCATTTTATTGCACAACTGATACCTAGTTTAGCCGTGTGTAATATCACCATTGCAGAGTTGTGAGTTTTGGGGAAGTTTGGGACTCCATGCATACTGCCCAGTTTGTTATTTCTGCTCGCGACTGTACGTATACAGCACGCGCGACAGTCTGCAGACCACGTGGGAATTAGGACACCGGGAAGAGAGGTGTTTTAAATTGTAAAATCATCAAAGCGGTAATTGGGTCATGGAGGCAACTTTTAACACGCTGTGTCTTTTTTTATTGGAATTAGAAAAAGTCATGGTTACTAATTTGAATTCTGTGCCATTCAAACACGGCTATCATTTCGTAATTCCAATGTTAAACACAAATTATTAACTGCACCCGCACAGAGCCCCGAACCAGTGACGCCATGCTTTATATTATCACTAAAAGCAGAACGTTCCATTGCGTCATTGGGATAACTGATCAGCGACACTTGCGAACCACGTGGTTCGTCCACGTGGTTCGCAAAAGTAGACTCATCCACTGTTTTGTCGGAACATGATGCAAGCGTTTTTCCACGTGTCCAAATATTTACAACCGGCCGAATGTCCCGCGAATAAACACATTTGATGACCAAAAAAAAAATTGATAAACTGATTAGTTTGCGGAGTTCTTCGTGGACAGATCCATTGATTTTTAATAATCGCACAGGTGCGAATAAGGATCGTACAGGGCAGATTTTTTATTGAAAATTAATAATCGTACATGTACGATTATTTGGCACACGAGAGTACTTCCCAAACAAGGCTTAAAGCAAGCCTAAGATCCACTCTCAGGAAATTAAAATCGCAAAATCATGCCCATCAATCCATGAATCCACACCTGGAGTTTTAACTTTTGAGGTCCAGCTGTCACTTTATGGTCACTTTACACAGGGATATGTTAGAAACCATGTGTTTTGCACACTAATGAACATCATTAAATGTAAGCGCATTGGTGGTAAAAAAAACAGTGAAAAAAAAAAACATAGTAACTTTTTTCTTTGGCCTTATCAACACACGGAAATTTTAAGTGGGCGCCATTTTCGTTCTATCACCAAGGCTAGATTTAACTGGAATCGCATCTCAATTTGCGATGCAATTTCCAATTTCCAATTTTTGTTAACCCTTTACCCAACAGAAGGGCCCTGTGCCAATGCATTCTCTTATATATGTGAGTCGACCATAGGTCGCCTCGCATATATAAGAGAATGCATTGGCTTAACACATTAAAAATTATAAAATTGTTAAAGAATGTAAGAAAAAATGGTAAAAAGTGTTAAAAAAAAGATTTTTTTTTAGGCCAATGCATTCTCTTATATATGCGAGGCGACCTATGGTCGACTCGCATATATAAGAGAATGCATTGGCACAGGGCATAACTGTAACCATCAAAATGTGGTCAATGAGACGGTTCCAATGTTGCAGCTTTATTTGGCCGTTTTTGGCCGGTTTGTTGGGTAAAGGGTTAACCAAATTAAATGAAAAAACATGTATTGGTAAGGGATGCGATACAAAATTTGAGCAAATTTGATAAATTAAATCAACCATGATCACCATAAATATGATAGACACGGCCTCGGCTTACCCATTTTAGTGTGTCCCCCAGTGTGGTCGGTCAAATCAATCACACCTCGGAAGTATGGAAGACAACCTGATGTTAGCATATTGATTTAATGAATTCTGTATTTGAACAACCTCCAAATGCCGAGTTAAATAGCGTTCCACTGATTTACTTGGGTAATATTTCCTCCACTAAAGTTGTGGCCCATTATTTTTAGGGGCGCCTGCTGTTTGGGCACCCAAAGCGGATACTGATATGAAAATGGCCCTGGATCCATCCCTGCATAAAGCAGCCATTATTCGCAATAAAACATGGAATGAACAGAAACCTGTAAACAGTCAATCTATCATCTCCTGAATGGACGTTGTGACCAGAGATCTGTGACAAAATTTCTAGAATTTACTACATTCAGTTTCTGTTTCACAACCAGGAAATAGAACATGTGAACTACATGTAGTAGTCCAGTGCATTTATGAGAAAATAGGGCTGAACCTCAAAATAATTGCAACACAAAAGATTTTGTTTTATTTTGGTTGGGAGCATCATAGAGTATACTCAGCTAAAAATCAACAAAAATCTGATCATGCGAAATGGCCTTTTTGAGGCAAAAAGTGGCGAAAATGATGAAAAATTTGTGAAAAATGGAGATTAACATTTTGTGTTAATAACTCTTGATGTAAACATACAATTGTTATATTTTCACAATGATAAACTGTGGTACAGTTGTATCAAAGAGTTTGTATCATTTTATTCTATAAATATTGATTAAATTTTCTAAATTTGGGTCAAAAAGTTGAAAAATTTGCCAAAATTAAGTGAAAACTGGAAGTCTACAATAACTCTTGATGCAGTTGTAAAATTGTCATAACTGGGCTTGGAACTATTGTTTATATATAGTTATATCCACAATTGTGGGGGGTTTTCATGTTGTTACTACAAGCAAATAATCAAAATATTTTAGGGTGAAAAGATGTAAAAATGACAAGAAATCAGAGTAAAATGGAATTTCACATTACATGTTTATGCATTAGAAAATTGCCATAGTTGGACTTGGACTGTTGTCAGTCAGTTATATATGGGATTTTCCATCAATTTTGGGCCAGGTTGTGGTATCAATGACACTAAGTTGTCCATATCTTGTGGCAAAATAGTGAAAAAAGAGAAAAAATATAGAAATTCATTAAAAAAATATATAATTTTGAAAAAATAATAAGTCTGGATAGATCGTTCTGATTTTCAGTCTAGGCCTCCATTTCACTGTTGTCGAAAGGCTGTGTGTTCGAACAGTCAACACCTTGGCATTCCCCACAAGACATAGAACACATAATTCCATGTTTTCGGCATGTGCACCTATTGCTTTTGCAGTCCGTTTTACATTTACAACGAATGATGTTCAGTAGTTCTTTTGGAGCTGGTGGTTCCTCACATTTGATAGGATTAAGCCACCCATCCTTAACCTGCCATCCCCAATCGTTGGTTCCAAATTAAGCCCCTTCCAACACTGCACCTGGTGATAGTGTGTGTAAATGAAATCCTGTTCTACCTAAAACTCTGACATAGCAGGTTACATCACCTCTGGTCAGCGCTTTGGCAACAGTGATAAGCCTCTGAAACAAGAGCTGTGGGTCGATGTGTATAACGTCGCTGTCGATCTTGAGAGACGGAGCACTCATTGTTCATAACTTAAATCATAAGGATCTTCATGCCTATTAGTTCAGTGCATTTATGAGAATAAAGCGCCAAACCTCAAACTAATTGCAAGACAATGTTTCTTAGCAGGAATAAGTCTATTAACCAATTATAAACAACATACTAAAAATCTAAAAGGATCAAGAAAGGCGAAATTGATAACTTTTGTGAAATAAATTTAGTAAAATTTGGTAAAATACCCATTTTATAGCTTTTCAAGGATGTTTATAAAAAACTTCATTTCACATGTCCTTCCATTTATATATCCATTTGGTTGAGTACACAATCCTGATTACAGAACAGAAAACATTTTCCAGATACGTTGATAATTTTTCGAGTTATGTGCCTCCAAAATTGGGAGTTTGTCTAATTTCGGAGCCTCAATTTCTGAAGAATTAGCTAAAATCCATATTTTAGGGTCTAGTATTTTAAAAACTAGAGAACAATGAAGGGATATCTTACTATTGTATTAGTTGCCTCACTATATTGTGCACAAAAAATGATTTCTTTATGCATCTATGATCGAGAAGACAAAAATATTCTTAAACAAAATGTGTGTTCCATTGTATGGACTTAGCCAAATTTGCGTTGTGACACAGAAGTGACAGAAATTGGTGTGATGAAATACCATATTTGAGGTCATACAACTCAATAAATTGATATCCATATGCCCTGTATTTCTCATAACCTCTTACGTATACTAGGTTAAATACACTGTGCTGGAATTGCTAAACACATATGTGCCATAATCAACTTATGGCCATATGAATCCTTTGTGTTGACTCTTTTCCAAAAATGCCATTTGTGACTGTTTTGTGGTGTTTTTGTCCATTTTAAAGTTTTTTTTGTGCACAAATAGTAAACAACAATGAATACAATTAGTGTTTAATGTTTAAAATCATTTGAATGTTCCTCCTAAAACACTTTAGTGTTGGAAAAAATATGATTACATTGGTTATGCCAATCAACAGTCACTGGATTTCACATATTTTTCAAGAAACATACTCCAAATTTGAATGTTGATAATGGGGTAGGTGAAACCACAAAGGCTATGATCTTGTCACCATATTCTAGTCATTGGAGACAAAGGGTTGTTTTATTCCAGTTTGTGCAGATTATTCTTGCATGGTAAACAGTTTAGTACCTTAATAATTATTAGATGTTTATTTAGAACTTTATCAGCATGTTATATAGAACCAGCCTGAAATAATGATTCGCCATTTCGCCATTGAGTTACAACAAAAAGGATCTTAGCTCTAAATATGAACATCAAAACAGGAAGCAGTTTACTCTGTATGAAAGAATGAGGTTTGTAGGAGCTGGTGATGTTAAAGTTTTATGCATCAAGGTCCATATTTTCTAGATTTTGTCAATATGGTTTCCCCTACCCCATTTTTCAGATATTCAAATTTGGCACCAGTTTCCAGAAAAATTAGTGAAATTCAGTGACATTCATTGACATATCCAACATAAGGCATTTATTTCAACACTAAAGTGTTTCAGGAGGAAAGTTCAAATGATTTTGCACATTAAACATACATTGTTTTTACAATTTATACACAAAAACCTTTAAAAATGAAAAAAAAACGCCCCAAAATGGCATTTTTAGATGAGTCAATTCTAAAGATTCATAGGGCCATAATTTGATTTTCTACACCATGATTTGGGAAATTCCTTTACAATGTGTTTAACGATGTATACTTAAATGATTATGAGAAAGACAGGGAATATGGATATATAATTATTGATTTGTATGACATCAAATGTGCTATTTCATCACGCCGGTTCTGGACCACAGGCAAATTTGGCTGTCCATACAATGGTGGAACACACATTTTGTTTAAGAATATGTTTGTCCTCTCAATAATAGATGCATAAAGAAATCATATTTTGTGCACAACCTAGAGAGGAAATGACTAAAACAACAAGGAATCCCTTCATTTTTCTTTATTTTTTAAAATACATGACCATAAAAAATGGATTTTAACTAATTTTGAAAAATTGAGCCTCCGAAATTAGACAAACTCCAAATTTTGGAGGCACATAACTCAAAAAATACTGAACGTATCTAGGAAAGGTTTTCTGTTCTGTAATCAGGGTTGTGCACTCTACAAAATGGATATATAAATGGAAGGACATGTGAAAGGAAGTTTTTTATAAACATCCTTATAAAGCTATAAAATGAGTATTTTACCAAATTTTGACAAATTTATTTCACAAAATTCATCAATTTCGCATTTCTTGATTCTTGTTGATTTTTAGTATATTATTTGTGATGGGTTAAAGAACTTATTCCCACTGAGAAACTTTGTGTTGCAATTACTTTGAGGTGAAACCATAAATGCACTGGATTATAGGGCTGCAATGATACATCGCGGTTTTGTCGACGGTACGATTCATGGTTCCTTTAAATGTTTTTGGTTCGGTTTTACTGTCTTTTATTATTTTATTTAATATTTAACTATATATAGTTGATAATACTACACAATACCATCGCTAATATTGATTTTATTTAGTAACATAGTTAATTAAAAACCTTGCTCGAGGAAACTCGTGAGAAGCTTAGATTATTTCCGTAACCTTCTGCACATTCGAGGTCACTGCTTGGGAAATTCCCAATTCCAGATATTTTATAGTACACTTTACAAATTCCATATTTTTTATAGTACACTTTACATTCCAGCAGTTTAGTTTTATATTAAAGTTATAACTCAAATTATTGACAAATTATCCAAAACCAAAGCTACCTACATCAATACATGAACATATCGCGATACGTATCGTACAGTGAGGTTCGAATCGCGGTATGTATCGTACCGTGACATGAGCGTATCGTTGCAGCCCTAATGTGAACTCAAGGTTCGATACGATATGTCCGAAATGTCAAATTAATTCAGGCTGAATGCAGTCAATTTAGACTTGTTGTTAGTTCCTCTTCACCCCTACTAGTATCTATTCTAAAATCATGTCATCACATCAAAATTTGTCACAATTGTGTTCTAAATGTTCTATGAGGTTACAAAATAAATATTTTTCAGCCCTCTTAATTCAGATTGTTTGGCTTAGGCAATCCGCTACGGCAACCGTTTGCCACTACGGCAACCGTTTGCCGTAGCCAATTATGAGGGCTGCTTGTTTAAACCAATTTGGCCAAAACCAAAAAAGACATTATTGTATATATAAATAAACGTCATGTAATATGAGAGTAACATTGTTATATAGCATCTAGTGACTCCTGCGTTTTTTTGTCATGACACACCAAAATTAATGATTGTAAACGACACTTGATTCGATGCAATATCCATGTCACTAAACCTGGATCATGTCTACAAGAAGCTCGGAAGACCACAAGAACCCCAGATCAAATGTTAATTAAATCAGGTGGAAAATATTTCCAGGGTTCTTGTGTGCTCACAGGTTTCTTGAAGACATGCTCTTGGGGTGCCGTTCGCCCAGTGTGTGGAACATGATTTGAATTTCTTTCAAGTCGACCATGCGTTCAATGCCGTTCATGTTTACAG
Source organism: Siphonodentalium dalli (assembly GCA_032622095.1). NCBI lineage: Eukaryota > Metazoa > Mollusca > Scaphopoda > Gadilida > Siphonodentaliidae > Siphonodentalium > Siphonodentalium dalli. The sequence goes on from CP136067.1 coordinate 54,562,959, forward strand.
TTTTATGGAACCTTCGACGGATTAAACATAAGCTGATGTCACTTCGTGAATCAAACGAGTTTGTATTCTTTTTAAATTATGTAAGCGGGCTAGCATCATCAAATTCACCCTCGGGGGACCTCATTCCGCTCAGGTAGGCTTGCCACGATTATTCGACTAACTTTCGACAGGTGCGGTAGTTGACTAATATTTACTTATCACCCAAGGGCCTTGGTGGGGGGAAGTGGGGTGGGTATGGTTATGTATTTAAGCAGTACTGAGCACAATTGCCATGCCTGGAAAGTTAACAGCGTATGTAGCACAATTTACCACCCGACAGCCTGTTCTCTCGCCACTTCTGATGAGGCTTCCTTTGTCTTTGTTGTCGCAGCCAATGTTTGGCAGTCATCTTTAAAGAAATTTGTGTGCGACATGTTCTCAGAGTCAGTAGCGGGCCAGTGGCTTCCTTTGCCTTTGATGTCATTGTACGGCCTTGCCATTGTTTATAAATTATGTGTAACTTTGAATTTATGTTCCTATGGATTGGTAATTAGCGATCATTATATCCAAAATGGACGACATGCATCGGACTGCATCTCTATTTCATTTTTCATATTGTAAAACGTTCACCATTATTGACAAAGTTACAAAGTTTGCTGGACATGGAATGTTCAAAGTTACTAGACAGTTAATCAGTAACAAGTTTGTGTCATCACATATTAGTGCTACATATATTACATTCTCCAATATGGTAACATATATACCCCCCCCCCCCACTACCGCGATTCGATGAGCTGCACACACTTTGAATAACAAAATTAAAAGTACAGCAACAGGCAGTGCGTGCACACACAGAAGCCTGCGAAATAAACTTAAGTGCTATATACATGTCAGGTGTCGCAATCAGACATGTCAACCCTCCCGATTTCGGCGGGAGTCTCCCGATATTGGGCACCATCTCCCGGGCTCCCGATCGGGAGATGGAATTTCCCGATATCACGCACCCCCGTAAATCAAAATGAGAGTGCCCACGATTTTATGGCCTATCGCTGACACAAAGTGCAGGAAGTTATCTGCTTGTTATAATCTGATTGCAATTAGCCCCGAGTCAATTAAACAGGTCTTCATTGTCAAAGCATGCCTATCATTCGACCACCATAATTGCGGCGATGCATAGTAAACAAAGGCACCATTGTTTACTGGCCGTCGCTTCGTGTTTCTGTACTGGCTTCAACAGCGGATTACCAAATGACTGGCGACTCAGGGATGCAAAAAACAGATTACATACGGCTATATAATTCAGAGTGTCTATTCGTACAGTACATTTTGAACCCAGTAAACGAATTCAATACAGTGTTTCAATCAGACGAAACGATGATGGGCTTTATGCAAAGCGAAATGCACCATCTCCTACGGAAGTTTATGGGAAAATTTGTTTCGACCAAAGTTATAAATAAAGCTGATGACATCACAGTGGTTCCGTACGACGTCAGGGAGAATCAATTGGCCAATGATATTATCGCGATCGGATTTGTGACACGTGACTACATCGATGACAACGAAGAGTGCGATGGAGTACTTTCCAAATTCTACCGAGATGTGCGGGTTTTCTACTCTGCGTTTGTCGGCAAACTGATAAAGAAGTTCCCATTTAGCGAGAAAGTGTTACCGGATCTCAAACTCATCAATCCGAAACGAGAATTACGTGAGGAGATCGACATTAAATCGGTTGTGCGCTTGGCGAAGCAGTTCAATTTAGATATAAACTTTGACGATCTGTGCGATGAATGGAACGATTATGTCACTGCAGTGAATATTCCAGTTTACAACGATGAATTAGACAGCTGTGATGAATACTGGATGTTGATTACAGGACTGAAAACCCTAGGTGGACAATTATGGTTGCAAAATTTGAGGACTCTCATGGTATGTGTGTTGTGTATACCAAACAGCAATGCCGATAGCGAGAGAGTGTTCTCGATTTGCAAAAAAAGTGCACACATGCTTTCGTTCGGAATTGGACAATGATACCATTCGCGCATTGCTATCATGCAAACTAAACACAGACAATTCATGTTACGACTTTGTTCCAAACAATGAAATGTTGAAAGATGCCAAATCTGCTACAATGTCATATAACAGGGAGCATTCTTCCAAGAAGTAATTTGTTAACCCTTATTCCAACGTATCGTCTTTTGTTGTAGCGTCCGTATCGTCTTTTGACGTCTTTTGTTGTAGCGTCCGTATCTTCTTTTGACGTCTTTAATTTTTGCATTTTCAACACTCGGATTTGAGACTCGAATAAAGAATAATAATGACGATTTACATTGATTGTGTTTTGTTCTGCTGATGGTTAAGATCACGAAGGGCACATATTAAATCCTTTCTTCCTTTGCTAGGCTTTAGATTTGCAAAATGTTTACTTAGAATACTGTTTTGGCCGACAAAATGAAAACAAACGAAATAGAAACACGTGGTTTCGACGAAAACGAAAGTTGTTGTCAGAGACGCTTCCTTGTTGATTGCGTTATGCGTGGCCGCGAGGGTAATCTATGTAAAATATGACAACTTGAAATTGATATTTATATTGGATTATGTATTATTTCTTAAGTGGTGATTTGATATTTCCAAATAGTGCAATATGAACATTTTCTCCAGCCGTAATTAAATCGGCCACAGCTAAGCAAAATCTCAGCGTTACTGTTGCGGAACCGGCCATTGGGATGTTTTTCCTGTCGAGTTCCATTATGATTGTCACTTCACCCGTGAAAAAAGATTTTTATAATATTTTTTTTAATGGACTAACATCAAAATGAAGTCACGTATTTCCACCTTGCCTTCCTAAATATTAAAAAATGTTGACATCGAGTATGTTCTCAGTCTCGTATTGGCTGACAAAACAGAAACACGTGGTTCACTGGTAAAGAATTTTCGACGAAGACGAAATTTGATCAATATTTAATGTAGGTGAACTTCTCCACAAACCAAATGTTGTGAAACATATTCATTAAGTGTCACAATTGTTATTTAATTTGAGAACTCGAACATTGCAATTCCAAATTGATGACTCAAAGTGGATCTTTCTGCTTTTATTGCACAAATTTACTCTGCGAAATCAGGTTATGTCGGAGCATCGGAATATTATTTCCGGTTGTAATGTAACTACGGACGCGGTCGTTGTTGTGCTATCGGCGGGATTCTGAACACATAATTAAAACTTTTTTATATATATTTTTTTTATCTACAAATTTAGTATAATAAATTGATGAGATATTATTTTTATATGTCCATCTGTTCAAGATTTCAAATATACCGTGCAAAAGACCATCGACCCTGATCGATCGAGAAAGAAATCAATAAAAAAAAAAGTAAATATCTCCTGGTTTGACATCAAGTCAGCCCAAGGCGGGTGCTTCTAAATAAAGGCGAGTTTACAGTTGACATGCAGATATCTCAAATTCATCTTGGGAAGCTTCTTTGCGTGTATGCATATATAATTACCGAGTATAAAGTAATAAGGTACTTATATCAACGAAATGTCGATAAAATAAAGAATATCCCAAGCGACACATTCGAGCACCTGCTGGCGACGTCTTGCTAAGTTAGCCCACTGCCATTTCGAACAATTCGCGCTCGTTTTCTGTCATCTAATTAGCATCAATGGGGAAACTCCACTCCTAAACTTGAGCCAATGAAATCAGTTCAAACTTCTAATCATTGATGTCATTGGTTGTCAATGAAAACATTCTTAGAATCAACAAAAAGTGACCTTTGAACATGTGGTTTTTGCACGAAAATTTACAAACTTTCACAAAGCAACGTGACGTAATTGCTAATAATTTGCGCTTTTATCGGAAGTCTTTTTACGACTTTTGTCAAATCATGGTTTATATGATTAATGCACATAAAATATAAAGACATTTGGTTTAATTATTTTATTTATAATACGCTTTTTTGTTTTCAAAAATCATGAATTATTTTTTTTTCTATCAGGACACGAATCCGTGGGTAAACAAACTTAAACTAAAGGACATACTCGCATAGGCATACAGTAAATTTGCATAAAATGTCATTTTTGACTCACATGTGTGATAAAATGAAGATAAACGGTTGTTTATATGCACATAAATTAGTTCGTCTATTGGTTTATGTTTCCATTATCGTATTCACAGATGACACTTAAGTGAAATCATGTTTGTTGTTGCATATCGGATGATACACATGGCACATATACCTGTGGCCAGTGTGGGGAAACACCCAATGATATTATAACGTCAAATTCCTGTTGGCTAACGTAATTACCTTCATACCTGGTGACGTTGGCTATATGACGTGGTTTAACTACATGTGCTGTTGGGAAAAGGGTTAATGTTAATTAATATTGTTGATAATTATGTTGGAATAAAATTAATAAATTTAAATAAGTTTTATTTTCTTTATTTTCATGTTATGATGGAGGGATAATGCAATGAAAAAAAATCTCCCTATTTCTCCCTATATTGGAAGACTGATCTCACTATTTCATATAATACCAGGTTGACATGTCTGGTCGCAATCGATACACAATGCAAAACTAACTATAATCCGTTTTCAATAAGTATGCGACAATTCCACAGGCTTTCAATTGGCACTGCAATGCATTTTCATGGGGAACATTGATTGACGGGACAGATATTTTTTAAAATGTCTCATCCTCATGAATAGCGATGAGGGAGTTTACCTGCTGCGCAAATTTGAATTTAGGTGGCCGATGACGGGCAGGGGCCTCAGAATGACAAGCCTGCTGACTGACATTTATAACTGTGTTCAGACCGAATGTAATTTCGCATTTATCATGTGTTTACCTTGGTGTAATATAGGCCACATATATGAACGATTCATTGACTAACCATTGTCAATAACGGTCGGTTAGTCGATTATGAAAACTCATAGTCATGGCAACCCTACGCTTAGGCCTCGTCTTCTGGGAAGTATGTATAGTCTCAAATTAGTCTTGTTTTTAATTTCTATATCCCCTAATTTGCAGAAGATAAAATGCATAAATTTGCAATTGAGGTGACAAATGGGTGAACAACATAAACTTCAACTGGGATCTTCAATCTGATCCTAGGTCTCCCATAGCAGTTGAGACCTAAGCAGAATGAGGTTTGCTAGCCCGCCTTGTGGGACAGTGTCACTAAATTCACATTCTGGGGACCTCATTCTGCTTAAGCCTCATCTTCTGGGAAGTATCTATAGTCTAAAATTAGTATTGTTTTTAGTTTCTATATCCCCTAATTTGCATTTATAATCGAGGTGACAAATGGGTGAACATCACCAACTTCAACTTCAATCTGACCTAATTGAGACCTAAGCAGAATGAGGTTCGCTAGCCTTCCTTGTGGTATAGCTTCACTCACCCTCTGGGGACCTCATTCTGCAAATTACAGACACACTGTTTGCAGGCTTGAAAATATTTTATCATTAAATGACCACTTTCAGTTGACAACTCTGTGGAGTTCAGAGCGAATATGTTTTTATGAAATAAACTGGTTTTTGTCATAAATGTGACATTTCATGCCAGTTATTGGTTTTTTAGATGAGCGGGTTGCTAATCGCTTAAACTACGCTATAATAAGGGTAATGGTCTTCAACTTAATTACTGAGTTACTAGTAGTAACTAACTACTCACATATTTTTTATCTAAAGCGTCAAAGCATCCCTTCACCCATTTGATGACCTGGCAAGCACCAGGGCATGAACTGTCATCTCGAAGAATCTTCAAATTCAGATCTAAAACAAGGAGAAATAAGTCATGATCTAAGAAAATAATGGACATGAACATTCAGCCCTCATAATTGGCTACGGCAATCAGCAATGCCGAAGCAATTTGATGAAACAAACTGGTCCATGGCAAAGGGTTGCCATAGCGGATTGTCGAAGCCAAATAATTAATGTGGTAACACTATGAAACATTTGATTGGGTATCCAGATACGGAAAGCATAATCTTGCTCTATTGAATTATCTACACAAATTTATATAAAAATATAGCTTAGTTGGAATTATTAAAAGTACCGGTATATTCCACTTACCTTCTAAACATCTATCACCAAAGGCATGTTCTGGAAATATGGCTCTCAAATAGGTGATGTTCGAGACAGATACAGCTAACAGCTTTTTAACAAAGAGTGAAGACTGCTGTTGTGTAGCTTGTTCATTTGGAAAAATTGATGACCACTGAAATGTAAAATTATATTATGAGTCGACTAAAACAAATGCACCATTGGAGCATGGCTTAATATATATAATAATTTATATAAACAATGAAAGTGTCAATAATTTCATGTGTAACAGTCAATGGGGTGATTAGGAATGCGGAAAGTTGAAATTTCTAAATAATTTACTACTATTAATTAAAGATGTCAACATCGAAATTAGGAAAAATGTCCCATGGCGAATTTAATGCCCTGCCATTATAGATTCCACATGTTGCCACAACATTTCCCATGCCATTGCTTATTGCCATTGGCCAATTTCGAGGACTGAAGTATTGAGTTGGCCTCCGCTCATGTCCAGGGATGACACTGTGGTAGGCACACCATCGGATCAGGAGCCAACGGCATTAATGGCTGTCCCATGTGCAACAATGTGCCCACATTAAAGAACCCTACCATTGTGATGATGTCATGGGCAGACTTGTTTACTTTGAAAATCAGAAATAGGGAGATTCACCTTCATAAATAGAGATTTGGATAAAAATAGGGAGATTTTATCTTTGATGGTAAATTACTAAAACATCATGTATAGAAAGGAATTTATGGGCTACCGGTACTATAAATAAAGAATAAGTTATTATCATTTGATATTATATTTTATATATAACTTAAAAACCAATAACAATATATTACAACATTAACAAAATAAATTAACAATGTTCATCACAGCTTACTTCTCACATTCTGAAGAATGCTCTTTCACATAAGATTTGAGGGCTGATTTTGAAAGTTTTAGCACATCCTGCGATGGCTGGTAATTAAAGCAATCACCATTGTTGTTTATCTTACAGGCTAGCAGAGCGCACAATGTATCGTTGTTTAACTCTGATCTAAAGCTTGTCTGTATCTTTTTACAAATTGAGAAAACACGTTCGCTGTCAGCATTACTGTTTGGAATAGATAACACAGTTTTAACAACTAGTCCTAGGTGTGGAAATCTCAACTGTCCTGTGCTAGTAACTTTGGTCAATATATTCATCCAATACTCGTCGCATCGTTCATCTTCATGGTTGAACTTTGGAAGATTTACTGCAGTTTTGTAATCGATTAATTCGTCTGCGAGATCGTCGAATTGTTCATCTGTCTGAATTAGCCCAAAGCGTTTTGACAAACTAATCAATGATGAATCTGTAACATGGTCCCTTGCTTCTTCCTTTGGATTCAGAATTTTCAAGTCGTCAAATACGTGTTCATCAAAGGGGAATTTCTGAATCATTTTATCGACAATTGCCTGATAAAACGTACGCGCACTGTCATAGAATGTTTTCACTGCGCTGGGGCTTATTTGACCTTTGACCTCCTCGATGTATGTGCGCGCTGTCATGCCAACTGCGAGACTAGTATCCGGAAGTTGATTTTCTTTTAACCCATATGGTACCGACGTGATAGTGTCACTTGCTTTTATAACGATTGTTTTCACAAACTTTCCTAGGAATTTCCTTAACAACCTTTCCATCTCACTCTGCATAAATCCCAGCATGGTTTCGTCTGATTGAAATAACGTATTTTACTTGGCGTATCTGACGAATCTAACTTGTGCTTTTTGGTCGGAGTTTCAGACATTCTGAACAGAGAGATATAGACGTAAATGGTAGTAAATAAGTGATTTGTTATGACGAAAGAAAAATGTGTTTCGTTATATAGTCACACATAAGCTTGAAAGGAAATCCGCCGTTTATGATATTGACAAATACAGCTCAGTTTCCACTTACTCTTTCATCACATTCACAAAAGAATCAAAGCAGACATGAAAACGAGTGTCGCTGGTAGGATTAGTCTAAATTGATTTATGGCACCTGCATGGCTTCACTGCGTGTGGTCAGCCGCTAGCTAATTGATTTTTGCACCTGTGTTAGTCGCCACAGGGACAGCCTATTAATCAGTGTACATTATTTTTTTTATTCTGGTATAGACATTTGAAATCGGGAGATTCTGTTTCCGGATCGGGAGCGCGGGAAAAGACGATTAAAATCGGGAGTCTCCCGCTAAAATCGGGAGGGTAAACAAGTCTGGTCATGGGTAAAATGGCAAAATTACCTATTCAAGACATCTGACTCACGAGACCACAGTAGAAATAAGACAGTGGAAATATGACAGAAAATCACAATTTCATCCTTTTCTTGCAACCAAACCCAACTAAATCTATTCTTAACATCGTTTTCAAGTCTTGTTAGGTCAAAAGACCTATCAATTATCTTAAACATTGTTTAAAACTTCAAAGAAAATACTTTATCAAAATTGAGCACATGACATTTGTTGCTTCCAAAACAGGAACAGGATATTAGGAAAGGGGTTTGTTAAAAATCAGGAATATTGAGCACTAAAAGGCAGGATTCAGGAACGTAACAAAAATCCACAATTCCTTCTTTTATCTATGCCCACACGACAAAATAAGTTACGATCACGCAAACCGGATGACTTGGGTCAATTTAAAAATGTTTTGGACAAGGAAATGGGAGTCTATTGATTCAGTGTAGAGTATTTCCATACTAATTTACCCAGAGCCCAAACCACCAATATTCCATACTTTGTCCAGACCTGGAAAAACTTTTTACAATTTCCATGCTTTTTCCAGACTTTCAAAACTCTGTATGAACCCTGCCTGTAGATTGTGCCAAAGGAATTTTTTTACGCATGGACAGACAGCACGACATTCATCCCATGGCAATAGCTCAGACTTTGGATGAAGTTTGGTGACAATCGGATGAGGAATGTGGAATGTAGGGTGACTTCCAAAGGAAATTAGGCATGGAATATAGTATATTTAATATTAGAAATGAAAAATGGAATTATCAGATACCCGGCTATTATTCGTCACTGACTGTGGGTTAAAATTTCAATAGAGTTAAAAGTGAATCGCGATACGTAATAAGTATCCAGCCCTCATACATGTAAATTAGGTACGGCAATCAGCAATGCGAAGCTAACTGGACAATGGCAAAGGGTTGATGTAGCAGATTGCCGAAGCCAAACAATCTGAATTACGAGGGCTGCATATCATATTGTAGCAGGGGTGTATTGTTACAGCCCAAATAGGACAGGTACGCACTTCATAATTCACATGCAATAAAGCTGTATATCTATAGAAACACCCCTATGTAGATATATTAAAAACAAGACAACACTAAATCATGTTTTTTCGAACATATGCCATCAACAGACTGATTCAGAGTTGATCTCAAATTGGCTGACTGATATCGACATTGAATTTCTAATGTTCATGGTCCAGGGACAGACCTAGCCAGTCGCCAGCGCGCAATTGGCACTTGCATAATTTGTTGTCCCGGCGCGTGAAAGTTTATTACAGGTGTGTAGTCTGGCGCGCATGTAGTTTGACTTTCGTAGTTGACAACCAATGCCCATGGCATTGTAAAACGCTAAACAAAGCAAAGAAAGTACAGTTTGACCCAACTACAAGGCTAAACACGATACTAGTAAAAACAAAGCAAATGCGTCACTCAAGTCGGTGCCATTTGGTTTGATCATCCAGAAAATCGATGATATTTGGCGGTATGCACTCAATGGGATGTAACTCTAAACTAACTAAGCACATACATACTATGACTGCGTGAACCCAAGTTCCGTTTCCGTCTTGGTGATATTCCATGTTTTGTATACGCATTAATAACAGAACGCGAATCGAGCGAACCTCAAACATTATTAAACACTATCAGTACGTACTTTCTTCTAATTCACTGATGTTACATGATTTTACTGAATATATTTAGGCGACATAATTATCCGAGATCACCATTTTATAGTGTACAAATATATATTTAAACTTTGTATTGCCTTGTTCAATGGCAAACAAAACGCGATCTATTACTAGTACCAGAAAATCTTAATTGATTCCCAATGATTCTGTGATTTTATTTTTAGAGTCACTCGAATCTGACTATCAAAAGTTTGAACTCCTTCGTAATGGTAAAGATTGAGGGCCCCGGTAATGAATGATTCCAGTTTGATAAGGCATTTGATAGTATGGGTATATGCAAAGAACAGGAAAAAACCAGTAAATGTTAAGTTTAATACCACTCTAATAATCAATCAGACTTTCTTTGTGTTGTTGTTTGAAGTTAGGTATTAAATTATTTCAGAGTTTATGTTTGTTTTGAATCATTAAAAATTAAATGCTGAAATTCCGGCTCTCAAATGTGAAATCTGGCTCCCAAATTTGCCATATAGGCTTGTAAACTGGCTCCTGAAATCTTATAGCTAGGTCGGTCCCTGTGGTCATTGTCTAACTGGTTTTTTCTCTGGCCCACAAAAAGTTGATATATTCATATACACTGAAAATTAACCTTAAAGGGGTACTAGTACTGTACACTAAATCGGGCAATTTATCATTATGCTTTAATGCTCAACAGAATATATGCAACAAATGAATGAATTTGACCCATGGATTAATTAGTGCAAAATACACTCATGCGCTCTATGAATGATGCAAACAACATGGTAATTATAATGAAAATGAATTTATGACTCCAGCCATTTATTCACTTTCATTATTACATATAATTACCATGTTTATATTTGCATCGTTCATAGAGCACATGAGTGTATATTGCACTAATCCATGGTTCAAATTCATTCATTTGTTGCATATATATTCTGTTGAGTTTAAAAAGAGATGGTCTCATAAATGGCCAGAGTACCCCTTTTCATACTACATGTAGTATGTATCAAAAAGTCACAGAAAAATCCCAGCTGTTTACAATTTTTCACACAGAAGTAAGACAAACGCTCTTTGTATGCCTTTGAATAAGCGCAGGACCCTATTTGATTATCATTTTACAACTTACTGCACCAGTTGACGTCTTCTCTTGAGGTTTTGTTAACTGTGCAGTCGCCATGATGATCTGTGGGAGAAAAAAAGATATTGAGGGACACTGTGGAGCAAATTGAGGTCAAAATAACAGATTTCCAATTTTGATACATTTGTTCCAACTAAAATTCTGCTTTTCTATAATATAGAAGTACACCAGGTGGAAGGCCTGATGCAGTCAATCACACGGGACATTTTGGGCCCAAATATTGCATTGCAAGAAAAATAGTAACTTAACAGGGGACAAAATTTGGGGTAAACAAAAACGTTATGCAGGGACATATCTCGGCCAGTTTTCATACATTAAAAAAAATTTTGTTCCTATTCAGGTCCCAGTTCATATCATAACAAAATGCAAAACATTTATATATTTATATATATTGACATAAGACATTTATGTTTACAAAGAGATTTAAGTTTAACAGTTGGAATCATATTGTAAAGTAGGTTTGGCTTCATCTATCTTTCACATGTGAAAACTTCAAAAGTTTGAGTTCAGGTTTGTTACCATTCAGCCTTCAGACTACAGTATTTCAATCAAATTCAAGTGAAATTTCACAATACAGTACGGGAACAATGACAATTTGATCAAATCAATCTGGTTATCAGGTGGGATCTCATAATACCAAATGAATAATTAACATAGAGATTAGTACTAATCAGCCCCTCATAATTGGCTACGGCAATCAGCAGTGCCAAAGCCATTTGCTGAAGCAAAATGGGCCATGGCAATGGGTTGCCGTAGCAAATTGCAGAAGCCAAACAATCTGAATTAAAAGGGCTGCCCCGACCAACAGCAGGGGGGGGGGGGGGGGGGGCACCCCTCCCGAACCTCCCCCGATCAGGCCTTCGGGATATGCTTTTGGCATATCATTTCCCGAAAATCCCTGGATCCTTCACGGTTATGGTGATCCAATTACAAATAAAGAGAGCGGATATGGTTTGTTAGCAGTCATCTGACCTACTAGTACTGGCCTCAAAATGCACCTACACTAATTATTTTTTTGTCCTTGGCCTTTATCTACTGCCTGCTATACACATACTACTAGTAGTATGTATTGCAATGCATCATGGCACGGTAGGTATGTATACAGATATTATAAACAGCACTTGTTTTTTTTTGGTCATTTTTATTTCAGTGCTGATAATGCAATATGTCATGAGCTAAAATTTAATGTGACATACCAAAATACCACTATTTATCACTCGTCCTGAAGTAAGTCCATGTCAACACTTCAAAGCTATAGGCTGGTCTCTGTAATTATAACTTTACAACAAAAATTGTCCCCCCCCCCTACTTGTACCTACCCACAATCCGACATATGTGGAGAAATTTGGGTAGGCTTACTGCAAACATAGATATTTTAAATAGTGGCCGACTCTTGGGATCGAAATAAACATAAGGGGTGGAATATTACAGGGGGAAATGTCCTCCAAATTAAATAATAGTACAGGGGTGAAATAATGGATGCATTTCTCAACATAATCTTTGTTTAGCGCTACAAGAACTAAGAAAATATGTGTTGGCCTATACTAGTATCTGATTCTTGATATTCAATTTACATCACATTGAAGTGGTTTGTATATGAAAAGCGCTTAAAGCCAGGGCTCGATTTAACTGGATTCGTATTGCAATTTATGATGCAAGTTCCAATTTCTGCAAACCAATTTACAATGAAAAAACATGTAAAATATTGGTAGGGAATAGTCCAATACTGTACAAAATCTACCCAGCGCTGCAAAATGCTATACAAATTTAAAACAACAAATCGACCCCTGCTTAACTCTTTCACTGCCACTCAGCACCACAGACGGATTCCCCACTGCCAAGCATACAATGGATAGAATACATTAAGGGTGTATAATAAGTAACATAGGGTATCTCAAGTATCGCTTGGAATAATGTGTTGAAACTTCATACGTGACTAGACATTGCAAGTTCATAACAACTCACGCCACCACCATAGAGGTCACGTGACCTTGGTTTACACACTAATGTCTGTGTTTGATGCCTATTCATGCATATATGGGTATATATGGGTGCTATCGAAGCAGAAAATTGCCAGAAATGGGTCATTCTCAACATTTATTTCTCACGTTAGTTGTCATCTTTCAGGGAGGGACCCATACCCGTACAAAATGTGCTATATATATACCCAAATTTTAATAGGTCACGTGACCGTGGTGATTACCATGAACCTATGCGTGAGTGGTCACATATACCATGTACACACATGTATAGGTGCGGGTATTGTATTAACATTTCAATATATCGTAAATGTCTGACATCTGTTGTTGGACCATATAGACATGTTGATATGTTGGAGCCACATAGGCCACCTCAAATTGGTCACGTGACCTTGGTGGCCATCTTGGATCTACATATAACACTAGTATGGCCGTATGTTTTGGTTATTTTCCGACTTCATCATGTTATAAGCATTTGATGAACATATCATATTGGGTAGGTTGTTGTATTTGAGTTTCCATTTTATATTATTGGTAAAAATGTGATAGCTAGAGATATATACACACGTGACCTATGAAAAGACCACGTGACCATGACGTCACCAAGTGCTCTTATATAACGATTCGTGTTATATAGTCCTATATACAGAGAATGCCTCTTATCTGCACAATCTCACACGTTTCCTAGTGTTATATAGTCTGGAACTTATAAAAATGTCATGTATGTGCCCATCACTGGAACTCATATGCCTCATATTCACTGTACGACCATATTTACACCACATGTACCCGTCCTGCTGTCAGGATGTACCCGATTTCGACTCAAGTCGCTATCGGCAGTGTATGGGTAATTCGACTGTAGTCGCGATCGGCAGTGAAAGAGTTAAAGCAATCATTGGGAATTAAATTAAAACAATAACAGGGACCCAAATAAGCAGCATACAGGGGAGATTTTTACTTGAAATATAATAAGAGTAGTACACGTATGTTTATAATAAGAGTAGTACACGTATGTTTATAATAAGAGTAGTACACGTATGTTTATAATAAGAGTAGTACACGTATGTTTATAATAAGAGTAGTACACGTATGTTTAATATAATAAGAGTAGCACACGTATGTTTAATATAATAAGAGTAGTACACGTATGTTTATAATAAGAGTAGTACACGTATGTTTATAATAAGAGTAGTACACGTATGTTTATAATAAGAGTAGTACACGTATGTTTATAATAAGAGTAGTACATGTATGTTTATAATAAGAGTAGTACACGTATGTTTATAAATATAATAATAGTACACGTATGTTTATAAATATAATAAGAGTAGTACACGTATGTTTATTTGGATCCCGGGAGTACAGTAGGCTAATTAACACGCACTGTGATTGGATAAAAAGTTCATTCACCCTTACTACTAGTATTGGTGCTACATGGTGAACAGAAAATTGGGCCTTCCAGAATCTGATTTGCATGAACTATTGTAGTATTGAACAAGAGGGGAACAAAAATGTCTGTTTACCCCAAGTTTCTTACCCAGATCTAATATTCACATACCAGTAAATCATTCATCAATTTCAAGATTATTTTTAAATGATAATGATTCATTCATGATCGAAAATTTTGGGATTGGTGATTTGCTCATTTATTCACATTAATTAGAAATTTTTCACAATAGAGACCTTTTCGCAAAATCACGAATACGATTACTCTTGAGTGCCTAATAAACATACATGTCCGATTATTAAAATCGAGGTAAAATTCCCACCTGTACGATCGTTATATGGTCCTGTACGTTTATTAAATTAACCAAAAGAAATAATTCACCAATCTTAAATTGTGTTATTCATAGATAAATGAACTCTTGAGACTTGATTGTTGACAGTGATCAGCACAAAGTAGATTCACAGACCTGGCTATCCATCGAAACTACTTCTGTCCCATGGCATCAGTAAACCAGTCAGATGGTGCGTTTTGTTGGGATGTATCTATGGTACTAATATTTCCAGTTTACGTTTATTCCGCCCTGTACTATTATTCAGTTACGCGGCATTTTCCAACCTGTACTATTATTCCACCCTGTACTTTTATTAGGCACTCAAGATAACGGATATGGAAATATCCTGCCAGTCTACAGCCAAAATTCTATCTTTACACACGGGGGTTGTTATGTGAGACGAAATATACTCCATGCAGTTTAATTATGTGCAGATGTGTTAAGGATGTGCCATTGGTCCTGCTTGGGGACGCCCTAACATTATCCGTGTGGTGTATTACACACGGATAAGAACATGGAATCTGAAAGAGACACACATTACTTTTTCCATCAAATATATGTGTAACTGAATATAGTGGGGCATTTGCCGTCTCACCAAATACCCATCGTAGGTAAATTGTATTGGTGTCAACCTTACTAGGACAATATATCCTATCCGTAATCGTAATAGTGATTTTTGCGAAAGGTCTCTATTGAATCATTGTGACAAAACTGATAGCAATTAAAAATAAATTTGAATATTATTCTCAATTCTTTACTTGAATGAGTAATGCAAAATGCAATACTGAATTTGAATATGAATATTTGCAATGATAAATGATGTGAATATTCTCATTATCACCACAATGTGATACTTCACAATCAGTCAGTCATGGAATGCAATCACAGTTGACTTGTTGGAAATTCTTATAAAAATCAACCGATAAAGAGATTGAATGATACTTGTACTCTTGGGCTCCAAATAAACGTGCAGACCCAAATAATGGTGCAGGGGGGGACTTTCATTGAAAATTAATAAACGTGCAGACCCAAATAATAGTGCAGGGGCGAATTTCCAGCAAATGTTTATAAAGTTAACAATGAGGACGTGAAATTTTAATATTTTATACATAACTCGGCAAGCTTTTTCTTCTCCGCAAGATTATATATATTTTTTTTTGGACAAAAAGTGTCCGCCATGTTTAAATTCTCACGGGGAAACAACAACAATTTTTACAGAAATTCCCTAAAGACAGTGCGTAAAGAGGCCCCGATATTTTATTCTACATGCGGGGAGGGGAAATGTGTATTCTGGAAGAACATGGTGCGTCCCCCTGATAATGAGATAATCCTAACAATCACGTGCGCGAAAGTAATGGATACTCGGCTCGGATGCGACCACTTTCAAATGAATGTGGGAAGGTAAACACCTGGCTCACCCTGCTATTTTCATTTTTGGGAATTCCTCTCAAGCGAGTGACGTATTGACTATAATAACTGTCAAACTGTTTACCTAAATTTGAAGTGAAAACATGTTTTACGGTGGTATAACTTTCACTTTGTTGATGAATTTGACGGTTCACTTTTGGTACAAATTATTTTACTGAAAAATAAATAAACGTGCAGACCCAAATAAGCAGCGTACAGGGGGGAATTTTCCTCCTGAAATAATAAACGTGCATGCACGTTTATTTGGAGCCCGAGAGTAAGTGTGTGAACTGGTTTAGTGATATACCAATTATCGGTATCGGCTATATTAATATCAGACCAATATATATGAGGTATCGGCAAAATATAGTCTCCCGGCCAACCGATATCCTTTGTGAACGTTGTGACACCAATTCCTACTTTAATATTGAAGGGAATTTCCAGAAAAATAGCTACTATTTTACGTGCTGGTAAGCTTCTCTGACATACGCCGAAATGGTGATATACCCATGCTGACAACATTGACAGGGGACTGCTGGTACACTCATAGTACACTCATGACCCAAATAGACATTATAAAATGTACCATAATACATGCGCTTAATGAATTAAAAGATAAACTTACAGTATACAATTATTGCGAGTGCTGAGTAGCACATGTTGAAAGCGAATAACTGACACCCCTGCAGCCCTCATAATTGGCTACGGCAATCAGCAATGCCGAAGTCATTTTTGCTGAAGCAAACTGGGCCACGGCAAAGGGTTGCCGTACATAGCATAATGCCGAAGCCAAACTCCATGAATTAAGAGGACTGTCCCTGACGTTTGTGAGAGAATGGAATCTTCTTATGACTGATATGTACCATTCAGTCGCCACCATTTATTCACGAGGGTGTGGAATTGAACAAACACAACATAATAGGTTTGCCAGTTTAACAGTACATCAAACGCGCTAAATCACCAAGGCCCGGAAACTTGCGACAATTTTTTATTACATGTTTCGGGCCAGAAAGATCATGTGACATGTGTTAGCAACATTTAATTAACTGCATGTGCTTTTGATTCGAATTTATTGACGTTCTGGTCAGAGAAGGATCCAGGGATGTTTTGATACCTGTTACAGGTTTGGGCTCCCATGCAAACTCTGGAGACCTAAATTCCAAGTGGATAGTATAAATTTATTCAAGTTGGATTTTCCATATTTTCAAGGAATTTTTCTATAATTCAACAACATGTACTGGTAATGCAAATCATCAACCTGCAGATGTTATAGTCTATTATATAGAGCCTTTATTTGCACAATCAAGTGTCCAGTACTGAATATTTTAACATCCAAATTTATATGGGGACATACTGTATGGTATTCTTTCCAGTTTAACAGTACGTTTTGCGCGGAAATGAATCAGTTTACACGGAAAATATATTTGGATGCATACTAATGTTGCAAAATCAAAATCGGCGGCATCGGAATAGAGACGGGCGGGTCACCAGAAACACAGGTCTTTTTTATTTTGGCCTAGCCTCCAGGCGAACTGAATGGTCGTTCGCCTCAAATTTGCAGGCTTCTTGTTGTAGTATCACGTCGAGTTGAGATGGGCAGATTGCCAGGTCAAATAAGGAAATGAGGGGGCACTCAAAGGATTAGTCCAACAACCAAAGTAGACTACAAACATACAGCCCTCATAATTGGCTACGGCAATCATCAATGCGAAAGCAATTTGCTGAAGCAAACTGGGCCACGGTAAAGGATTGCCATAGTGGATTGCCGAAGCCAAACAATCTGAATAAAGAGGGCTGAACATAATAAACACATCAAAAATGTAAGTCCCCCCCCCCCCCACCAATATAATATGTAATATTTTCGGAGATATTGGGTGGATTTTGATGAATCTTTTCAAAAATGCTTATTGGAGCTACAGTCTAGAGACACAATCCATGCGGGGACAGCCATGTGCGTGGTGTTACGGCTGGCTGAGCATCGATTGAATGGGAGTGGGGTAGATTTAAAAAATGACAAAAGAGATAACAATGAGATTGTATTCAATAAATCAATGTTGCGTGTAGCCACCGTGTCGCTGGATAGCCTGCTGGCATCGGGAATTCGGGATAGCATGCTGTTGATAATAGGGGCGATTCTACGCTTTGGAATGTTCCTCCATTCGTCCTGAAACAGACCGAACATGGTGTGGTCATTGGCACGATGATAAACAGCTCTCTTCAGTTGTTCTCATAAATATTCTGGGCTCCTACATTCAGATATCCATTAACAGGGACAAGTTAAGTCTTATGTGTGGTGCTGATACATACCAATCCTAGACGTCCTCCTACACAATGTAGCGTTTGTTAGATAACGATCTTGTCTAGCGGTTGTAACCCTCAGTCTTCCAGTTCTGGGGCGATCTGCTATATTGCCATTCAGCTGGTTTCACGGTCTTAAATTCCGGATGGTTTTTGGCATCACCCCATGTGGCGGGCAACATATTTTATGGAGAAATTCACCTCCAAAAGACCAATTGCTATGCCTCTGTTTTTTGGTTGCTATTCGACCTATCACTAGTTGATTTCAACCTGCCCAGCTAAAGGGGCATGGAATGACTGAAGGGAATGAGTATGGACCGGGTACTTACTGTTCCCATTTGGCAAAGTTATGCTCTAAAGCATGCAGGGGGACTCACAACATCATTTACTGACAAAAACTACAGACAGTGCACAATGTGTAATCAAGGAAACAATACTTTTGCCGAGATCACTCTACCTGTGTGTTTGCCATTTTTGAAAAGCACCCCTCCTCCAATCAACTCGTGCTCAGTCGTCCGTATTCCGTAACACCATTTACATGGCTGTTTTTCGCACGGATTGTGTTTCTAGCTCCAGTAATCATTTGTGGAAAGTTTCACCAAAATCCAACCAATATCTCCGAAAATATTGCACATTATATTAGGGGGGGGACTTTCTTTTTTTGATGTGTTTCTAATAAATACATATAGCTGGCCTTAATATTCCCCACAACTCATAGCGCTTACTGATGTGACGCGATGTCCCCAAATTATAGAAATGTCCCCAAATTAGAAGGCACATTTGACAAAAGTCACCGCAAAATCGAAGAAATTTTACCGCAAAAAATTAAAATGGAATGGATCGTGCAGGTTTTCTGAACCGAAAGTAAAATATTATAGGTCGCAAACTGCATGATTCGGCCGGTACCGTAACCAGCAATTACACACCATTGTTTTGAGGCGCATAACGTGCGTGCAGCACGTGGCGTGAGCTCTACTCATAACACTGGTTACTAGTACTGCTATAGTACACTTGACATTGTCAGAGTGTGACGATGTATCTTTTGACTGCGATGTCCCGTTTTTAATATTGCCGTCACAAAAGTAATTGTATCCACTGTTACTTGCGCTGCTTACATACTATATGATTTTAGTGTTTTATTTAGAACATAGTAGGTTTTATGATTTTAGTGTTTTATTTAGAACATAGTAGGTTTTAGAGTTTTCTAAAACCTAGAATAACACACGAAGTGCTTAAACCCATAAACATTGATCTATGTATCTGGTATTAACATTCCAAATAGTAATTCAAGAGGAATAACTCTATCTTAAAGTCAAAGATTATACCCAACAGAATGTATGCAACACATGGATAAATTTGAGCCATGGATGATTGCAAAATACACTCATACAGGTGCTCTTTGAACAATGGAAACAACAAGGTAATTTTAATGAAAATGAGTGTATATGGCACTCATCCAGCCCTGGGAATTAGCCTAGGCAATAGGCAATGCCTAGGTAAAAGCAGAGGCAAAATCAGTTTGCCTAGGCAGCCCTGGGAATTAGCCTAGGCAATAGGCAATGCCTAGGTAAAAGCAGAGGCAAAATCAGTTTGCCTAGGCAATTATATTGCCTAGGTAAAACAAGTTCATTGGATTACTAAAATTGATTTGTGTCTATCAGAAATAGAACCTCTTTAGCCAAAATGACTTCCTTAAATCACTCTTTACATATATTGTCCTAAAATTGTTTCCATGGCACTGGGCCATTAACTAGCTACCCATAAGGGCACTAGTTTTGGAGATGATTTGTGGAATGTATATATATGATGAGTAGTGGCCTGGAAATGTTCTCCAAAATAACTAAGCATTTCAGGTTATTATTGAATCATATTGATTTGAGATGGCAATATTGTTCCAAAATTGCCTAGGTAAAATCTGTTTTTGCCTAGGCCGATTTCTTTCACCTAGGAAAAAATATTGCCTAGGCAAATTTTCCTTAATTCCCAGGGCTGCCTAGGCAATTATATTGCCTACATGTAGGTAAAACAAGTTCATTGGGTTACTAAAATTGATTTTTGTCTATCAGAAATAGAACCTCTTTAGCCAAAATTACTTCCTTAAATCACTTTTTACATATATTGTCCTAAAATTGTTTCCATGGCACTGGGCCATTAACTAGCTACCCATAAGGGCACTAGTTTTGGAGATGAGTTGTGGAATGTATATATATGATGAGTAGTGGCCTGGAAATGTTCTCCAAAATAACTAAGAATTTCAGGTTATTATTGAATCATATTGATTTGAGATGGCAATATTGTTGCAAAATTGCCTAGGTAAAATCTGTTTTTGCCTAGGCCGATTTCTTTCACCTAGGCAAAAATATTGCCTAGGAAAATTTTCCTTAATTCCCAGGGCTGCTCATCCATTGCTCAAATTTATTCATTTGTTGCATAAATCCTGTTGGGTATAATATGAGATGGTCCCATAAATGTCCAAATTTAATGTTCAGTACCCCTTTAAAACATCACTTGTACTAGTACCTAGTTTAGTAGTTATTAGTTCAAAATAAAGGAAATACTGATGCTGCTGCATAACATACGCAGTGTTTACGATCAACTTCATCTAAGTAATTATGTAATGACTTTTAGATAAGATGTACAGTCAGTTTAGGTAACTGTAACTTAATACAGCCCTCTTAATTCAGATTGTTTGGCTTCGGCAATCCGCTACGGCAACAGTATGCCGTGCCCCAGTTTGCTTCAGCAAATTGCTTCGGCAATGCTGATTGCCGTAGCCAATTATGAAGGCTGCTTAATATCATATTTCTGTTTGTTGATGAGCCTACTCTCGGGCCCGCTCCAAATAAAAGTGCAGGCCCAAATAATAGTGCAAGGGGGAAATTCCATTGAAAGTTAATAAAAGTGCAGACCCAAATATAAATAGTGCAGGGGTAACTCTGAACGAAACATCACTATGGTTAAACTAATTATTTTTATAGTACATGTACTAGTAGGTATAGGAATCAACATAGTATGTGTCATGTGGTGTTTTATTCAATATTTAAATGTTCACATGTGTGCCATATACTTGAATATGTACATGCATAAAGTTATATAAGCTCCTCATTTTGGTATCAGAATCATATAGAAATCTTGAGTTTGTGCTGATTTCAATTTTCATACTAGTAGCCTCAAAATTAATAAACGTTCAGACCTAAATAAGCACTGTGCAGGGGGGAAATTTCCCAAGAAAATAATAAACGTGCATGCATGTTTATTTGGAGCCCAAGAGTATTTGAACTTTCTGGATTTCAATTTTCATTAAATGTTTTCACCCATTTTTATGACCGGTTTGTGTGTGTATATTGCTTCATTTGACCACAACTAATCAACTTTCTAACTTTTTTCAGGTTCACATATAGTTAGAAAAAATTTGTGTATCTCTTCTGCTAACCTATTGTTATCTATGGCAGTATGACTATGGGTTACCTAGGCTAATCGCCTACTGCTTAACACAAACCACTGAAACCAGACGAACGAAAAATAGGTGTAAGTTATTAAATTACAAAGTTACTTTTATTCTAATGAGTAATGTCCCCCCAATTCACATGCCAAGTTTCGCTTGAAAACAGTCAGATAACTAAAACTAAATATGGAAACCAAAATAATTGGCAAATTCTAAGTCGACACAGACCATAACTCCTGCATGGCCCTGCAAAAATTGGCAGGCGGAACCCATATTCGAATTTTACCTGTATTTTGTGCTAGTAAACTCACATACCAAATTTCATTCCATCAGTTCAGACTTTCTAAACTTAAGTTATTATCCAACAAAATGAAAATCACAGTTGTTGGAAGATTTTATCAAAATCCACTGATGACATACCATTACTTTAATAATAATATAGACATTAGACAAGTATGGAAAGCTCCTGTGTGAGATTGACGAGTCGCCATCCGAGATTGTAACGTCATAACTAATCCGTGCTTCTAATATAGCCTGTGACTCGGGTGGTGACTCGTCAGATTTTCAATTTTTGTGTTGTTGGAAATTCACAATCACATTAAAATGTTGCAAGAAATGCCAAATCATTTCGGATTTGCAGTGTTACTTTCAAGAAATATATATACTATAGTTGATTGAGTGGAAGAAATATTTTTACAACTGATACATTTTGTTATGCTGAAATAGGACTTGAAACTAGTAGTTGTGGTAGCGGAAGTCCGGTTGACTCTGAGACTGAATCCTGTAAATTGGCCAGCTTTCCATACTTGTCTAATACTAGTAATAGTAGTACTATAAATATATAGACTATATATTATTATTATTGAAGTAATGGTGTGTGTATTTGGGTGAATATCTGAAAACTGTACAATTTGGTGGATTGCATTGCTCGAAATTCATAGTTCAAATTCACATAAAAAAACATTTCCATGTTGAACCTGATGACTTACCATGAATTAGGATTTGCTTCGGCATGCTGGAATTTTATTCCCATTGCCATGGCAACATGACTCACTCAAGGTAGGTAGTAAAACATGTCACTCCTGTTACTAACAAACAACAATCAGCTTACACCAAGTGCGGCCATTTCACCCAACTAAAATGTATTTATTGTTATTACCTTAATACCTTTTGTTACTTCCAGGAAATAATTAAGCTTAAATAAGCTCATCATAGTAAATATGTTTAAAATCCCTATACTCTGGGTGAATTCGCATATTTCTTGCATAAAAGTGCAAAACTGATTACTCTGCAGGCCATGAACTCAAGAGTTCCCAGTTGATCACATATGCATAAGTGTCTACACTTTGTATCAATCCCATTATAATAATAAATGTTTTCTTTGGATGAGTATTTTTTAGCAAAATGGAAATATGCGCTGATAACAGGAATGACATTGGTAACAGGAGTGACATTTTGGTAACAGGAGTGACACACCTGGTTTTTACAATGTTGTTATAAGTTTTTTTTTTTTAAATGGCTTATATTGAATTCCTATCTTCTTGATCTACATGGACAAACACTGGCCAGAAAAAGGGGTGGTGGCAATAACTGTTTGTTGCACATATCTGTCACTCCTGTTACTGTCACTCCTGTTACCAAAAAAGTTACAGGAGGGACAGTAACAGGAGTGACATATATGGTAGTTTATAGAAAATTTCGAAAAATGTTCCAGGATTTGATAACTAATGACTAATGATTTGCACAAAAGACTCAATATAGTATATAAAATATATATTCCTGATAAATGGGAAATGATGGAAAGAAATGATATTGCGGTAACAGGAGTGACAAACAATTAACCTACTCTCTTCATTTGTTCAGCAATGTGCTCCGGTCTGCAGAAATGATTTCAAATCACCGCCTTTTGAACTTTTGTTGGGATTACCTATTTAATGAACTTCTCTCTGGTGGCAGGTTTCTCAAGAAGGCTACTCTACACCCTAGTGTAATGCCTCTTGGTAACAGGAGTGACACCAAAATTGGTAACAGGTGCAATGTGGTCTATATTTTAAAGTTTGAAAGAAGAAAGTCCATCTTCCAGCTATAGTTGTTATGTTCATGTTTCATGGACTCAAATAAGATTGAATATGTTGAATTTATCTTATATTTTGAGTAAAAAAATGATCTATATAGTGTTGAATGTTGAAAAGTAACATTCAGCAATTTCATGACATGGCCCCAAGTTGGCTCTGTAAAAATCCAACAGCTCAAAATTGATCCAGGTTTTTGCCTGAAATTCATTATAAATATGATGTCACCTGGAAAAAATATTATTTGGTTTACTCCCGTTGCACACAATTCTGTAATTATACGGCCAATGGTAGTACTAGTAACATCAAATTGTACAGTTTTCAGATATTGACCCATTTATCATTGGATTTTGATAATAATTTCCAACAACTGTAATGAAAATTGAGTAGAAATTCCAAACAAAATCTTTGAAAAAGCCTTTAGTTTAAAATAAAAGGGCCGTATAAGTACTAAGAGTAAGACTAAGTTAACTCGGGATAAATTGTGGGCGGAATCCGAATTCAAACTTGAAGTTGACCTGTATTTTGAACTAATAAACCCACATACCAAATTTCATCCCATTCAGTTCAGTTTAAAAAAAGTTATCAAAATCATCGGATCCGGAAACGAAAAAAAAGCGAATGGACACAGAGTGACAGATGGACGGACGGACATAACATAATTATAATACGTTTCGTTTTTAAACATTGAAAGGGTCATAAATGACATAATATAAAAATGGTGTTTTGTACATTCCTGTTTCAATTTTGGTGAATTAGGCCTAAAAAAAAAAAAAAAATGTTTCCCCTAACCCGCCCGCACCTATTAAAACCTCCCGCACCAAAAAATATATATATTTTTTTTTTTTTCGAAAATAGCTGCCGACGCTGTTTGTCTCAGTGCGTCGCTTTATAATAGGCTCCGTTTCTAATGACTCGACAACCGGACGCATTTCATAAAATGGTGGCGCCCACGGGAAATAAAAAATACATCGTTTTCGTTTAAATCATCTAGTGATGAGCCGAGACAATAAACTGTTTTAAATATGACGATGTTTTGTTGAATAAATGACCATTAAACATGGGGAGAGTGATTTACCAAACACAAACTTGATATACAGCCATCTCCTCTTCAATACACGGGCCGTACCTGGGTCTATGTTTGAACAATATATTACAGTGGGGATCGCCGGGAAGAACGCGACACTTTGGGTTAGAGCCAGGCTGCGATGATGACGCCGTGATAGCGCGTAATCATAAAGTATATGATGACGTACACACATTACATATCATGGGACTCATGTACGCCGATACGTAACTTTATTGTTCGTCAACGTGTAGACATTTTGATTTATGTGTGTCAGACTATAAAAAATCAAAATGTATGCATACGCAGCACAACAAATCTATCTATATAGTACACACAGCGTAAAACAGGTTAAACTGTAGAAACCGAAAGTGCATGTCACGTGACATTTAATTGCGCAGCTGACTTCACTGTTTGTTCAATTAAATTGAGCATATTATAACATGTGTATCAGTTGTCAGGACGCAGGAATAAAAACTGTACAAGCATTAATAGTCAGATATTAAAAAGAATTAAAGAAATTTATTTATTAATTTTACTATCTAATTAATATTTTCAAAGTCTTTCACCCAACACAACTTTCCATTAATGATTAAAGGTACTCAACCCGTAAAGAGGGTCCCCATCTCAACAGATTCAAACAACAATAATCCGATCGGAGGGTCCTATATTACTATTTCTTTGGCTTTGGGGGTAAAAAATATTTGATTCGAGTCGAGGAACCCATCAAACAAAGCTCAGAATTATTAGATATTGATTTTTGAAATTTGTTATAAACTCGAGATGAGTACTGCTAACTGCCGTAATCTGCTCTGGATGTGTTCTCCAAATCTATTCAAACAGACAAGGATGGATAACTCTAAAATCAAGTGGTAATTTTAACACAATTTTGACTGAGTTCTGGGCCAGATAGTATTCCCGATAATGGAAAATAATAGATTTCTAAAATCGATATCTAACAAATCTGAGCTTTGATGGGTGACTTCCTCGACTCGAATCAAATATTTTTGACCCCCGAAGCCATTGAAATAGTAATTGAGAGGAGTTTTATCGGGTTGAGTACCTTTAACTTTAAATAGCCGAAGACAATGTCATTCCATCCAGTCAGCCTCGTGTGACGTCACGTATAGGTCACCACCACTGATTATTTTGATGACCATGCCGAAATCGACAATCAAATCGTGTCTGCGAAATTGACATGAACATGGTGTAACTTGCACCTAGTTCAGTCGGGTCATTTCCTTTGATGTGATGTCTTTGAATTGGGATCAAAGAAAAATGCCGTTTGATGAATTGTTATCAAAAACGGGCCGTGGATATGTCGTCATGCACGTGACTACATCAAACTTTCAAACTATTTGTTGTGGAATAGCCTAGACTACATGGGTAAGTTAATGCATTGCATCGTCGATTCGTCGATACAATACATTACAATAAATACACAGAGGCCCCGTACTACAGCTTCTGCATGACATCATACTGGACATGTGCCTGTATTCTATCACAAGTCTGCCCATACCTACCTATATACTTACCCAAACGTATACTTATGTATACTGTGTACTGGCATATTACTATGGTTGTTGTTTGCTTCTAATTCTAAGTATTATAACACATATAACATATTCTGGTATAATTATTACAATAATCTGAATCGGCACCTGAATCGGCCGATTGTGATCTCTAATAATCGGCAATCGGCGCAAGGCTCTACATGTATTTGACAATCGGCTCATCACTAAAATCTTCCATCAAAACAGGAATATTCACCTATGTCATGGCGTCACTACGGAAGCGTAGAGGCGCCAGATGAATTATACTGGCATCTTGCTGCAGCAAGTTAACTATCTTGCTGCAGCAGGTTAGCTATCCTGCTGCAGCAAGTTATTATCTTGCTGCAGCAAGTTAGCTATCCTGCTGCAGCAAGTTAATATCTTGCTGCAGCAGGTTAGTTATCTTGCTGCAGCAAGTTAGCTATCCTGCTACAGCAAGTTAGCTATCTTGCTGCAGCAGGTTAGTTATCTTGCTGCAGCAAGTTAGCTATCTTGCTGCAGCATGTTAGTTATCTTGCTGCAGCAAGTTAGCTATCCTGCTGCAGCAAGTTACTATCTTGCTGCAGCAGGTTAGTTATCTTGCTGCAGCAAGTTAGCTATCCTGCTGCAGCAAGTTAGCTATCCTGCTGCAGCAAGTTAGCTATCTTGCTGCAGCAAGTTAGCTATCCCTACATACCTATAGGGGCGCATGCGGTGCATAAGATACTATGGGAGGTGGGATGGGTGGTGGGTGTGTACTACATACCTAGGGGCGCCTGTGGCGCATAAGATACTATGGGAGGCACCCCTAGGTATGTAGTACCCACTCACCACCACTAACTGCAGCACGTTAGCTATCCCTACATACATATAGGGGCGCCTGCGGCGCATAAGATACCATGGGAGGCGGGATGGGGTGGTGGGTACTACATACCTAGGGGCGTCGGCGGCGCATATAAGATACTATGGGTGGCGGGATGGGGTGGTGGGTGGGTACTACATACCTAGGGGAGCCTGCGGCGCATAAGATACTATGGGAGGCACCCGTAGGTATGTAGTACCCACTCACCACCCCATCCCGCCTCCCACGATATCTTATGCGCCACAGGCGCCCTAAGGTATGTAGTACCATCCCACCACCCCATCCCACCACCCATAGTAACTTATGCGCCCCTAGGTATGTAGTACCCACTGACCACCCCATCCCGCCTTCCATAGTATCTTATGCGCCGCAGGCGCCCCTAGGTATGTAGTACCCACCCACCACCCAATCTCCCCTAGTATCTTATGCGCCGCAGGCACCCCTAGGTATGTAGTACCCACTCACCACCCCATCCCGCCTCCCATAGTATCTTATGCGCCGCAGGCACCCCTAGGTATGTAGTACCCACCCACCACCCCATCCCGCCTCCCATAGTATCTTATGCGCCGCAGGCGCCCCTAGGTATGTAGGGATAGCTAACTTGCTGCAGCAGGATAGCTAACTTGCTGCAGCAAGATAACTAACCTGCTGCAGCAAAATAGTAACTTGCTGTAGCAGGATAGCTAACTTGCTGCAGCAAGATAATTAACTTGCTGCAGCAAGATAGTAACTTGCTGCAGCAGGATAGCTAAGTTTCTGCAGCAAGATAACTAACCTGCTGCAGCAAGATAGCTAACTTGCTGCAGCAAGATTGTAACCTGCTGCAGCAAGATAGTTAACTTGCTGCAGCAAGATACCAATATAATTCATCTGGCGTCTCTACGCTTCCGTAAGTCACAAACCATGGTTAGCAGCAGTGTGTTAGGGCTAAAGTTTCTAAAATGTTCTCTCATGGACGTGGTAAACAAATTTACCGTAGTTTTTATGCGTGTTTCAAGAACACCATACAGGTTTTGCGGACAACATTGTCGTTAAATGTAGTTTGGACATGGATTCAAAGGAAATGTTTAACGTTGAAAAGGAGTGTTTTGTTGGCGATATTTTAAACACTTTTAAAGTGAAAATGGTAGCATATGTTGGTATAGGATATTTTTGATTGAATTGGTATTGAATATTTACTTTTTATTGTACTTTGTGATTTTAAATACAAATAAATACTATTACTATGCTATTCTATTTTATGCCTTGTGAAGTTGTGTCTTGCTGATCTCCTTCCAATGTCATAATATGATGCTCCCAGCATTCAAATCACACCCGACATGTATATATACATGGGAAAGTGAGAACTTTTGGGAGATTTCCAAAACAAAAAAACAAAAAACAAATTCCCGCCCGCCCGCACCTATATTTTTCAGCTCCGTTAGGGGAAACAAAGGTAATTTTTTTTTAGGCCTTACTAATATTAAAAGGAGTTGATTGATAATTTGATTGATTCAATGGTTCATTGATTGAACCGGTTGAGCCAAATTGAAAACTTACTATTACTAACTTACTCAGGGGCGCCGGAAGCATCCAAGGGCAGGGGGGGGCAGAGCCTACAAAAAGGGCACTTTTCCGCAAAAAAGGGCATTTTCTCCACAAACTCGGGAAAATAACCATAAATTCATTGTGGCAAAAATCCCTATTTGAATGGTATTTGTCGGTTTTTATGGCCGTTTTGTGATAAAATTGACAAAAAATTAATATTGGTGGTATTTCATAATTTCACTATTATTTGGACCAAAAAAGTCACATTTTGCTATTTAACGATGAGAATAAACCCAACGGTAACAAATTAAGGTTTTATAGAAAACTGAAAAATTTGTATCAGTGTGAAAGTTACCTATTAGCTGACTTAGATAATGAAGTAAAAACTACGTATACTAAGATTAGGATTAGTGACAGTCAGTTATTAATTGAAAAGGGCAGATCAAAACTTGAACTAAAAGATCGAATTTGTCCTATCTGTAAGAATGGAGTGGAGGATGAAAAGCATTTTATTATAGACTGTAAGCCCCTAAAAGTTGAGAGGAAGACAATGCTTGATAAAATTCAGTATAATATTCCTGAATTTAATAACTACAGCGATGATGAAAAAGTTACTTTCATATTAAGTCCAAATGAAGTTGACACATCCATAAAAAAAATATGTATGATGGGAGTTTATAAAATGTATAAAAAAAGGAATGAGCTTGCGAACTGAAACCTGCTATTGGGATGGTATCAAAATATAGGCAAACATGTACTTAATATCAGTAAGATCCACCAAACCTCTATTCTATTGTAGAACCTACAATTTCACTTTATGTACTTGAATGTATACATGTATTGATGTAAATGTCCTTTTGTTATGTTCTTTATATGTGTTGGTAATAATCTAATATTGGATTCTATACCAAATAAACAATTTGAATTTATACAAACAGTGAAACACGAGATTAAACACACAAAAAGCATTTTCTGTCTCCAGAAAAAGGGCAAGTCCTGCCCCCGCTCGCCCCCCCCCCCCCTTGGTCAAAGGCAGGGGGGGGGGTCAGCTGCCCCCTCTGCCCCCCCCCCCCCCCCTCTTCCGGCGCCCCTGAACTTACTTAGTAAAAATTCAAATGAAACATTGAATTTGAAAGACAGAAAAAGGAAACTAACGTAAAACGGTAAATAAACAGAAAATAAAGCATAGACATAACAAATTCTTTCGGTTTATATCACAAATGAGAAACGAACGGTCTTTGTTGCTGTTCTGTTGGCAAATATCGGTAGAAAATGTTTACACTGACTGACTTGGCAATGACAACAATGCAATTGTGCAGACGATATGTACGCACGTGTTTTCACGTCTGAACATCAAGGGACGTAACTCAAATAACTCAATATTTTATTCGTCTGGTAATTTTAAGAATCCTTCAAGTTCTTAATATAATGAAATAACTAAATTTTGTAAGCATCTACATTGCCTTTAGTATACAATAAATAATTAAAAATTAAATTATACAGAAAAATAAATGCCAAAAAGTGCAAAGCGCGTGCTGTTGCTATTGACAACAGAACGTGACGAAACAAACCAAACAAGTGTTGGAACATTTATAGACCCATCGTGTTCGAAGAAAGGTAATTTCTCATAGGGTTTGGCATATAACCTATCTAATTAGCATTGAATCAGACAATCTAGATCTCAGTGAGTAACCTTGTCGTCAGTGTTTCGTTTATTTCACGATATTTAATAATTTATGAGCACTTGAAAAATGTCTTCCCCATTTTCGTGAAGACATCAATATCAACAAATTGCTCACCCGATCTGTGTGAGTGTGTCTCTAGTCTAGATTGCTCAAATATTGCTTCGATGTTAAATTTTCCATATAGTAGCTTTTATAGTTATCAGTATTGCAGCCGTTCAATTTTGAGACACAAAATTGTGCTTCTGCCAGTTCTGCCAACTTCTGCCAAGTTCTGGTGTGAGTTCAAACTAAAAATTCAAATTGTTATAATCTATTCATTTTTGTGCTTATTTTGTAGATCTCACCATTCTGGTTACAGAACCGAAAACCTTTTTCAGATTCGTCAAATATTTTTTGAGTTACGGACATTTTAGTACCCCAAAAATGGGTCGTTTTTAAGATTTCCGAGTCCCTAATTTTGCCATATTGTCAAAATAGGCTAAAAAGCAGATTTTAGGGTCAATTATTTTTAAAAATACACAATAATTTTGTTTTGTTTCACTATATTAAGTGGTTAACCTACTGGGTAGAGCACAATAATACATTATTTCATACCTTAATGGTCAAGAACGAAAAAAATCTACCAACGAAATGTGTGACAGTGTGTTCCGTAACATGGACTTAGTCAAATTTGGCTTTGTGACATGGGGTTTTGTGACGAAATGCCATATTTGAGGTCTGGTAACTCAGTAAATTGATATCCATACATCTTGATGTTTTCACAACATATTCTATATGTTTGACTAACTATATTGTGAGAAAATTTCTATTATTAGATGCGAAATATTTTCGTTTAATGGCCCTATGGGTTATTGAAAATCTCTTATATTCAAAATTGTCGTTTTTTTTGCATTTTTTGCCATTTTTCTTGGTTTTTTGTGTATAAAAAATTAAAAAGTGATCTTAAGTTGTTAAAACTAGTTGAACTTTCATCTGAAATCATATTTTAGTTGAAACAAAGTCATATTGTTGATTATTCTATTGTAAGTTTATGGATTTCGCCACTTTTTGTTGTCAACTGACCCCAAATTTGACTTGTTATAGGGGTAGGGCAAACCAGAAAAATTATCCATGTTCTAATATTAGACATATTGGAGACAAAGGGTTGTTTTTTTATGCTTGGTTACACTATTATTGTTTTATATAAAACATACTAAACATTATCTCAGGTTTATTTGGATATTTAAGGCTATATGATCAGTATATTGTGTTGAAAAGTAGCCAAAACACCAAATTGCCATTTCGCGTCCGATTCAGAGTAAAATTTGTCATAACTTGGAGACCGTACATCGAAAATGGATGCGGTATGGTTTGTTAGGTAGAAAAATGTATGCTTGGTTTGTTTATTACAAAGCATTATGCTTTGTGATTTAATATTTATAAGTTATTCTCATTAAGCTTACCCTCCCCCTATATTTTGCAATCTCATCAAATATCGTCGGTACACCAAGAGTCACATACAAGTGACCATGGTTCACAAGGCAACCCTTACGATCTCTCCAGGGAAGAATAATAACACAGCAGATAGATTGTTTAGTATATATTTTGATATTTAGAAATATTTACATCGAGATGTCAGATACGAAACTACGAGCCTAATCGTAACGTTAAGTTTGATTGCTTAGTTTAAATGGGTTAGGATGTGTGGCCTCCAACCTCCCCGTACAGCCTTACCACCTCTCAGGGAAAGAAAAACAAAACTTCAAATACGTGATTGTTTAATATATATTTTCGATATTTAGAAATATTGACATCGAGATGATACGAAAGTACGAACCTCTACAATTACTCCACCTAATCGTAACGTTAACTTTGATTGGTTAGTTTAAATGGGTTAGGATGTGTGGCCTCCAACCTCCCCTTACAGCCACAGCCTTACAACCTCTCAGGGGAAGAAAAACAAAACTTCAAATATGTGATTGTTTAATATATATTTTTGATATTTAGAAATATTGACATCGCGATGATACGAAAGTACAAACCTCTACAATTACTCCACCTAATCGTAATGTTACCTTTGATTGGTTAGTTTAAATGGGTTAGGGTGTGTGGCCTCCAACCTCCCCTTACAACCACAGCCTTACCACCTCTCAGGGGAAGAAAAACAACACTCACTCCATCCATCCATCTGGGACAGATAGGATCAATCCATCCATCTGGGACAGATAGGATCCATCCATCTGGGACAGGTAGGATCCATCCATCCATCTAGGGACAGATAGGATCCATCCATCCATCTGCGACAGATAGGACCCACCCATCAGGGTCCGTCCGTCATGTCAGTCATGTATGTCAGTCATGCATGTCAGTCAGGTCTGTTAGTTAGTCAGTCATGTCTGTCAGTCAGGTCTGTCAGTCACTCAGGTCTGTCAGTCAGGTCTGTCAGTCAGGTCCGTCAGCCAGGTCTGTCAGTCATGTCTGTCAGTCATGTCAGTCAGGTGATCCATCCATCCATCTGGGACAGATAGGATGATAAGGATCCATCCATCCATCTGGGACAGATAGGATCCATCCATCCATCTAGGGACTGATAGGATCCATCCATCCATCAGGGTCCGTCCGTCATGTCAGTCATGTATGTCAGTCAGGTCTGTCATGTCTGTCAGTCATGTCTGTCAGTCAGTCAGGTCAGTCATGTCTGTCAGTCATGTCTGTCTGTCAGTCAAGTCAGTCAGTTATTCATTTCAGTCAGTATGTCATTCATGTCAGTATGTCATGTCAGTCAGTCAGTATGTCAGTCAGTAATTCATGTCAGTATGTCAGTCAGTCAGTCATTTATGTCAGTCAGTCAGTATGTCATGTCAGTCAGTATGTCAGTCAGTCATGTCAGTCCAGTCAATATGTCATGTCAGTCAGTATGTCCAGTCAGTCATGTCAGTCAAGTCAGTCAGTATGTCATGTCAGTCAAGTCCGTCATTCATGTCAGTCATTCATGTCAGTCAGTATGTCAGTCAGTCAGTCAGTATGTCAGTCAGTCATGTCAGTCAGTCCATTCAGTATGTCATGTCAATCAGTATGTCAGTCAAGTCAGTCAGTCAGTATGTCATGTCAGTCAGTATGTCAGTCATTAATGTCAGTCAGTATGTCATGTCAGTCAGTATCAGTCATTAATGTCAGTCAGTCAGTATGTCAGTCAGTGTGTCCAGTCAGTCCAGTCAGTCATACCAGTCCATTCAGTATGTCAGTCAGTCATGTCAGTCAGTATGTCATGTCAGTATGTCATGTCAGTCCAGTCAGTAGATCATGTCCGTTAGTATGTCAGCAGTCAGTATGTCAGTCAGTCAAGTCAGTCAGTGTGTCAGTCATTCATGTCAGTCAGTCATGTCAGTCAGTATGTCAGTCAGTATGTCATGTCAGGCTGTATGTCAGTCCAGTCAGTTCAGTGAGTATGTTAGTCAGTATGTCATGTCAGTCAGTATGCACGCTGACCCTTACTTACTTCAATTTTTGTAAAGACAAAACTTGCAACAAATTAATTTAATGCTAATTTATCTGCCAATTTACTCGGCTGAGTGTAAATATAAGTAATGAATGTTCCACACAAAATGTGAGACCATAATTCTTTGGTTTGTATTGGTCCAGTTTACAATTACATGTCATTTTTTGCTTTCAACAGAATGTTATGTTAAATTATATTTTATGTTGTTGTTGTTGTAACTGGAGTCTGGAACCCTGAACACATCTTTAGTATACGGTATGTCAACACGACTGCAATAACTATGTGGCCTAACGTTAGGTGAGAAAACAAAACAAGTCAGATTGAAGGCAGTCTGACGACCACGTGTTTTATGTTGTGTTTAAAAAATGTTGGCATAAATTCGGAGTAATGGGCGGAGCTTCGCTAAAAGGTAGTAAATAAAAAACCGAACTGATCGACACATAACGCCAGTTATTTCTCAATAAAAACACTCTTTTTTCATATGACAATCGAAAGGAACGTTTCAGTTATTGGTGTCAACTGGCATTCATTTGTGTTTCAATTAAATTGTACTTAAAATTTACTTGAAAACACCAAAGCATTGTCAGATTGTGTACACGCTACATCGATCACCTGGCGATGATCAATGGAATGTTCTGGGCATTTGGGGCGATGGTCGAAATGTAAACAAGGTCACATTCGACCCAATTCAATTGACATTTGATTATTGTTTTCAACGGGAGCAGGCCATATTGCATTAAACAAACGGCTCATTATACACAGAGAATCCATCTTTTCGTAGTAGTTATAACGCGGAAAACTTGGAAGTAATAACTTTTTGGCGCGTAATTGACTTTGACGTCATTGCAGACCACTGTATACAATGGCGTTGTGGGACGAAAATATCGTCGCTGGAGGTCGCCCAAGTCGGGACTAGATGAGGCTCACGATGGTGGGTTTCCGCCGGCCGTTCCTGTGTCTAGCCAATCGGCATTAATCTTATTTGTCTAAAGTGATACCCCCCTTTCCGATTCCGCGTGAAACTCTCGGGAATTCCCAAGGGGTTTTTGAGGGCGCCGCTTAGAAGAGTTTTTATTTTTCAAAAAGGTACTTACAATTAACCTTTTTTGAAGTTTCACACGGCATTCAAAAGGTCTGATTATGCTCTTTATAATGCACTTACCTCCATTTGACGATATGTAGTATTAACCAGCGGGATCTTCGTAAAAAACTAATGCCAAAAAGTCACATACATTTTTAACGCCAAAAATACGACGAAATTCGGCAACTTTGACGTCGCAATTTTTTTTTTTATAAAAGTAAGACCCATATAATATTTATAACGTCGGCATGGTGAGATCACATTCTACCAGGCTGTGGATTGCCATTGTATTTGAATGTTTTACTAAAAAGATATAATTAATCAAAAAGTGCTCACTTTTGTAATTTTTGACCCAAATCTTAAAAATTACGTCGTGACGTTGAACATCCCTACTTTAAGTTTAAAACTTTAAAGTTTAAGTTTTGCCAAGTTCTGGAGACTTGGACTCTTTGGACTGGAAGTTCTGTGGCATTAGGCTTAGCCATTACGATTTACGTGACTGGTGAGTACAGTGAGGCTGTAATTTAAAACTTAAGTAGCGATTAAATAGTTGCGCACCTCACGATCTTGCCAATCTTGGTCGAGTTGACACTCAATACTTGAAAGTTAAAGCACACGAAGCGATATTTGTTGCACGATATTTGTTGCGATTATAAGATCGGTGTGCACACACGCGGTGACACGGTCTGATTTTAGTTGTGCGACTTCTGTTTTTATCACCGTAGACCATGCACTGCTCATGATGCAATCTGTTCGTACGATCTGATTGTTTACTTTCTCATGAATGCAATGGGTTACAACTTACGGGTATTATTAACGTGATATAGGCTACCGGTATAGTATTTCATAATCAGATATTATATAGACACCAATTTGCTGAGTGATGTCCAGTCCACCTTGTTTTGTTTTTGTATTCACTTGTAGTTGTATTGTAGATGCACGAGGCATATATATATATGACTCCCATGCCTCAATCAAAGCATGCATTCTTCCGGCGTCCAAAATATCCCGACACTGACTTTGCTAATCAACTTGAACTTGAAGGACATGCTGGACGCCATGTTGTTGTGAAATAAAAATTAAAACATGTGATTGCCACATGATCATATTAATAGTTGAATCTGATTGGCTACTTCACATAAATCGCACAACTCGATTGTAGAAAATCAAAATTATTTGATTCCTTGTGGAGCCGATCATGCGACAAACTGTCGTGCGATTTTCCACTGCACACGCTATGATTTGACCCGTAACCGGTGGCCAATATTTGTCGTACAATATATATCACATCGTGTGCAGCGCACTTAACTAATAAAATGCAGCATGGTAACAGTTGGCTTAACGATCGTCGCAGACGACATACTCACAAAGCATTCAATTTCAAAGCCAGGTTATAGTCGCAAAGAAGTGTTTTGGCACAGTCAGTGTGTAATGTTCATGCGTGTGTGAAGGAGACAGCATTGTCAAAGCAATCATTGATATTGCGACCTCGTCACTCACCAAGGACTTGCAGGTGTGAGATACATGTACACATGTAGCTAGCAGTAGGGCTGGGCGATATTTCAATATATTGACTACTCTCGTGTGCCAAATAATCGTACATGTATGATTATTAATTTAAAATTTTTTTTTATCAAATGTGTATATTCGCGGGACAGTGGGCCAGTTGTAAATATTTGGACACATGGAAAAACGCTTGCATCATGTTCCGACAAAACAGCGGACGAGTCTACTTTTGTTTAGCCCACATATCTCTGGTGACTCGGTAATGATTGTTGAATGTACTATGACGGGAACCACGTGGTTCGCAACAGTCGCTAACCAGTTATCCCAATGACGCAATGGAACGTTCTGCTTTTAGTGATGATATAAAGCATGGCGTCACTGGTTCGGGGCTCCGTGCGGGTTAATAATTTGTGTTTAAAATTGGAATTACGAAATGATAGCCGTGTTTGAACGGCACAGAATTCAAATTAGTAACGCATGACTTTTTCTAATTCCAATAGTTGCCTCCATGACCCAATTACCGCTTTGGTGATTTTACAATTTAAAACACCTCTCTTCCCGGTGTCATAATTCCCACGTGGTCTGCAGACTGTCGCGCGCGCTGTATATGTACAGTCGCGAGCAGAAACAACAAACTGGGCAGCATGCATGGAGTCCCAAACTTCCCCAGTGAACTTATTATCCCATGTTCATTTAATTCATTAAATATTCCATGTCAGTATACCGAATCATATTCTCTCAAATTTAGGCCATTAAAAATAACTATGCTGTCAGGCAATTATCCCCAAAAATTATGGTGAGGGAGGATCAGAGGATGGCTCTTTATATTTATGTAGGTCCTAAGTCTCAAAAACGTACCTCAAAATAACATATTTCAGCGGACAGTTGACCGTACTTTCCCATTGAACAAAACAGGTTTTGAAATGATGAGAGGGGGTGCCTGATAACATAGATATATTGTTAATGGCCTGACCAGTAAACAGTTGCTGGAACAAACAAATACTAGTACATGTAAATAGATAAAAAAAAATATGGTTCAATATAACTAGTAATGTACTACATAGTAGTATTCATACTATTTCTTGGTTGGGGTGTTATTTGGATATATTTATTTTTGGCAGAAATTCCATACACTGGACATAGGACAAGGTGTAAATTATAATGTCAGATTGACGCTGAAATTAGTGTATGATAGTTCAAATCATTCACTGTATGATCATACTTGGACATTGAAACGACTATGACATGAAATATCTAAATTCATATTAGTAAATACGAAAAATTTATTTGAATGAAATGATAGAGATAATAGTGCACTAGAAATCTCAGTACGAGTGTGACAATACTCAGGGGAAAACCCCGGCGTTATCAACCTGTACTATTATTCCGCCCTGTACCAGCCCTGGGAATTAAGGAAAATTTTCCTAGGCAATATATTTGCCTAGGTGAAAGAAATCGGCCTAGGCGAAAACAGATTTTACCTAAGCAATTTTGCAACAATATTGCCATCTCAAATCAATATGATTCAATAATAACATGAATTGCCCAGAATTGCCTAGTTATTTTGCGGAACTTTATTTCCAGGCCATTACTCAACATATATGTACAATTCCACAAATCATCTCCAAAATAAGTGTCCTTATAACGGGTAGCTAGTTAGTGGCCCAGTGCCATGGAAACCATTGTAGGACAATATATGTAATGAGTTATTTAAGGAAATATTTTGGCTAAAGAGGTTCTATTTCTGATATACACAAATAAATTTTAGTAACCCAATGAACTTGTTTTACCTAGGAAATATTATTGCCTAGGCAAACCGATTTTGCCTCTGCTTTTACCTAGGCATTGCCTATTGCCTAGGCTAATTCCCAGGGCTGCTGTACTATTATTAATTTTGTCCCCATTTTCCGCCCTGTACTATTATTTGGCACACAAGAGTATAGTCGGTTTGGGAAAAAAAAACCATATTAAAACCGTGTGTAAAATAAATATTATCACCTCATAAGACGGTTTCAACTTACAATCCAATACTGAGTTAAATACTTCAGCAGACCACTGATTGAAAGAAACCTTTATCGGTCGCTCCTGAATCTCCATTGTCTTATTGTATCTTATTGTAACCAATGATGACAGACACATTTTGCATTCCTGTGACAAGTTGCACTTCCGAGCGGGTCTTCAGCACTGCGGGACATGTTGTTTTTCAGAAACGAACATGTCTCAATCCATCTAGACTAGAGTTGACATGTTAATGTTCCTTGCCAAGAATTCGGACAAATAATTCTGAGAATAGTTTATCGTTTACTGCCTGGTGATTGTGTTTACAATTTTTCAACCCTTATAACAAACACCTGGAGTGTTATATCTCTCGTTTAAAATGTGATTTCACTTGGTAAAATAATATTCAATAAAACCATATATCGCAGTGTTATGGTTGTCACCCAAGTTGTGTGACCCAACCCTAGCTTGTGGCATCGTTTGATTTAGATCCTGCTGTCTTCTATGATAACTACCTGGGTACAGTTCCCACTTTTAATCTCATGGTTAATAACTGATGCATCAATGCCTTTCTGAATAAAACTCTCATGCCATCTTTATTATAGTTTGTACAGCTATGCTCTAATTAATTGACCATCCTTAACGTTGACCACCAGTATTACCACGGTACTCGACCACGTTTTGCGATCAACCTCAGTCAATTATACCATGGCTGACCACGTTACTATTACCACCTCACGTTACCTTGGCACTTCCATGTGTACATCCTTGAAATATTGAAACATTCTCCGCGATGTCATTTGCAAGTATACTTTGTTTGCATAAGTATACTTAGATGTTACCAGTACAGGCTATCACATATCATGCGATGAATGCTGTATGAATGAAACTTGATATTATCAGATACTTAACTTGTTCTGAGTCCTGCAATTTGCGGGTGAGGGCACACCTTTGTGATTGTTATCCATGCTCTGGAAGTTTGATGAAACTTATAGTTTCCTTGTTTTAGGAACCGCCGACCATCCATCGTGCATTCCTACTTTTATATTGTTTGTATGTTTGGCTATTCATATTAAACACTGAAATTAATCACTAAGTTCGTTCTAATGAACTCACAAATATTATAACATCGCAGAGAACTGTGCTGGTATTGAATTCATTTGTCATTAACAGTGGTTTATCTTGCACTTTATTAATGTAAAATTACATCAGCCGATGCCTCAAACAACCAGCAACAGTGCAGTTAACCAGCACCCAGCCAATAGGCCATATTATGGAATACTTCCACTGATATTATTAGGTACGATTAATCAATTATTGACAACCGATTATCAAAATTAATAATCGTGGCACCTCTAAAATGTATTTTGAGCCCTGCACACAACATTAGGTACTGGTGTGGGGGCTACCATTTTGAATCGTGCAGAATGCAGATAGGCGATTGATCAGCATGGTTTTACGAACTTGTGGATGACCAGCAATCTCAATAACATTAGTGGGAGCTGGGGTTATGGTGGGTGGGGGGGGGGGGGTGTTACCGGAATCATTGCTATTTTAATTTTTAGAATACGATGACGATGTACAGCACCCAATCTGGCGATCATCAATTCAATGTTTTCAACTTTATATTTTACAAATTTTTGATGATTCTATTCTTCAAATTGTTGTCAACTCTTCTGAATGTTCTTGTTTTACGAATTTGCCTATAAAAGTAACAAATTGTGTTAAAATATTTGAGTATACATACCTTTCATATTCAGCTTATATTTTTAATTAAGCAAAGACTTGTGCCAAGTTGTGGCCAACTGGCCATGTAGTCATTATCTTTGTGAGTAAAACTTACTCTAAGTTACTGAAAGTTTTTATTCTTTGGTATTGCACTTCCGCTCGATCTTCCAGTAGAATTTGATTTATGTCTCCAAAAATTGTTTAGGTTAGATTTTAAAACATGCATATGCCCAGCGTGTTGCTCATATCGGTCAGTGTTTCCGCTACTATGATTGACAGCCAGGCTATGGAGCGGCCTCATTGCTCTCCCCAACCATGACCCCTAATTTGCCACAAAACGGACACAAATAGAGCTCAATCCCCTTTTTCCTCAGGACGGGTGACCACCACCGACACTGATAATTATCAGGTACAGTAATGCTCTAAGTAATCGACTTGTTAACCAATAACCACAGTGCTCAGAATTATCTCCCCGAGAGCTTTCCGATGAAAGGCAACAAGCCATATTTCCGACTAAATCCTGAAAAGTTACCCATAATTCTGCTGTGGTTAAGCAGTCGATTACTTAGAGCATTACTGTAGCAAGGAATCATGCACTTGATGCCTGAATAAGCAATGATCAGTAGCACATGCCACGTGGACAGTTGTCTACACAGACCTTGGTAACGCATTGTCGGCAAATGTCAAACCAATCAATCTCATCAAAGAGACCACAGTTGAAGTGTCATTGAATATTACATTCACAAAATGTCAATTGAATACATGTACATTCACAATCAATAGGAGTCACAAGGAAGGTTTTTAGAACAGAAAACTGCGGCCTAGCAATGCCCACGGGTTCAACCAAAATTGCTTTGTTTTATTCCAATGAGAGACCTGAAAAATGTCCATTCTAGAGTTATCCTTTGTTCTTCTGGAAATAGTGTTTTTTTTGTCCATCCGGTCAGATATCTCAGCCATGGTTTATTGGATCTGAATGAAATTTGGCATGGCGGTTTGCCATCTTGACTGCTTTCAAAAGAGGTTCAAATGAGGTTGTTCGCATTTTCCATTCTTCAGTTATCCTTCTTTGTTTTTCTAGCAATCTTATTCTGTTTTTTGTCCGCATGCGCAGATACCTCAGCCATTGGTTATCGGATATGATCATCTGACTGAAATTGGGTAAGGAGGTTTGTTTGTATTTTCCTTTCCAGAGATATACTTCTTTGTTTATTTTTTTACTTTTAATTTGGTTTCCGTACTGCCCATGTTTCAAATTGGCACCATGGGGGTATGCTAACATCTGAGGTGCAATTTTTTTTTTTTTAAATGAATAAATGTATTAACTCGTTTTGGGGCATCGTAATGTGACACTGAACGAATGGCTAACATGGTGTCATAAAACAGCAATGGACTGAGAATGGAGTAATGACTATATGTAAGTTTAAACCAGAAGTTATGTCATAACGTTGCATTGA
Source organism: Siphonodentalium dalli (assembly GCA_032622095.1). Classification (NCBI taxonomy): domain Eukaryota; kingdom Metazoa; phylum Mollusca; class Scaphopoda; order Gadilida; family Siphonodentaliidae; genus Siphonodentalium; species Siphonodentalium dalli. The sequence goes on from CP136067.1 coordinate 54,604,906, forward strand.
TTCAATGGAGTAAATGGCTATGCTAGTGTGAACTCAATGTGGTGTCATTGTATAGTCATAATGCCATTACGTGATGTGAGAATAAATCAAGGACACAATTCACAACCTAATTTACTGAGTAAGCTAGTGACCAGTTCTTACTTACTCATGTATCACTAAGGTGATATATGAATTTCTACTGTAAAACTTAACTCATATACATGTATTTGATTATACTTTTGCAGTTGAGTCATGCCAGGGAATCCCGATGAGCCGTACTACTGCTCACAGCAGATAACCATCCCATCAGAGTTGCCAGATATACTCAAGCAGTTCACCAAATCTGCCATCAGAACACAGCCTAAAGATGTATTGGCATGGTCTGCCGCGTAAGTCTACAGCTTTACATATACCGGTATATATACATGTATACAATAACATGGTCTAATACCTTGGCATTCACATTTGTTATGTCTTCGTCTCATTATAAACTTCAGACTCATATAATTCGATGCAGGAACATGTGCATAATTGCAGTTAACCTTAAGCCATAATCTAGTACTGTATAAGTGTACTATATATATGTTCATTATACTCGCTGAATAACAGTGAAGGCCAAATAATAGTGACTACCCACACTTTTGAATTATTAATAGTTATTAAATTGTGGAATAATAGGAAAGATAGATTGGTATTCGGCAAATGTGTGTTTAACCCTTCCATGCCTGGAGCTTCCTGAAATTTTGCGAAAACCCTGTGCTAATGCATTCTCTTGTATATGCGATTCTCCCATAGGCATATATATATAAGAGAATGCCTTGGCCTAACAATATTTACCTTGACCCTATGGGAGACTTGCATATAAGAGAATACACTGGCACAGGATCTTTAATGCTGCTCCAGCGCAGCTCCAGTCATGAAAGGGATAATGCATACTATTGTAATGACCATGCAATAAAAATCAAGTAATTACGTGCGCTCACGCAACAGTATGGCGATCAGACAGATTCGTAGGTACGTACGTTGGTGTCACCCTACTCCGTTTCACTCCATAACGTCACCAAAAACAACGTAAAACCTCGTGGCGTTCTGACATTTTTACTGTGCCGCGTTTTTGCTATGTTTATTTTATGTGTTTTTTTTCGATTATTTGTTTGACGCCGATATCGCCATTTGTCGGGATTCCCTGTTTCTATATTTAAAACTGGCATTCTCGTAGTGAGCCTCGATTTCAATTTTTTCTCCCAGGTCAAAATACGTCAAGAGTTATGACAAAAATAGATTGACCTACATTTTCTCCATCAGAACTCTACATCAAAGAGTCTATAGACTCCTTCGGGACCTACATAGACTCCTTCATTTGGGTATTTTTACTTATAATTGGGAAGTTTTATCATTTTTGGTTCGTGCGAAGACCTCTTTTTATCATGCGGGAAAAGAGAGACATTCAATACGCGATTTCGTATTTCGATGCAATAGGCTGAATAGCCTAACCTTCATCCGAGTTCCGGGTCAAATACGACGAATGACGTAACACAAAACAAAACGCATTTGTTGACACAAACACCGTTTGAAGAGTTTATTATTACATAAAATGATCGTTATTGATTAATTATTGATTAATTATTGATATTTATTGTTGCATATTGGCTGCTATCAATATTTACACAAATGGTATTAATTATTCTTATAATTGCTCCTTTGGTCAACTTTGACTATCGGAAAATGAAAATATGCCGCTGAAAAAAATGTAATTGATATTAAAGTCTCATCCTTTCGGCAACATGGAATTGGTTTTAATTACTTAAATGATTAATATAGTAATTTGCCTTTTATCTGTGATGAAATGAGAAATGGTAATTGTCTTTTTTTTAAATTAAATAAAATAAATTAAGTAAAATACAGTGAAATTATTTTTTTAATTATTGTTTATTACATTTTTGCGCACGTTGGCATCTCTCTGAGTGCATTCTAGTTACTTTTTGTGTCTTATTAGAATAAATTAACTTGTCACAAAACACCTCTCAATTCTTTTGACTCCAAGTTTTGAGCTACCTTTATTGTACCAGTATAACACTATGTTCCACTTCCTGTAAGATACAATGTCTGTGATAAACTGATTGATGGTATGATGACTATGGTGTGTAATTGACGGCTTGGAGCCTATGTTCAATCTCATCACTCAGTGAATCGGTTGAACATAAATGTCAATTCACCACAATAACTTATATTATCTTACAGTTAGGTACTTTTTCGTCACGTACATGTAGAAATTAGTAGGTGTTTTCTGTTCCGTATCCTGGATGGCAACAAGCCATATTCTCGATGGCAACAGTGAATGAGCACGAGTTGTGGAGAAATTAGCTTTGTTTCTAAAAACTTGGATTTACATGGGTAATTGGCATAAATTATTTCTATTCTACAGCATCCAGCATAATATTATACATACATAATTACAGTAATGCATTAGGGCATTACGCGTATATATGTCATTTCAAATCAACTGATATATTTCCAGTGGCAAAAATGGAAATGTTTTGATTCAATGCGTATGTAAATGGACCTATTTTGACACAGTGAATCATTGATGACATACAAAACACCCCGCAGTGATGCACAACAACGTTCATACACGAAATGACATAGTTTCTCTGCCAAGTAGCTTTTATTCAATATTCTGTTGAATGAATTGTAAAGATAAATTGGTTAGGCCAAAAAAAAAAAAGGTTTTGGTTCACAGACCCCGCCGCTTTGAATAAAAAGGGCCGCATTAGGCCTTTTTATTGCAATGCCTGATGTTATGACAAAAAAACTTACGAAAAAAAAAATTTGAAGAAAACAAAAATTTTAATTTTTTTAATTTGTTTTTATTTTATCAACATGTCCATAGCAGATATGTGTTGAATATTAGTGTGCATTGAGCTCTAACATGTAATGTGTTAAAAAGTGATTTGCAGGCTTACAACATGAAGTAGATGACTACAATTTAGAAAATGATTAGCTGATCCTCGTGCTCTTCTTACAATTAGTCATTGTGAACAACTTACACTAATTGTAACTTTATACTATTGAAAGGAACAGGACTAAATTCAGGATCACATATTAGAATGGGGAGGTATCAGTTTTTAGACAACAATAACAGTAGTTAATGTCAGGGGCATTGTATATTGTTAGGTAATCCCAGTCATACACTGGTAGTACAATGTCATTTTTATATAAGACTAAATGAGTTTATATGCATAACAGTTCCCTCTACCTTTCTGGTTATTACTAGACAGAGGAGGGTATCTTTGTCCATGCTTACTATGCGCAGAAAAAAATAAAAAATAAAAATAAAACCCTCCCTCCCTCATTGATTTGAAGAAAAAAAATGCCCGAGAACCAAAAAACTTTCTTTTTTTTGGCCTTATCACCAAGTTGTAGGTTCCCTACATTGATTTTCAAGTCACGCTACCTTCTCTGGGCCGTCTATCAACTCGACCTGCAGACTCGTCAGTAGACTGCCCAGAGAAAGTAGCCCAACTTGAATACGGATCTCTGAAACCCACATGGTGGTGATAACCTATATATATCACAGCCAGCACTTCAACAGACAGTGTGAAAAATTAAATACTGTCACAAAAAAATTATTTCTCCAAACATTTCAACAATGATGTATATCTTGTATATTTTACATGTTGATGTTGATGCGGTGATACCAAATATGCACCCCTTGAAATTTAGAACTGCATGAAATTCTATATTGGCATAGAGCTTATTCTACGGCATTGTCTTTTGCCGAAGCTAATTTCAATCACAGGTATTTGGCCAAAAAAACAAACAAACAAAAATTCATAAAAATATACAAAGATAAGTATCAAGGCTGATAGTGAAAATAGGTCAAAAATCATCCTCACAAAAGCAAATATTTTGTGTGATTTTTGTCATTAAGAATGTCCTTCGTGAAACAACATCTGTTTGACAATAGGGCTATTTAGTTTGATGATTAGAGTATAGATTTTGGTGATTTAGGGGTTGGATTGTTTGATTTTTTTATTTTTCATTGGACGGACGTTTCGGGTACCAACCAAATAAATTTGATTTATCAACTTTAAATGTTTTTCTATGTTCACTAATCTCAAATACGACGGCGAACCAAACTTTTTGGAAAACTATGATTATTTGGTCACATAGTGCTGCAATTACAGATCAATACAAAATAAAATGTTGCTTTTGTAGAGAAAAATGCTGACCTCTATCAAAAATGAGATAGATACCTTACCGAGATTTTTATTAAATTAAAAAAAAAAAAATTTGTGCCTAATACCTGTGATTTCAAAGGCTGAAATATGTCATCTCTTCTTCAGTCTTACTACACATCATGCAATTCAACTCTTTAATTACTGAATGAATTCTCCCTTTCAGTTATAAAATTATATTTGGAATGGTCCATTCCACATGTGTAGATTGTGTACTCTATAGCGTTGTTTTAAAAGATACTAGAAGAGAAATGCAGAGCAACTCTAAAAAGAGGAATATTCAGATAGTTTAACAAGCAGCCTTTTGTTGAACTTGTTAGCTGATTCTTAGAAATGAATCAATGGGAATGAACTACCCATTAAGTATTCAGTTATCACATAGTAAAGATAAAGTTAAAAAGACAATATCCTCTATTGTAGAGGTATAGTTGATGATGGAGTTGATATGTTTTATCAGATCAAATATGGACATGAGATCTTGAGTGAAAAATTTGAAGCTATACTTTTAAAAACCACAAACATTATATTTATATTTCCAGATATTTTAGAGCTATGTCAAAAGGAGAAACTCCACCAGTAAAAGAGAGGCTTGAGATGCCAGTTGCTACTCAGAAAACAGATTCTGGTCTCACCCCTGGTCTTCTCAGAGTGCTAAACAAACAGGTGTGGATGATGTATCTTTACTCTGTGTCCAAATTCCCTTACTATGGGAGTCCAGGGCAAATCATTCTGCTAATCTGAATAAGATTACAGGACAATTGAGTATACCTTGGCAGCCCTCATAATTGGCTTTGGCAATCAGCAATGCCGAAGAAATTTGCTGAAGTAAACTTGGCCATGGCAAATGGTTGCTGTAGCAGATTGCCGAAGCCAAACATAATATGTTTAATATTATAACGATATATTATTTTATGATTTTATTCTGTTTTTGGGTTGAAAATAGAAAGGAAAATATGTTACACATAGGCAGAGTTAGTGAATTAGAAAGTTTCTTTGAATTAAGTGGTTGAACTATTTAACCTGAAAAATTTTCAGAAGCTCGATGTATGTTTGAATTTAAAAGTCGCATCAAATACATATATATTTTGTCTAGGTTAGTTTGTATTTGATAAATTTGGCATTCTGAGGATAAGTTTGTGGTGTTCCATCTATTGTCGGCAATCCTGATTATCCTAAAGAGCGTTAAAGCGAGTGATGTAAAATCCTCAAGGATGAAATTAGATTGAGCAAGATAAATACATGCTTATAAACTAACTTAATATGCATCAGAATTACTCTGAATTTATTGAAATCTATTATCTTTTAAACCTTTCATGACCAGACCTGCGCTGGTGCATCATTAAAGATCCTGTGCCAGTGCATTCTCTTATATATGCGAGTCTCCCATATTGGGAGCCTCACATATATAATATAATGCACTTGCTTACAAGGTCAAGTTAAATATTGTTATATATCACATGAAACCCCTATAATATCATTGAAAACTCCATTACATATTTCCTTATCTGTCACTTGTGCCTATAGCTAATAGACCAAGCGGTAATCACTTTCATTGTATACCTCCGCGCGTGACGTAATTTTGATTCCATACCATTCTGTGAATTACTATTGAAAACTGATTATTTGTTTTGATTACAATTATATTATTGAAAAATGTTACCAATAAATAACCCAATAGACGTCAAATAAAGACGAAACTAAAAGGGACTATATTTCGGTGCGCGTGTAGCACAGTACTGGCGTATAGTCGTGAAGCGTCTGAGCCAACACAAGACTTGTATACAGTTTGCGTGTTCTCTACAGAGCTGATGTTGTTAAAAAGGCATAAAGCTTCAGGCCTGGAAATCTCAAGGCGGGCTGGCGGGCTGCCCGCCTACAGCCCGCCTAGAATTTTCCAAGGCGGGCTTTTTATAGCCCGCCTCGTCTACGATAGGACATTTATTATTTAGTTATTTTATTGTGTTTAATGAGTAAAATACTGCATCAAAATCGTAATTATATTGTACAGTGTGGGGACTGTGCGCATGCGTGACTTGACGGTAATGTCAAATGGGAATTATAGCGGAATCAGTAAATTCCGGAACGAACTGTTTCGTAAATCTGATCTTTTGATCGATTCTCACACATATTATGAACAAAATAATTGTTTTCTCTTCATAAGATTGAGCTTACACTATATTTCACTGGATAAAATGAACACATGTTTGTGGATAGTGAGAACCAAATGTCACTGTCCGAATTAAGTTCAACCTTTCGTTCCGTTTCCGGTTCCTATCAGGGAAAATTGTATTTAGCTTGCAGCCGTCTTTTATCGCTTCGATTGACAATATTTTAATATAATTAGCTAAATGTATCCACGTATTCTAGTTTACACTGTTATTCAATTATTAAAGTTCAGAAACTATTATCTATGTCCCCAATTGCAAACGCCCAGTAAATCTATAGCGACTTGACCGCTGCAAGCAGCAGTCTGCGATCGGCAAAGTAATACTTTGAGAGAAAAAGCAGTCAATATTCAAGTGCAAATATACTGGATGTAATATTGTTCTTGATTGTGTATTTTATGTTAAATTACACTTTCATGGAGAATGCTTTTAATGTGGACAAACTCACCCAATTCCTTTGCATGGGTTGGACACCGACTGACAAATTGTGTTGAGTACAAACACTCTTACATTTTGTTTCTGGTTCATATAAATTATCATGACATATAAAACATAGTTAAATATTCACCATAATTACTGTGGGGGATTTTGACATTCACAACTCTGTGGACACTTTGTTTCCACATGAAGAAAATTAATTTAGATGGAGTTATACAACATCAAAAATAGACAAACTAACGGCAGTAGTAACTCAGATAAAATAAATCATAACTTTAAAAGTTGAGGAGGGCTATAGCCCTCCTAGGCATATCTAGGAGGGCTATTAATAGCCCTCCTGGATTTTCTAGATCGCCAGCCCTGAAGCTTTAGTTTTTTTCATGTGATATACAAGATCTTTAACTCGTTAAGTTGGGATATAAGATTTTATGAAACTCGTTTCATAAGTTTGATTCACAACTCGTCTACGACTCGTTGTGAATCAAATTTATCAAACTCGTTTCATAAAATCTTATATCCCAACATAACTCATTGGAGATCATCTATATATGCGAGGCTCCCTATGGGAAACTCTTATGATATATAAGATAATGCATTGGCACATGGTTTTCGCAAAATGTCAGGAAGCTCCAGTCATGAAAGGGTTAATGTTCCACGCAGAAGCAAGAGGAAGCCACCTCAAATATACTGCACATCAGAAGATATTATTAGAGAACACTCTTTATTGTTGCATGCAGCAGAGAAAATGGAACCTATTTTTGTGATTTGAGTTGATATAACTTGATTTGCCCCAATAAGTCTTTCTGAGCCATATAAAGTCTGTATACAAGTATTTCGTGTATTTGTTGACCCACTTGGATCTCCAGAATATGACAGAAGTATGCCGCTATTAACTTTGAAAGGACCCAAAGCACTTGTAGTGGGTAAATGTGCAAAAAATGTAGAAGTCCACAAAGAAGAACATGGTGAAATAGATAACCTTTGTTCTTAATATTCATTAATGACAGTTCTCCAATAATGCAATATCGCATGTTGAAACCATTGTTATGGTAATAAAACTATTACATGGCAATTCTCCCGTTACCTGCGTTACATCTGAACAACTTTTTTGACATTTGACACCTTACAACTGCCATACTAATATTTAATATGTGGAATAATTTTATTTTTCCAATGACAAATCAGCTCATCTTTGATGCCGATCTTCATTCAACTCATTATCGGTCAATTCTTCAGGTTTATATCCTGGCAATATTTGTTACATATGTTACACAGAAATGCATTTTTTGGGACCACGTGTCTTTGAATGGATTTTTCTCTGAATTCTCCAAGTGTCAACTTATGATAGTAATCATGGATTGGGGAAGAATAATAATGTTTTGAGGTCAGAGAAAGCCAAATTATTTGTGATAGGATTGATTATGCAGCGTTACGTGCATTACAATTTGTATTTTTTTACATGCGTTATATGTTCAAATCAAAGTGATAGTTGTGAAATGTTTCAACTTAGAAAAGAAGATTTCCTATATGATGTCTTTGAATAACTCATTCTTAAAATGATTGAAGTGTTTTTGAAGTATTTAGATGACTGCAATTTCAATAACACATGCATCATAATTTTTGTGGTTGATTCTTTCACAATATACATATAGTGAGATCAGGACAAACTACGTCAGCCTCAGACTGCAACTTATCTGAGTAGTCCAAATGCATCAATAAAATAAATTGAATTTCAAGATCAAAATTAATCATCCAAAGTGTATTCTGGCTGAACAACTTGTTTAACAACAGATGTTATTATTGTCTGGTAATGGTATTCAAAACTAGCCACACCAAATTCACAAGTAGGGTGATTCCCATTCTAAGAACGATAATGTAATTAACTAATTATATTGTACCCCCCCCCCCCCCCCCCACATTATTCAGCCCTTCATGACAACAAGGCTGATTAGGCAAAATAAACATTAAGTTAATTTTTGCTATCAATATGTAAGAACTCATAGTAAAGATAGTGACCATTCCTAATGATAATTAATGTCTGACACGCATTCATTATCGATCCTTTATCAAACCCATTACCAGTGAGTCTAATTTCACATGACTCTCTTTAACCTTATTCACAAATTTGTCTAATAAAAGCTTGCTAATTCAGGAACAGAATGCATTATGTCTTGATGCATAATCACCATTTTGTTATTAAATAGAGAAAGATTTAGATTCAATATCAATATGAATCAACATAGAATTCATATTGGAATTTAATTTCAAACAATACTGGTATGTAGTAACTAACCATTCGTAACCAAGTAGTAAGTTCAAATATTTTAGTCTGAATTTGATTTTCAGAATAATATTCAATGCTTTGACTTTTCCAAGGTTTACTGTCTATTATTGATTAAACTTTGGTATCTTATTGGACTAATTGGACTTTTATCTGTAATTCCACTGTAAAATTAATGTTTACATACCAATTGTTTTGACATGCAATATCTAATTATTGGAGAGATATTAGTAATCAATATAAGAACAAAGTCATTTTATTTTTCATGTATTAGTTGATGTTAGTTGTTTTACAGACTTTTATGTTATTTCACATGAACCCTCTTTGAAGGCGTTGAGTCCCTTTAATTTGAGACTTCAAGATTATAAATGTCATTGTTTCATTTGCTGAACAAACAAGGACATTGTGAAGTTTGTTATGATAAATATATATGGACGATTGTATTTTTCAGTTGGGTCCTAAGAAAGTTGCACCACTCACAGTGGTGGAAGAAAAATGGCTTGATCTAGCACTTCCAAAGGAGCAGTTTGATGACTTAGTGAGGATTGGCAGCTTCGGGGGAGACGTTGAATGGAACAAGTTCTTCTCATTAGCCTGCTCTACATTAGGAGAGGTATGCAAGCCTGAAAATAGTGTCTGGGATTTGCAGAATGAGGTTCCCAGAGGGTGAATTTAATGACGCTATCATGCATGGCGGGAAACCCCCTGGGACCTCTTTCTGCTTAGACCTCATCTTCTGGAAAGTATCTATAGTCTCAAAAAAAAAAATTCCCTTCTGTTCAGTTTCTATATCCCCTATTATTTACAGAAGATAAAATGCATAATTGACGTGACTAATGCAGAATGAGGCCTAAGCAGAATGAGGACCGAAGAGGGTGTGGGATAGCATCACTAAATTCACCCGCTGGGGACCTCATTCTGCAAATGACAGAAAGTCTGAGTTTAGTGTGCCTGTCATCCATCTCATCACCCCCCCCCCCCCAATCCATGCACATTTTTTATTATACCCCCACCTTTCAAAGAAAAATGGGGGGGGGGGGGGGTATACTGGATTGACTCCATCCGTTTGTTTTGATACAATGGTTTCGGTTTGATACAATATCGACCGTACCCGAGCGACATTATTCTGTCCCAAATGTCACACGTTTTTTTTATGTATATGTTTCCTTGCCTAATGTTGTCAAATTATTGGCCTCTATGAACCATAATGTGTTCGAACATGTCAATCATGTTGTTATTATCGTAAGTGACCGTTTTTTTTCTTTTTCCAACAGCCGTGTGGTGCTGACAAAAAATATGCCCTGTTTGGCGCTATTTTATGTGTTTCAATGAGACACCCAATTAACAGTTTAACATATCCAGCACACATGAACCCATCTATGCATGACTGCTTGAACTTATGTTTAACTTTTATTCCATTCGGGAATAAATATTTTTAAGCCACCATCAAGGCGAGTCTTGTGACGTAAATATGCTTTCATTCAAGCAATATTCTCTTTCGCACTATTTCTTCATCTCCACAAATCCGTATTAGCAACCTATTTTTAGAATGCAAAACATGGTTCCATGGTGGGCAAAATTATGTTGCATTGGTGATGGGGGCGCATGCTGGGATTAATTTAGTTTTGTCATGTCGGTAACAGTAATCATTCCGTGTTTTAAATGTTTTATTTATGTCAATTCTCATCTGCATTAGTACACTGCACTTACCTGAATATATGGATTGGCAGAACCAGTTGTTAAGAGCGTACTGTTGATGGGAACTGAGTGGAGAGACCAAGGGTGGGTATAGCCGAGGACCTGATGTGAAGATGCCTCGCTGACCTAATTATGACACAGAAATATTAATAATGCAGGCAGTGTGTCGTTTTATGCTTCCTGAATCCCAAGTTCCAGTTGACCATGATGTTTCTGCACTGATTTTGTGCAAATACACAGCTCTGTCAGTTGATTCAGTAGTTCAAAATACACATAATACCTAAAGCTAAATAACAATACGTAGTATTTCACAGTCCTCGAAATGGACCACAACAATAAGCAATGCTATAATGCCACAGCAATAAACTTGGCATGGAACATTTTTCCTAATTTCGAGGGCTGAGTTCACAATTTATACCGAATCTTGGCACATTGAGCTCTCCACTCAACAGATATATGCAATCTATAAATTTAAAAAACGAAAACCGAGAGTCAACTATTTTAGTCAAAACCGAAAGAGTCAAAATTTCAAAAATTTTGTCCCTCCATGCAGATATCTCAGCCATGGTTTATCAGATATGAATTTAATTTTGTTTGGAGGTTCACCATCATGACTGCTTTGAAAGGAGGGGCAAATGACGTTGTTTACATTTTCCATTCTAGAGTTATGATTTTTTTTTTAATCTGGAAATCATGTTTTTTTTTTTGTCCCCATCCGCGTAGATAACTCAGCCATGGGTTATTGGATCTGAATGAAGATTGGTATGGAGGTTCGCCATCATGACTGCTTTCAAAAGAGTGCACAAGGACCTTGTTTTAAAGTTTTTCGCCTGAGTTATGGCCCTTCGTTCATCAGTTTTATGATTTGATAACTCCAACAAAGATGAACCTATTTCAATAAATTTTGGTATACAAGTTGCTTGCCACACTGCTTTTTCATATTAGTATGAAAATCAGGTTTACCCTGAACTTTTTGCCTGAGTTATGGCACTTAGTTTGTCAATTTGTTCACAATTTTTTTCCATCCGGCTCTTCTGATGTTTTTTAACCATTATTTGGTAGTTTCATGTTAAGATAATGGAAAATTTTATGGACGCTCTGTTTCTAATTCCAGAATTCTGATCAATACAAATGACACTGTTTTTGTTGGAGCCCAAACATAGTTGTATATTTTATGACATCAATGTGTCTTTCTGGGATATATAATGCCCATAGATACAGGAATATTTCAAAAGTAAATATTATCAGGTGTATTTTGGAGCGCAAACTTCCATGTGACTTTAATATGCTGATGAAATTCCTCTTTTTCCAGAACATCACAGATGCAATGAAGACTGTTTGTGAGATATTAACTGCCGATGCTGAAGGCGGCCCTGCAAGAATACCATTCCCTCTGTTCAAAGAACTCTACACATATCTAGCTCAAATAGATGGCGAGATATCACAGCAACAGATCAATGAAGTCATCAACTATTTGAATTATGATGTGTAAGTATAGCTGCAACACTAAGATAGGGAGTTAGCAAGGTTCAGGTACATGTATGTGCAACCGGTGTTGCTATTTGAGTTAGGTGATATTTGCAATTGCATGTACAATCATTCAGTTCAGATTTTTCTGTTTCTTAGTTATCATGTAACAAAAAATGTAGCAAAGGGGAATAACTCAATATTCCACTTTAAGTGAAAAAAGAGTTATATTCTCCTTTGTAGTCAACTAGCCTTATTGGAACTGAATACCAAGTGGGTTGTGTGACAATCGGATTATCCTCTCTACTAGTTATGTGCAGTTTTGAAATCTCATTTTGGTTTTGGTTTTGTTATGGTTTTTGTAGAGAAACCAGGTTTTGGTTTCGGTTATGGTTTTACTCAATGACTATATGCATAGAGCAGATGGTATAATATATGGCATAATATTTCCAGCCATTTTGCAGTTATTTCCATAGTCTATGTGGCAGTATACATGTATCATTATCGCCCATATGACACCCAGATGTTCAAATTGAAACTGCTCTAATGTGGTAAATAGCAGCTGACAAAAGCGTGCTCTAACCACACTTCTTGGAAAAGTGACCAGATGTGTCAGTTAATTGATACCAGAAGAAGGTTTTATAGAATATATCGGTTGAAGTTTGGTTTTGAAATTAAACCAAAAGAAAACAGAAAAACCGTAAAACTGCACATCACTACACTCTACACATTCCCTCTGAACCACTAAATTATGAGTGTTCCTACAGATGCATCTCTATGGTAATATCATGGCAAAAAGGCTGTACAATAATCTACTTGTCACCCAGAATTTGGCAGGAACTGCAAGCAATTACCAGCCTTCAAAATTAGGTACAAGAGCATTGCTAAGGCGTGGCAAAATACGCCTGTGGTAATTCCAACAAAGAGCAATAATTCTGGTGACAATTGGCATGCAGAACCAACTTGATAGTAAACCCACATACGAAATTTCATTCCATTCAGTTGTGACTATGTCATATTATCATCCGGAAACTAAAAGCGGACGGATGGACAGACCAACAACATAATACGTCCCATTTTTTTAAAACAGGCATATAAAAATGTCAGCAAAATTAATACTCTGCCATGTTCGATTCCACATGTTGCCATGGCATTTCCCATGGCAATGCTTATTGCCATGGTCAATTTCGAGGAATATGTTTAATTTAAGTCATGAAGATTTATATATCGCATGTATCTTAATTTGTACTGATTATATATTCCAGAGACAAACAAGAAGGATATGTTCAGCCAAGAAACTTCCTCAACTCAGAATGCCCAAAGCTATCATGCTGATGACATCATCCTGAATCCTCATTTATGGTCATTTAATAATAGACGGTTTAATGTGATCATCGGATATAAATGTAAACAAACTGCATGAACATCAAAGAAATTGATGTAAATGTTAAGTTTGCTGACATTTTATGACAGTCCAAACCCATGACCATATTGAATCTACAGTAATGCTCTAATAAATCGACTCCTTAACCACAGCAGAATTATGGGTAACTTTTCAGGATTTAGTCGGAAATATGGCTTTTTGTCATTCATCGGAAAGCTCTCGGCGAGAGCTTTCCGATGAATGGCAATTAGCCATATTTCCGACTAAATCCTGAAAAGTTACCCATAATTCTGCTGTGGCTAAGGAGTCGATTAATTAGAGCATTACTGTACATGTTATTACTTAAAATTATTTACATACCTAAATTTATTTCAAATTCGAACTTGGGATGAGTTTATATGTCTTTTCTTTTCAATATTATATTAGACTGGTGTAAGTTGTCTATTTCCACATGACTATCCCTTTGATTACTGAATATTCCGCTGATGAGTAGTAACTTGATTGATTACCAAATACTTGCTGATGACTAGTAACTTGAATTGATTAATGAATATTTGCTGATGAGTAGTAATGAATGATTAATGGATACTTGGTGAATTTTAATAAATAGCCTTAGGTTGTATGTAGAACTTATTATTTCAACATCTCTACAAATGAATGAACAAGAATTCTTTCATTTGTAGGGATGTTCGCCTAATAGTTCAACAAACAGCAAATGCCAATTATAGCTTCAATGGCCATTAGAGGTGTAGTAATCATCACCATGTTAAATTCTGTGTCTGGTGGGACAGACTTGAAAATAAAATAAAGATATGGGTCTGTTCCAATTCTACTCCAGCTGGATGTTGTGCCACCATCTTAACCCTTTCTTTACTAATGGATTCTCCCATTCAGTTATGCAACTATCTATTGGAATGTTACATTATTCATGAAAAATGAGCCAACTACAGACAGGCAAAATGATAATACATGTTCAGAAAGATTTATAATTATTGGTGAGATATGTTCAGATAATAAGTTCAACAAACGAACTCATTCAGGATATGAAAGCAGACCTATGGTTGTTTGTTGAACATTTCCTGAGGGACTACTCATCAATTAGTATTTAGTAAAGAAAGGGTTAAACTTCCAATAGTATGTTAATGAGATGTGTCACTATCTCTGTGATTTGTCTGAAAGTTGAATAAATTGTTTTAACTTTGTGTGTATTGTGTACATAAGTTGTATTTAAAATGATAATTGCTGTAATGGAAACCACATACACATAATAAATGTGGTTTTATTCATATGCTCTTCTCATTTATTCTTCAAATTTAGGTTGTTGGGATCAACCCTCCATATATTTATACCCCAGGCCACAAAGGGAATGGTGGGTATGCTGGATTACATGTGTTGGGTCCTCCGACCATCCGTCTGGGCATCTGCATGGCTTCTCAGTTCAACGATATATCGATATATTTCTATTTATCATATCGCTATCGAGTTAAAATGGAAATATCGAGTTCGACTTTATATTTAATGTAAACTTTGAAATGAAGTGGCCATCAATTTCGGCAACATTGTGCATGAGTATTCTGAGGGAATGGTGTCTTGCTGCATAAACAACCACACATGCATCGAGGGTGAGACAAATAGTCATGCACATCACTAAAGGCATTACAACTAATTTTAATAGTGTGACAAGAAGTGCTTCTCATTCAGTAATGTAGTATGCTGATTAAAACCCATTATGGTGTAAGCAATGTCTTCACATATTGGTTTTTGTGGGGCATAATCATATTCTTTATGACCGATGTTGGAGTTTTCCTAGTGTAGACATTTTCATTATATAAATGGCAGACATATGAAATTTCACTTAGGCTTTACTTTCAATTACAAGAGGAAGTGACAGACAGATGCTATGTTCAGAGGGAAACAACACAAACTAATATTCGTCTTTGGCTTTTCTTGGATGCAACTGTTTTCGTAAGTTCACGATTTCAGATTATCAATATTTGCCCATATCGTGATGATAAAATGGATATCCTATCGACATTGTAAAACCCCAGGCATCTGTTCTTCATCCATTTGTTTGGGAATCCAACAATCCAGATCAGGCCTCAAACTATGGTGCTGGACACTTACATAATGAGGTCCCCAGAGGGTGAATTTAGTGACGCTACCCTGTACAGTGGGCTAGCATCACCAAATTCACCCTCTGGGAACCTCATTCTGCTTGGTCCTCATCTTCTCTGGAAGTATCTTTATTATCAAATTAACATGTTTTTAGCTCAACTTGGGAATGTCAATTTTGAGCTTTTGCCATGGGTTGATGTCCATCCGTCAGTCAACAATTTCCTTTGGCACACCCTACATGCCACATCCCTCATCCTATCATCACCAAACGTCATACGGATCTTCGGGGTGACCTCAAGATGGAATCCATAAATTTTTTCCGAAATTCATTAGAAAACATGGCCTGCTTATTTGGGGTGACCTCTATTTGGAAGCCATCAATTTTTTCCAAAATTTGTTAGAAAACATGGCCACTAGCAGCCATCTTGGATTTCAAATTGAATCCATCGGCACACCCTGCATCCCACATTTATTAATGAAATGTTTGGAAAATTTACAGGCTGTTTAGGATCACCTCTAGATGGGAGCTATTGAATTTGAATTATTTTCGATGAAAAACATGGCCAATCGTCAGCCATCTTGAATTTTACTCTCTCTATATAATGACAAAATCCTTTGGCACACCCTACAGACCACATCCCTCATCCTGTCATCATCAAACTATATATGGATCTTCAGGGTGCCTCTAGATGGGAGCCATTAATATTTTTTAATTTTACTCTTTGTATGACTATATGCGTTGGCACACCCCACAGACCTCATCACCGATCACCAGCAAACTTTATATTGATCTTCAGGGTTACCTCTAGATGGGAGCCATAGATTTTTTTCTGAAATTTGTTGAAAAACATGGCTGCCAGCTGCCATCTTGGATTTTACTCTTTGTTAGTCAACTTTACAACGTAAAGTTTGAGCTATTGCCATGAGTTGGCATCCGTCCTCCCGTGCATGCATCAATAATTTCCTTCGGCATGCCCTACATGCCGCATCCCTTATCCGACCTTCACCAAACTTCATATGTAGCTTCAGAATGACCTATAGATGGGAGCTATGAAATTTTTCGGAATTTCGATGAAAAACATGGCCGCCAGCAGCCATCTTGGATTTCAAATTTGAATCCATCGGCATACCCTACAGCTCGTATTTATGGCCGGATCATTTTAAAATGTTGCAGGCACAATTGTGATCACCTGTAGATGGGAGCTATCAAATTTGAATGATATTTACTCTTTGTATGACTAAATTCTTCGGCACACCCAATAGGCCACATCTCTCATCTGATTGTCACCAAACATATGTTTCTTCGTGGTGACCTCTAGATGGGAGCCTCCTATTTTGACCAAATTTTTTTTTAAACATGGCCACAGCAGCCATCTTGGATTACAAATTTGAATCCATCGGCACACCCTGCATTTATTGGAGAAATGATTTGAAAATTTACAGGCATGTTTAGAATCACCTCTAAACAGGAGCTATAAAATTTGAACAATTTTAGATGAAACACATGGACGCTGGCAACCATCTTGGATTTTACTCTTGCATGACTAAATCCTTTGGCACACCCTACAGACCACATTCCTCATATTGATGATCACCAAACTTCATATGGATCTTCGGGGTGACCTCTAGATGGGAGCCTCCTATTTTGACCAAAATTCGTTGAAAAACAAGGCTGCCAGCGGCCATCTTGGAATTTACTCTTTGTATAAACTTTGGCGCTCCCTACAGACCACATCCCTCATCCGATCATCACCAAACTTCATATGGATTTTCGGGGTGACCTCCAGCAGCAAAAAATTAACTTCTTCCCAAGTTGAGCTACAGTGTCATTGATACTTTCATATGATTAAATCCTTCGGCACAGACCACATCCCTCATCCTCTCACCAGCAAACTTTATATGGATCTTGGGGGTGACCTCTAGATGGGAGCCATCAATTTTTTTCCGAAATTTGTTGAAAAAACATGGCTGCCAGCAGCCATCTTGGATTTTATTCTTTGTATGACTAAATCCTTCAGCACACCCTAAAGTCCACTTCCCTCGTCATCTCATCAGCAAACTTTATATGGATCTTGAGGGTGACCTCTAGATGGGAGGCATAAATTTTTTCCGAAATTTGTTGGAAAAACATGGCTGCCAGTGGCCATCTTCGATTTTACTCTTTGTATGACTAAATCTTTCAGCACACCCAACTGGCCACATATTGATGATAGTTGTTTTGCAGACTTTAATGTTATTTTGCAAGAACCCACTTCAAAAGTCTTTAACCAAAACTATTGAACATCTACGAGTTCAAAAGGATGAAATATTCCATGTTGTCACCACTAAAGGGTTTTCCCTTCAGAATGACATCACCGCCCAAGTTTCGCATTAACAAATTCCACACAACTATCTTCTGATTGGCTTCAGCTGACTCTGTTGTATTATGTTTTGAAAGTAATGGCCAGGCCTCAACATATGGTGCTGGTCATTTACAGAATGACTTCCTCAGAGGGTGAATTTAGTGACAACACCCTACAGCATCACTAAATTCATCCTCAGTGGGGACCTCATCTGCTATGGGAGATCTTGACACAGATTTTAGATGGTGATGTGCACCCATTGGACACCTGGATTATGCTTTGTGCCATCTGCTCTTTTGGGGATATAGAGAAATTAAAATGAAACAAGACAGTCAATGACTGGAGGGCTCACCTGACCGTAAAGACTGAGAAGACTGGGACTCTGAAGACTCTGTATTCAGTACTTGTCAAATCATGTGGCTAACAGTTTGACTGAATATAAGAATAGATGACACATTATGTCTGAAAGCAACAGATTTTCCACTAAATACTGGTTGGAAAACTGAAGTATGAGAATAATTTCAATATCAAAATAATATCGCCACAAGGACAGAAAAGATTATTTAAATGACGATGTCTATAAATACATTTATTTTTAATTAAATAAAATGAAGACGTCTGAAAATCTTTATCAATTAAATTTGTTGTCTCAATATGAAAGCTGTTTTGCTATCAAAACATAAAAAACGTTTTGAATCTGTCAGTGTCATGTTTTTTAGAACTACAGAATCACAATTAACTTAGTGCCCCTTTTAGCAAATATGGGCTCAATCTGCCTTGTACATGGTCTGTAATAATTTAATAATGAAGTAATATGTTGTGAGGTGTTTCAGTGACTTCACTAGCGGATAGAGTCCAACTCTGCCACTTTTTTGCTGGCTGACACTATTTTAACATATTTGAATCCATATTATCCATGGACAATGTCAAATTAATCAGGTGGATCCAGAAAAGATGTTTCAATGAATTTCATATTTGCGATTTCATTAGATAGACAGTGGTAAGTGCCCTAGCCCCGACTCTTGACCGGCTGACCCTGGTATAACAAACCTGGTCTAGTGATTTCTGAGTAAATATTTTATGAGTCGAAGTGGAATTCGTTGATACCATGTTCCTCAAGTGTAGCAATAAACTTTAGGGAAAGGTTAATCATGTTCTTCCTTGGTGGTATAAATTTAATAAATATACATAGATCTCATTAGTATAGACAGAAAGGGCTAACATCCGAAATATACATATCATAGAATATCAAATCTATAATCATGAGAATCTATGAATTAGTACCAAATTGGAACACAACAAAGTCTTATGGAGTGGGTTAACATTTTTTGTGGTGAGTGGCTGGATATTAAATCTCATAGCTGCCCCTTTTAAAACTAATCCCAACAAAGTAAAAAAGACCTTTTAAGCCAACTACAGACTCAATGGTAAATGAATTGTTAAATGTGTATCCGTCCTTTAAAGGGGTACTGTACGCCAAATGTTGTTGTTGGTTTCTATAGTCTCCGAGTCGGAGAATAAGGTAACAATTTTTTCATTATTTGAAAGTCTGTTGAGTACGAAGTAGTGTTACGGATGACAAATTTACCGGAATGCAAAAATACAAATTGTCGTTGTCGAGTAATATTTGTACAGTTTTCAACCAAATGAATCAAATAAAAGTTATATTATAGGCATACTAGTCCCATATAATCATTTAAGTTATTGTATTGTCGCTAGTCAGTGAGTGGCTTGAGTGTTCTCCCCGTATCATCATAATATTTTTAAGCGATCGTGTGTGCGATCGGTTTAACAAGCCAGTATCCCTCAATTACTTTGTTTGATTACGGTAATTCGTAATTTAATTGACACCATTTTATGGCTCCAGTCATAAATTCAATTTATATCAAATTATTAACTTTTAAATTATTAAATTTTAAGATAGCCTATTAACCTGAGCGTTTACAGAATACATCTTCGACTCAAATTACTTATGTTTCTATATATTATCGATATTAGATCGTTGTTGTCACCGGAAATTTAATGAAAATGGCGTACAGTACCCCTTTAACATTTTATATTGTTATCAGATAAAATGAGACAGATATTAATTACCTAAACAAACTACATGTAAACAAAACCTGGCTGTCCGTATATCTGGTGTGCACACATTAGACTGGTATGTGAATTTAATATTGTTAATCCAATTCTGTTTAAATATGTTCTGGATTTTAGAGTGTTTTAAACCAAATTTGCTGTGTTGGCTCTGGGGATGTTATAATGGAGACAGTTTTTCAAATTTTTTAAACAAGTTTAAAAAAAAAATTATTTGAACAAACGAATGAACGAATATTTTATTATATTGACATGTGTGTGTATAGTGTATAAAACATATCACATGCAGGTGATAACAATGTCAAGTAACAAAATAAGAACACACCTGGCCAATATGGCCTACAAGTCACTTTAAACAAAATAATAAAGAAAATTGTTGTGCACATTCATGGAATAAAATGGTTTTGCTAAACAATTGATCAAGGAGTAAAATCTAAATTTAATTTAATTTAAAAATATATATTTTTAAAGTTTTTTTTTTATTTAGTTTTTTTTAACTGAACAAGGAGTTCAATCTAAAAAAGAGTTATGTCCCTGACTCCGCCCGTATATGACCCCGATGACCCATTTGAATCCCAGTCACCCAGGGAACATCCACACCAAATATGAACCCATTCGGTCTTATGGTTCTGGAGAAGAAGTCGTTTTAATAATTACTAGGGAGGGAAAGAGTTATGGCCCTGTCTTCTGAACTATTTGACGTTGTGACCTCATTTTAACAAATCTAGCTGAATGTGAATCACACAGGGAACATCCACTCCGGTCTTATGGTTTTGAAGAAGACGATTGTTGACGGATGGATCTAATCGGCGGCCGGGTGGACGGACGAGGAGTGATGACTTTCTATACTATAAATACCGTATATTCATTGACGAAATGTTCAGATAGTAAGTTTAAAAAAACGACCATATTTGATGAACTTATTATCTGATCATTTCCAACCAATGAACAGACACTTGTATTATCTTTTCCTCGTCTGCTAATTTATCCCGAACACTCCAAATGAATAATAGACCATTCCTATGTATACCTTTATAACTGAATGGAAGAATCTATTTATTATGGAAAGGGTTAACTACCCATCATGAATGGGAATTCTTTTATGAAAGGTTGTGTCACAACGCTATAAATGCTTTGGTCTATTTTGAAGCAATGAAACATTTATAATCAAGGAATCAATGTTGGTATTGATAAATTTCTAACCTCCGAGAAAGTTAAATTTACATATCGTAACTGACGAAACATCCCCCGGCACTGTTTATGAACTGTATTCAAAGTTGTCATGTTGATAGTTTGTCTCCACTTTGTTGCCACTTCATGTGAGTTATTTTTAGCGACACACAGGAGGCAATTCTTAGAACCACTATTTGTTGCATTTGTTATATTTTGAACGAAGTCCAACGTTCTAGATGTCACTTTTAGTCCGAGAAATGAATAAATCTCATAAACATACTTCAGTGGATCATCTGCTAATTCCTCATAATAGACAAGTTTGATTTTTTCAGCTACTACCTGGTTGTATTTTTCTCCTATTTTGTGGTTAACTGCAATCCTATCACAGTCCTGTCGAATTTGACTCATATTTTTCATTCTCATATATGACACTTGGTTCCTCGATAAAATGATACCGCGAGGATCACGCACAAGATGAATAACCTTTACGAATGAATTATTTTTCATCAACCATATAGCAGAATCCATGTTGAATCGAATGCTTTTTAATACAACCATGGTCGAATTCTTGCATTTCTTTTGTAAGGTTCTCACACATTTTCTCATTTTGATCAAAGAGTATTTCCCTCCATTGCAGCTATCAAATTCTTTTGTTGAAGAACTGAATCGCATATGTCTTGTTCTGAGTGTGTCAATACTCAACTTGTCAAGTTCACATTTGAGATATTTATCAATGGTCCGTTCAAATTCCTTCTTTCTGTCTTTCATGCTGACGTGTCTGTAATGAAAAGATCAAATATTTCACGGTGGGGAATCACGTGGTTTTGAGTTGATGAGTATCACGCATTCAAAATGGCCGAGGCGATCTAAAACGCGACCAGACGCGAGAAAAAAAAGGTAATAAACGAAGATATTACATATTTTGACAGCTATAGCAGATGCAGTCTTAGTAAACTTAGCGTACATTTGCTCCCACAGTCGCGCACGGTACCAGCGCGTCTAGCAATTGTACTTCGAAATTTATTTACGACTGTAGCAGATGCTAACTATTTTTCAAACAAGCTGATACCTCATTTATGTCCAAATTCAAATTTTTTTGCTCTAACATTCTGACCAAAGTTGTCAGTCGAAGGATTCTCCAAGTCCAAGATGTATGGACTTGTGTATTCCACGCACCTCCGACTGGCAGTTTGTGTGAACTTAAGAGTATGCGAGCGAATAGTGTGACGGGCAGCAAATAATGCCACCGCGGCCATGAAATGGCTGTCAAAATGGCCGCAACTCCATGCCATGCCACGACGAAAACAACATATTGGATACCTAGAAGTGAAAATGCGTATTGGTAATATACAAGTATATGTTGTTAACCCTTTCATGACTGGAGTTTGCAGAATTTTTTTCGAAAACCCTGTGCATTGGCCTAACAATATTTACCGTGACCTTGTAAGCCAATGTATTCTCTTATATATGCGAGGCTCCATATACTAGATAATGCACTGGTACAGGAGCTGTAATGCTGCACCAGCGCAGTGCCCGTCATGAAAGCGTTAAATATATTTATCATTGAAACAGGTCCATCTAAAGAATTTATTAATGCTCACTGCAACGCAAGTTAATGGTACTCAATCCGATCAGACGGTCCCCATAGCATCAAGATACAACAACAACAACAACAACAACAGTTCTTCAAAAATACGCTTTAGTTATCAGAATCGATTTATTGCAACAAAATCATGCTAACCACTGTCAACCATGGTATCAAATTTCCCAAACTTGTTATTTATCAACATTTTGTTCAACAAAATATGGCTGTATTATCACTATTTATAAAGTAACACGAAATTTGACCGTATTACCACTTGATTTTAGAGTTATCCATCTTCATCCGCAATTTTGCCCGAGACCATCCGTTTGACCACGTGTTTCTGGGCCACATGTTATTACACATCTCGAGAAATAACAAACTTCAAAAATCGATATCTGATCACTCTGAGCTTTGATGGGTGGGTTCCTCGACTCGAATCAAATATTTTTTACCCCCGAAGCCAAAGAAATAGTAATTTATGAGCGTCTGATCAGATTGAGTACCTTTAAACCCAATTTACGTCTTTAAAGTTCAGATTTTCTGCTTGAATGCAACCAGCAGTCGGGCAAAAAATAATAATTTCGGGCATGCTGGAACACAAGTAGTAATGGTTCGCCACAGTGTTGGGTGTAGTGCAGAAACTGAAGTGCACACCCTCGCGGTATAAATACTAGTTAAATTTCCGGAATGTTCAACACTGATAACAAGAAAACCAATGTCAGAAATGGTAACGCGCTCAAGATCATATATTATATACCCATGATTGTAATTATAGAATATAAAATATATTGGTTTTGCGAATGACCAACTCAGAATTCCGTTAAAATAACAATAACAACCAGCACATATAGTTAACGAACCGGCGGCCGTCTCCGACCACAACCCCCAATGGGCTGCAGAACGAAACATGTCTATAAAAGTTGAAATATAAGATTTACAAATTATCTTTTTCATTTCTTTTATTTGTAATTGGCATAGCTTATCACAAACAAAAAATCAACATTATTGACATAATGTTAACGACAATAAACGAAATTGAAATTCCCAACTACACCTTTTACCGGACTCGGCCTCCGGTCGCAGTTCGACTTTTAATCCTCCCAAAAATTCCCATTCTATAAATAAAACACCCATGCGCCCAGGCGAAACAAGAATCTCTACACCAGTATACACGCGGAGCGCGCGTAATAAACAATACACGTTTGTCGTAATGCTTATTACACTGTAAAGAAACACCCATCTCTTCAAAAGATTTGCATCCCATTTCACCATATAGAAGAGATGGTACATCGGACAGTTTATTTAAGACTAATGTTCATGCTGCTACCAGTTGCTATTCCCACTTGATTTTATAGTTATCCATCTTCATCCGCATCTTCGTCCGTTTGACCACGTGCTTCTGCACCACAAACAATAGAAATAGCAAACTTAAAAAATAGATATCTAATCACTCTGAGCTTTGATGGGTGTGAATTCCTAGACTAGAATAAAGTATTTTTTACCCCCGAAGCCAAAGAAATAGTAATTTAGGAGCGTCTGATCGGATTGTGTACCTTTAAAATAGGACATCACGTGGCCCCAGTGCCAGTCCGACCTTCAAATTCGATAAACAAAATGGCCGCCAAAATGTCAAACAGCGTATCGATTACCGCTGCATAGAAGCAAGTGAACGATATGCACCAAATGGTCACCATGTAATAAACAAGAAAACCATAGTCAGAAATGGTAACGCCACCAATATCATATTATTAGCCATAAATATAAATTATAATACAATTATTCTATAAACTAGCTTTCAAATTTTATGTGGGAAATTTGCATACTTCCATATTTCAAGTTTTCCCGTTTCTCGTGTCATACATTACTTTCTTCAAACTGTCTTCTTTATTACACAAGCTGATGGGCCCGACTTCGCCCGGGCTGTTTCCCATCTGATTTCCGGTGAAAGGCGCGATTTGACCTTCAATTGACTATTTCGAAAGTTAAGGTCAGGTCAGGGTCACGATTTGACCCGTCCAAAACACCCCCACCCGGAGAAAAGTACCCCTAGGTATCAAATTTCGTCGAAATCCGTCCGTTTTACCCCACTTGACCTTTAGTGAACAATGTTGTAGGTCAAGGTACGGTCGGAGTCATGATTTGACCCGTCCAAAACACTCCCCTGACAAAAGTACCCATAGGTATCAAATTTCGTCGAAATCCATCCGTTTTATCCGATTTGACCTTTGATTGACCACATTGAAGGTCAAGGTCATGCCGAGGTCACGATTTGACCCGTTCAAAACTCTCCCCGGACAAAAGTATCCCTAGGTATCAAATTTCGCCGAAATTTGTCCGTTTTACCCAAATTGACCTTGCATTGACAGTTTTAAAGGTTAAGGTCAGGTCGGGGTCACGATTTGACCCGTCCAAAACACTTCCCGGACACAAATACCCATAAGTATCAAATTACGTTGAAATCTATGGAAAGCCGAAGAGGACATGTTGGTTGCTAATTGCTAGATATACGACGCGGTATTTTAAAGGTGTTTCAAACTAGGAGATAGAAGTATTCTGCGTTTTAAATGGTGATGAATTATAGTATTTTATTCAAATTTTATGGCATAAATCAGGGGGGTGGAAACTGCGGGACACAACGTACCGGGGGTGCGGGGGTACATAGGCGTCAAAAAAAAATTCTTCTTTTTCATTTAGGGGGGGGGGTGTCGGAAAAAATTTGCATGTAATTTTTTTCCAAATATGTATTTTCAGACTCACAACTTCAATTTTCTCTCATTTTATAGAATATGGATTAACCTTAATATCCAAATCATATATACATGAGTAGTATAATCCACATAAAACAATTTTGGATAACCACTGTCTTGGTTTACATGTGATATTGACCCCATTAACCCTCTTAATAATGCCGACTATGTCAGTGTCTACCAGTCGATTGCATAATTCTACCCTGCGATCGCTTATCTGGCAAATTTTTACTGCAGAACTATCCCATGTATTAAAAAATTTCTCCTCCAATGGTATCAGAAAACAGTTATATGCTGGTATCTCACTCATCTCATTTGCATCTTTTTCAAATTCGAGGTAATGACTAGTTGTCATTTTTTTTTAAGTGCATACAAAGCGTTGCGATCACCAATATACATGTTTGTACATGTCATGACATCACGAGGTACAAATCTGCGTTCTACTGGTAGACAATGACCATTTTAGTCATAATAATCTAAACTAAGTTACCAAGCACCTTCTCATGAATTGTAACAATTTATGATATACACTCCGCTGTTGTTTTCGGTTTCCGGTCAAACCGAGTTGTTGTCCGGCTGGGGTAGATTTGATTTTTCTGGGGGGGGGGGGGGGGGGGGGTCAAATGGTCAGTGGAAAAACTGCAGTTTTTGCTGGGTTTTTTTTGGGGGGGGGGTACCCAAAATCGAAGAAAACAGTTTTTTCCACCCTGTGTCTGCAGTTTTTTCCGCCCCCCCCCTCCCTGCATAAATTGTTATTAAAACCGTATATACTATACAAAAAAATGAATGACTCGAAAATTAAGTGGGCCTTTAAACAAAGTCACAATTGCAGTTAGGCTCATCTCATACTCGTCCATTCAGCGATATTCTGCTGCGCAGTTTGTTATAGCCTCCAGTATTCATTGAGCGTTATAGCCCCAACTGTTATAATTCGCCTTTAGCAGGCGTACTCTTGCCTCAGATTATTGAGATATTAGGTCACACGTAATCACATTAAATCGCATGGAAACATAGCAATTGTGTGGGCTGCTTGGCGTGAATATGTAATGAGAAATAAGGTCATACGTAATGACATTAAACTCAAGAAAACCCGCGAAAACAAAACAAAATCACATTTAATGTTTTAAGTTATTTCCTTCATAAAAAGAATCTTCGTGATAATGAACCCTCTCAATACTTTAGAATATAGAATTAACCTTAAAATAACAAAAACCTTCGGAACACAGAACCTTCGGAATAACGAACCTTCGGATTGGTGAACCTTCGGAATAGCGAACATTCAGAGAAATTTCGGAATAGTGGACCTTCGGGATAGTGAACCTTCGGAATAGAGACATGCCCCCAATATTCATATTAATGCCCAGAGTTCAAAGGTATGGACCCATAAAATTCTAAATTTGGCCCTTAAAATATTGAACTCCAAATTGGAGCCCACACAGAACATCACTTAAGTCAACTGTACCTGTGTCATGTCCCCATGCAGGAGGGTCCATATATACCACAACATTCATATTATATGCCAAGAATTCAACGATACGGGCCCACGTAATGACATTAAATCTCAAGAAAACCCGTGAAAACAAAACAAAATCACATTTAATGTTCTAAGTTAAGTTATTTCCTCCTGTATCTGTATCGGTATGCGCGCAGGATCAGTTCGGATATGAGCGCACACTCCATAAAAAGAATCTTTGTGAAAATGAACCCTCTCAAATTAGTCTCAATACTTTAGAATATAGAATTAACCTAAAAATAACAAAAACCTTCGGAATAGAGAACCTTCGGAATAGCGGACCTTCGGGATAGCGAACCTTCATAATAGAAACATGTCCCCACAATTACACCGGTGACGTAAACACATGTGCTAATCTTTGTCCAGTCTTTGTAAACATACTCAGATTCATACTGATACTGATACTGATACTGATACTGATACTATTTTTTATATGTGGGTATGTAGTTTACTCCAGACTGATCTTTGTCGTACTATCGTAAATATCGGTACGATTTATACTCAAGTACGACATAACCATAATAATACAATCGCCCAGTGGATTATCGATCGACCACACAATATGAGAAATCTACACCAGTGTACACCCACTGTGTGGCGGTAATAAACGAGAGGCCGATCACGGTCGACAGGTGATTAACCCATTTACCTTCAACCATACCGACTCAAAATCAGTGATCTAGAACATAATATAAACCTCTATACATGTGGAAGTGATTGGAAAGGTAAATTGGACGGGGGTTGTTCCATCACTTACTTGGATAAGTATAAATAGGAGACTGATTGTATTGCTTTGGATAACATGTAGTCCAGGAGATATTGGTCGACCTCGGTACAGCCCCCCCCCCCCCCGACTCAACTTAACCCCACTAATTTTCTTTCTTACGGTGTCAGCTGACGGTGTCATCTAATTTGTTTCACTTGTTAACAAGATAAAAAAAAAAGTGGCCGCATAGACTCCATACAAGATGGCGTCCGTCGTGGCGGCCATTTTGCTTGACTGAGTATGCACCAGATCTCTTTGGTGATCGTCATTATAGTAAATATAATACCACATTTGCTGTTATTTTCCACTCGATTCGTTATACCAATATACAATGCTTAAAAACTAGCCAATAATCCGACACTAAATTCCAATATGGCGGCCAAGATGGCGGACGAAATGTGAATTTTTTTTTTATTTTCGATATTTCACCACATATCGTTTGTCTGAGTTGGAACACGTAGGTGGCCTGGTTGGATATTATACATTTATAATATAGAGGAGTCATTTGCGCACATGATGAGATCATAACATGCATTCTAGCTGGGACGATATCACGTTTTACCAACTTCCGGTATAATCCGACCAAAGACACGTAATATCTGTTTCGAATAAGTGGGTGTTATTGCTATTATAAATCCACCCATGCATGTACATGTGTGTGAGATTCCCGGTCTAGGATTATTCTTAAATTTGAGATGAGGAATATTTAGCCAAATCCACGATGGCGGCCAAAATGGCACCAGAAATTGAAAAATCACCGAAAATCGCTGATTTTTACATCAGTGAGCGTTATTGTCAACATAATTCCATCAATGCTTACTGTTGTGAGATGGGAATACTGATGCGAAGTACTTACCTTATATCTGATCCAACAAAAATCCCCCAAATCCAAAATGGCGTCCAAAAACGCCGGACAGATTTTGAAAAAAATTACCGAAAATCCCTTATATTCACACCAATGGGCGTTATTGTCATGGCAACTCCATTACTGCTTGAAATTGATTTGGGAATACTGAGAATGGTATATTATCATACATCACATCCAATAAATATTTTCCCAAATCCAAGATGGTGGCTATAATGTCGAGCGAAATTTGCCCGATTCAAACGAATACTTCGTACATTGTGTAGGAACTGTTACATCGGAAGTCGTTCTATCGCCGGTATTGTGATGGTTCTTGACTGATTGGTTACGGTTCCTTATGATTAAAAATTATAATTTTAGGGACAAATATCAACATGTTATCACTGAAAAGCCACGTAAACTTGAACGCAATTCCTCTGTTTTTGGTGGCGCATAAAATATGAAACGCATTCTGAACACGAACACTGAGTGTTAAGTATATCCGTGTTATTCTTCTGTAAAATAGCTGAGAAACTATCCCGATAGCGGTTGATAATTTGGAACAGTAGCCTCGTAATCAACATGTGTGCGTGTTACGGTTCTATTTCAAGCCAATCATGACCGTGACGGTTCTATACATAAGATTCATTCGAACGAATTATGCACTTTGGGCCGAATATTGTCTTGTGTATCTGATATTTTAAACCAGATAATGAATGTAGCTTATGCCATTTACGTAATACATTAAATACCTAATAATAATGATAATAAGTGACATTAAGTGGCAGAAACCAAATATTGAAAGTCCCGAGGGGTATACAATCATAATAATGCCTGCCTATATAAATAACCAATTGTAATAGAAATCTACTCTCATGAGATTATGAAATGTTTATCATTTAATTAATACAGGGCCATGATTGAAAGATCCCGATGGGACAATGTTTCGACGCCAGCATATTTCTTCCTCGAAAGTCCCGCCTAAGGGACATTTACGCATGTTTGTCGCCCAGACATGACCCTATCTTATGGAATCACGTTCAACTGAATCATTGATATGTTATGGCGTGACCGGGCGATATGGGTGGTGGGGAGGGGCGGGGCTTGGACGGGGCGGGGCTTGGACAGGGAGGAGTGCTTAATTTGTGTATGCCCCAAACTTTGGTCAAATTTTTCAACAGTTACAAATTTCATACCTTACACTAGATTGGTTGGAAATTTCACACCAACAATATGTTGAAAGTGCTCCCTTAGTTTGATTTTAAAACAATGACTGAGGAAAGTCAATCCATATGTACATGTATACACATATTGTAATAATAATGTGTTCGTTTAAAGTGTAATTGCCCGCCGCGCTCATTTAAAGTAATATTAACAATATTCAATTCCTATCTAAATTGAAGTCGACCACAGAGAAATCGGTCCCGATGATTAGTCTAATCATCGGGGCCGACTTCTCTCAGGTCGACTTCGCGTCGGGTCGTCTTCGTATTGTACCATCTTCATATGGGGTCGACTTCACATGGGACCGACTTCACTTGTACTCTTTTGACCAATAGTCACATGCTTTTGTAAAACTTCCATTGGCTGATTGAGTTACTTTTAAAGGTTTAGTATTGGTACCCGTATTTACATTCCGGAATATCCATGATGATGTGTGACTATTCGTGTCCAAGACCAGTTGCCCCGGGGGATGATCTTGCATGTTCGGGGCGACTGCTATAGTAATCAAAGGCGGTTGACCAAATAATTTTTGCTTTCACTTCATCCAATTTTTATTTAATTTAATATTACAAAAGATAGCCTTTACTAGTATAAAACAATTATTCACTCTTTCAGGCGAGTGGGTACAATTAATTGTTTGATTGGTTGTAATCCGGTATCTCTTACCAGGAATCTGAGTATCATAGATTCACTGTCTAGAGGTTAGAACAAACCATAGGTGATTGCCGGTCAGATTATCCTGAACAGCAGAACAAGTACGATAAAGAAATAACGAATTCTAGCACCTAACCTATGTAATCAGCATCCAACAAGCGGATGCCCAACATAAACTTTATAAAATGCGTAATCAGAACAATGTATGGGTGTCAACGAACTTTTAACGTCTTATTTTTTGCTGATTACAATGCGTTTACGAAAATAGACAACATAAAATACAAGACAGGTAACTCTATATATCCCGTCATTCCGAATTCCAGCGCTATGAAGTTCCACTATAGTTAACCGGCTACTGACTCATGGAAATGTTGGGCCTGCAAAACGCGTTGTTTTCCAAACTAGCTGGCGACTTGGTGAAGTTTGATAGGCGTAACACAGGTTATTGAATAAGCATAGGAAGGCAGTGTAATTCATAGAAATTGATGACAAGCGGTGCAAATTTCAACTTAATGCATATTTTGTTATGTTTATCTTTGGTCAATTTCACGACATGGTCAGTTTGAAGTTTTGAACCATTATCCTGCCAAATATTAGCCATAGTATTACCCGTATAACATCGATTAAATGGGGAGAGAACCGACTCGATCAGGAGAGAACCCAAACAAATATTAAAATTCGCGGTTTTCGTCGTTGTTATGACTCGCACAATGCAATTTTCGTTATTATTACGCTCGTTGGGGCCACCGATTGTGAGAGGAATGGAAAAATTAATCGAATTATCAGCTAGATGGTTCCAAAATTGCGTTTTTTAACTGTCAAAAAGTCGCGAAAATGTATAATTTCGATCATAAGGAATCGTCACAAATCAATCAAGAACCATCACAAACCGGTGAGATAGAACGACTTCCGATGTAACAGTTCCTACACAGTGACTTCGTATCAATGTTCCCTATCCACATGTAAATATGGGTGGAACTCATGCATGCAACAATAACTCCCATGCATTGTCAAACTTGTTTTCAAATTTCGGTCACCAATTTAGCCACCATCTTGCAAATGGGAAGTACTTTGCCTCAGTACTCCCATCTCAACTGTAAGCATGGATGGAGTAATTGGAGTTGTCATGACAATAACGCCCACTGATGTGAATATGAAGGATTTTCGGTGATTTTTTTTCTTCAAATTATATACGGTATTTTTGGCGCCATAATGAATTTGTGGGACGTTTTTGTAGGATCATATATAAGGAAAATTCTTCGCCTCAGTATTACCAAATTACAACACTAAATTGTCGTAACAATAACGCTCACTGATGTGGAAATCAGAAATTTTCGGTGATTTTTCAATTTCTGGTCGTCATTTTGGCCACCATCTTGGATTTGGGTTATTATTCCTCATCTCAAGTATAAGAGGAGTCCTAGCCAGGGATGTGGCTAGAGGGGGGGGGGTGTGGGGGGGGTGTCTCACCCCCAGCAGAGAGCTATATTTTCAATAGTTGGAAATTTCATACCTGCCACAACGAAATTTCACACCAACAACACACTGTCCAATCGGCTCGCGGAATACCAGTGTGAACGGCGGAATACCAGTGTTGTACAGGAGAATACCAGTGTTTTTAAGCGATATGATGGTACCATAATTAGAACTGGACGGCTAAATAACATGACAAAAGACAATGGAAAGGTATGAGCGATCCATTTTACATTTACCCAGTGGAGAGGTCACCTGGTGATGTTCAGTTCGACTCTTGTCGATCTGGCCTTTGTTTAAAGCAGAAAACTAGGGTCTACAAACTCGTAGGGTGGAGATCAAATTTTGCCCTAATCGGTATTCTAGTGCGTTTTGTTTAATTCCTGGGCATAACTTGCGGAATTTTTATAAACTATATACGTCGATACTCAAAGTTAGTGTAAAATATAGAAAAAATTTCATGATGTCAAGGTCAGAATATGGCGTTTTTGTAGAATTGTTCTTAAAACTATTGGGATACGTCAGTTTAAAGACATATTGTGTACTTATTCGGGTGCGTGAAACTGATAAGTTAGCATTAATGTGCTATGCCAACTGGAGGGATGTAGCATTCTACTAACATAACCGAAACTTCAAGCAAATCAACCGTACCGCTCCATAGAAAACATTGTCAGAACTACGCTAAATTGTAAATATTTACTACTCGATTCGGGACGCATCTATCGGCGATAAACTAACGAAAATGATTTCGTCGTTGACAGTCACTGCATTTAATTAATATATAAGAATGACGATATGTGTTGTCAATATACATATAATATTTGTAAACATAACTACTTTGAACAAGATTGTTCTCCATTTCTATTTGATCACCCTACCGGAGTGTTTCATATCACTTTAAATGCAATTTTCCGAATTTGTACAGTAGCTGAACAATTACATTATAAAATGCCAAAATCTGTTTGGCCTGTTGGTGAGTGGCGAATAAATCAATTGCTTTAAATATAATCCGTGGTGATTGGTTGCGACATCTATCAGTTATGCTGCCTTGTTTATATGTGTACATTGTTTATAAGCAAGTTGATTTGTTCTCCATAAAGCCTGTATCATGTTTTCCAGAATGCCGTTGTCTCCGCGGTTTATCTCATTTGCGTGGTTGAATTTAGGGAAAACAACCGAACTGTCTCGATAAATACACGGAATGAAATGTTCTCCATCGGGAATTTTCCTTTAGCAATCAGATCGAAAAAAGTTTTTATGTCTTTCAAGTATCCAGTTCCTTTTAAGGCGGTTGTTGCTTTAGCTGGTATTGAATACCCATCGTGCCTCCTTGTTGAAAAAAGCACTCTCCTTGCTGGGATGATCCCGCGGTTATAGATCGCTCTCTTAAAGGGCGCCCATGAAAGTTGCTTGCTGAGCACACCTGACTGTGACCTCGGTGTTACTGGCCCAGTCACATCTGGCTCCGCATTTTCACTATCGTGTCCGTTTCCGCTGTCACGTTTTTTTTCTTCAAATTTTATTCTTTTCCTCTTGTCCCATTGATTGCCACGCTTTCCTTTTCTGAAAAGAGAAAAATAAAGAGAAAATTAGATATGCATAAAATAAACCCCTAGATTTATCCATATGCACACTCAGTCATAAAATATATCAATATAGTTGTACACGTATCCACAACATACGTCCAATCACCACGCAACGATCAACCAAAAATAATCGAGCCAACCATCGACTCGCCAATCACTCAGTCACTGATTCATCAGCACAGCCATCCAACTCATTCTCCCATCACTCCAGCTAAGAAGCATCATATCCATGCATTTAACAATTAATATATTTGACACCAGTCCATCATATATATCAAATAATGACACACACAGATCCATGCATGCATATACATACGGCAACGCCTTAAAATCGACGAAGAACTCAACATATAGGCAAAGATATGCATGCCCCATAATATCAATTACTTTCTAAATTTTGGGAACAAGTCTACCCCATATATATGCAACATTTGCTGGGATAATTAGAAATATAATTCATTAGAATTAGAACGTCTTCCCTATTTAATGATAGACTTATTTGCAAATGTTAAACATTAGTTTAAACTAACTGTTTGAATCCAATTGATATGGAACTAACTCAGTGCCAATACCGAATAAAGGGAAATTTAAACTCTTGTCAACTAAATTGTTACTTTATGTTCCACCAATGTTGAGTATCGCCGTACTTAAAATTTCGAACTTTCATATCAAGGGACCCACACATGTACCATTCTAGATCGATTGTGCCCAAATTTGATGAGGGGATGAGACAGTCCTATAGCTTAAACCGAATCTAAAACATCCCCCGACATATACCCGATATAACTTACCATATAAAGAAAAGTTGGCACTGGTAGCCCTCGTTGGCATGCACTGGTAGTTCGCCGTGCCATTTTCTGTGATCACCGCCCCTCGTTTCGATTTATTTTCGTGTATTTCCAACTAATACACGCCAGTGATTTCAATGTGCACGTTTTGCCAATATATTCCGCTGTAGGAATTTTATAAAAAATTCCGCAAGTTATGCTCAGGAATCAAACAAAACGCACTAGAATACCGATTAGGGCAAAATTTGACATCCACCCTACGAGTTTGTAGACCCTATTTTTCTGCTTTAAACGAAGGCCAGATCGCCCAGAGTCGAACTGAACATCACCAGGTGACCTCTCCACTGGGTAGATGTAAAATGGATCGCTCGTACCTTTCCATTGTCTTTTGTCATGTTATTTAGCCGTCCAGTTCTAATTATGGTACCATCATATCGCTTAAAAACACTGGTATTCTCCTGTACAACACTGGTATTCCGCCGTTCACACTGGTATTCCGCGAGCCGATTGGACAGTGTGAACAATAGGTTGAAAATGTTCTTGTAGTTTGATTATAAAACAATTTATTGGGGGGAATTTATTGTTTTTTCGACCAATATTTGCATATGTTCCTATTTTTGGTCAAATTTTTTGGCAGAAATGGACATCAGTTGGAAATTTTCCAACCTTAGGGGGGTGAGAGGTTGGAAATTTCCAACACTTGGAAAGCTTGTGTCCTGGTCCCTCCCCCGTGGCCAGTCAAAACTTCTAGTTAATTTAAGAAAACAATATTGTCAAACAATTGGTCAACATTGTCATTGGAATTGTCATCAGTTGGAAATTTTCCAACCTAAATGGGGGTGTAGGGTTTGAAATTTCCAACAGTAGGACGGCTTGAGGCTAGTCTAGATGTTAGGATTTTGCGATTTTCTTGTTCAGATTTCAAAATGTTCGCACACCGGGCCGAACCATGGTCGGCCCCGTGTGTCATTACCCCATCCACATGGCCAATACAAAACTGCTAATTAGTTTAGCAAAACAATATTTTACTACATTTGGTCAAACTTGTAGACATAAATGGTCATCAGTTGAAGAATTTTCCAACCTGAGGGGGAGCATGAGGTTTGAAATTTCCAACACTAGGAAAGCTTCAGTTGAGGCCAGTCTAGATGCTAGGATTTGCGATTTTCTTGTATATAGTTTTCAAAATTTTCTCACACCGGGCCAAACAACCATGGTCGGCCCAGTGTTTCCTGGTCTGTTGTCGGTAGCTGCGTGCATTTGTCTGGAATTAGATCACTAGTTGTTTTTTTTTGGGGGCAATTTTCAGGTTAAAATATCTTAATGTTCTTATACTGGGAAAATAGAAGCATGGCTTATGAATATATAGGAAATTAGGCCTGAGCATGAGGCACCGTACAAGGGGGGGGGGGTGCAAATGGAATTATGCAAAAAAGTTGTGTTGGTGCGATTCCGACTGAAGGGGGGGGGGGGTGCAAATGGAATTATGTAAAAAGTTGTGTTGGTGTGATTCCGACTCAAGGGGGGGGGGGGGTGCAGTTGGAAATTCCCAAGGTGGACACCCCCCCCCCCCCAGCGGAGACCCTCTAGCCACATCCCTGGTCCTAGCCCGGATATCTCCTACATACGTAGACGCATGTATGGAGTTATAATAACACTAACACCCACTGATTAGAAACACATAAAGCGATTTGCGTTGATTTGGCTTTGAACGGATTAAGCCGGTATTTGGAATTATGTGATATCGAGCAAAAATATCCGGCTTGGAATGCATATTATGATCTTATTGTGTGTAAAAATGACTCTTCTGTAACACAAATGTATAACATTAACATCCCACCAAGATGCCCATGTTTTCCCCACACAGACAACGATAGTTGGTGAAATGTCGAAATTTTATCATTTTTTTCTTCACATTTCGGCCGCCATGATCTTGGCCGCCGTATTGTATTTTGGTGTCGAGTTCTTGGCTAGTTTGTAAGCGACATGTAAATTAGCATAACAATTCGAGTGGAAAATAAAAGGGAATGTGAAATTATAGTTACTATAATGGCGATCAAAGAGACCTGGTGGATATCAAGCAAAATAGCCTCCACGATGGAGTCTCTGTGGCCACTTTTGTTCTTGTTAACAAGTGAAAAAATTAGAGGAGACATTAAGGAACAACATTTGAGTACAGTACCCCTTTAAAATTTTGATCATCACCAACCCTGATTATTAGTAATTTGTAAGTGTAGCTGATACAAGAACAAAAGCAGAAAATGGTTTATAATATAATATATATTTATAAGAGCAGGATATGTCTGTCCGAGTGTCCGTCTGTCTGTTCGGATATATCTCCCAGACACCATGATCGATTTCAACCCAATTTGGTGTGATGACTCGGGGTACCCTGGCGGCGGTTATAACGCCATTAGATATTCAAAATTTTAATTTAAACAAATTGAATTAAATAAATAACAAGACAGTCAATGACGGTGGAGACGCTCACCCGACTGTAAAGACTGGGACTCGGAAGACCATAAGAGTTAGTACTTGTCAAATTCACTTAAAAACAAGTAGTCATAAAGAGGGACGTAACATAGAGTCTCCGCTGAGCAGTGGGGTGTCCACCTTGAAATATGGTCCAGATCCCCCACCCCACATTGTCCATATTCTACCCCATCTCAACTGAAGCAAACACACCCAACAGTTCGTAAAATTCCTTTGCACATGTTGGAATTTGACAACTGATACCCCAAGCTTTCCTAACCTGGCATGCCCCCCTTTTTTAATGGACCCCATTCAAAATAAATTTGATCCCAACTCACCATAGGCCATATACACCAAATGCCATTTCTTGATTGGTCGAACCAATTTTAACAAATCTGTAACCCAGTCCCAAGTAACACAAGGACCCTCCATACTAGTTACTATATATAAGCTAAATAGGACTGATGGCTCTTGAGCCATTTTAAGAATTACTATGGGGGAAGAGTTACGTCCCTGGTCGCACCCCTATTTGACCTGGTGAACCCATTTAACAAATCTGAATCCCAGTCACCCAAGGACTATCTATACCAAAATGTATGCTAAATATGCCAAATGGTTCTTGAGAAGATGTTTTAAAAATAACTAACGAGGGAAAGAATTATGTCCGTGGCTCTGACCAATTCTGAATCAAATCTTAATCCTAGTCACCCATACCAAATATAAGCTGAATAGGCCTGATGGTTCTTGATAGGAAGACAATTTAAGAATTACAATGGACAGAAAGAGTTAGGTCCCTAGCTATGCCACTTTTTTACCATGTGACCCACATTTGAACAGAACTGAATCCCAGCGACCTAGGGACCATCCACACAAAATATGTCTCAATTCTTCATCTCAGGTAGGCTAAGAAAAAAATGACTCCTTCTTTCTCATCCAGTTTCCCATATGTAATCGCCTGAGAAAACAGGTATTTAGTTTTACTGGCCTAACTGTCAGATTCATTATTCACACTTGGCCTTGGGAGTTTGTTATCATAAGCCAATAGGTCATTTATATACAAACTCTCTAACAGGCAGAGCATTTTAGGCTAATAATCAAAGGAGCTGTCATTCCAATCAGATTTTGTTAACACTGCCATTTCATTTATTACTTTATAATCAATGTGACTTCAATATCCTGTTAAGTAAACATTATGTGATTTCACGCACCTTCCTCATATATCATAGAGCTCTGAGTTTCTGCTGTTTGCATGTTATTGATTTTAGACTGATTTAAACCATATTTGGTTGAGTCACCCTGGTGGATGTTATAATGGTGTTATTTTATTTTTAATTGAGCAAGAAATTAATCTCAATTAAAATAAAAAAATTAATTTGAAAAACAAAAAAAATGTTTTTTTAAATTTAACATGGAGTTCAACCTAAATGTTTTTAATTTTGTTTAAGAGTTGTGTCCCAATTTGAACAAATCTGAACCCCAGTCACCCAAGGACCCTCCATACCAAATATAAGCTAAATCGGCCCAATGGTTCTTGAAAAGAAGTCATAATAAGAACAAGACAGTCAAAGACTGTGGGGTCGCTCACCAGACTGCAAAGACTGATAAGACTGGGACTCTGGAGACCACAACAGTCAGAACTTTTCATAATCACTTTAAAAGAATTAGATCTAAACAGGATATGTGGCTAGAGAGGCTTCATGTATGTAGATCAGTGAATATCTACCTTTAAATTACCAACTGTACACTACTGATCACCCCCTCCTCCAGCTCCCGACCGGGCTGCAGACTCCCAAGTCTTAGGTTGGAATTTCACAACCGACATCTCAAACTTTCTAAATTGTTGGAAATTTCCAATCTCACAAGCGCCTTTTTATAAAACCATTTAGACATGTTTAAAGCCGAATTATCCATGGACCCAGAAACACTATATGTATGTCAGATTAATCAGTCAGGTAGTTCCAAGGTAGATGTTTTAATGAATTTTGTATTTTAATGATTTTATTAGACACAAAAGTCTTAAGTCCCCATAGCCCCGTCATTTCTTAACGGGTTGACCTCATGTTAACAAATCTGAATCTCTGTCACTAAAGGATCCTCCATACTATATGTAAGCTAAATAGTCCAACCTCTCTTGAAAAGACATTTTAAGTATTACTATAGAGACATACAGTTATGTCCCTGGTCTCACCCTATTTAACCTGGTGACCCCATCTGAATAAATTTGAATCCCAGACACCAAAGAACCCTTCATACTAAATATCAGTAAAATAAACCTGATGGTCCGTGTGAAGGAAGCATATTAAGAGGAAAGCTGTCCTTTGCTTGGCCCCTATTTGACCAGGTGACCCCATTTGAACAAATCTGAACTACAGTCACCAAAGCACCCTTCATACCAAATATGAACCCATTCAACCTGATGGTACATGATAAGTCGTTTTTAAGAATTACTATGGAGGGCAAGAGTTATGGCCCTGGCTTCACAACCATTTGACAGAGTGACCTCATT
The DNA here is from genome assembly GCA_032622095.1 of Siphonodentalium dalli. Classification (NCBI taxonomy): domain Eukaryota; kingdom Metazoa; phylum Mollusca; class Scaphopoda; order Gadilida; family Siphonodentaliidae; genus Siphonodentalium; species Siphonodentalium dalli. Next base: position 54,644,438 of record CP136067.1, read on the forward strand.
TGAACAAATCTGAATGTGAGTCACCTAGGGAACATCCACACCAAATATGAACCATTCAGTCTTGTGATCTAGAGAAGATGTTCAAAGAATTGTTGACAGATGGATGGACGGACAGACAGATGAACAGGTGACAGATGAGAAGTGATGACTATAGCTTCGTCTCAGGTGAGGTTCAAAATTACATTTCATTGAACAAATCTGTCAATCACCCCCCCCCCCCCATACTGTGGGAACATCCCTGCGAGAATATGACATACATGATTTATTTGAATGCCTGACTACATTAGCTTAACAAAATTTCCATGACCTTGAAAGCCAGTGCATTCCATTCATGAAATCATCAGCTACCAGTATGTCTTGAGGAGAGGTGTTGACATTTAGATAATTAGGTTTTAACGACTGCACAAACAGCTTTGTGATACTCCTACAGCTGTGATGAAAACAAGGATTTTAATGGGATGAACTAGGCAGAGATAATATGGTATGGTACAGCGTGGTGTGGCAGGGACAGGGGGTGGGGGTGGGGTAGCTGTGATGTGTCTAAAAAAATCAAAGGTCAAAATGCAAAAATGTGATTTTTTTTTTAGAGTTATGTCCCTGGCTCTGTCCCTATTTAAAACAAGACAACCAGACCACAGTCCTGAGTTCACAAAATTCCTTTTGCACGTCCATCTTATAATGAAATTTCACAACTGTTACAAGTACTTCAAGCTTTCGACCTTGGAAATTTCCAACCTGACATGCCCCCATAAAGTTAAAATTTGTGGCCATTTCGGTCCTACAGTTTAATCCAAAGTAGGAAAATATGGACTGTTACTGGTTGAAAAATCAAATGTAACACTATCAGGCATGAAATTTCTAACTGTTCGAAAATTTTGATGAAAGTAGGGGGAGGTGTCAAAACCCCACCCCCTCTACACTTCCGCCCCATTGCCCCACCCCACACAGGCAGCTTAGAAATCAAGAGGAATCTATACATTATTATACCATTACCAGTATCAAAAAGCACAGGTAGGGTCGCTGGTTGATAATTAAATCTCTTATCTCCACCCCTATTTGAACAAACGTGAATCCCCATCTATGAGAGCCATTCATTTGGTAATTTCAGACGGTATATTTTAATAGTTGAACTGAACTGATTTTCCTCAAATATCCTAAAATGACCCCAAATCTGAACAAATATAAACCCCAGTCACCGAAGGACCCTCCATACCAATCATAAGCGAAATAGGCCCGATGAAGAAATTGTTTTAAGAATTACTATGGAAGGAAAGAGTTATGGCCCTGGCTTCTCACCTATTAGACCGGATGAACTCATTTGAACAAATGTGAATGTAAGTCACCTAGGGGACATCCACACCAAAATATATAAACCCATTTGGTCTTTAATATGTATCTGGAGAAGAAAACAATTGATGGACGGATAGAGACATGAAGACAGATGGATGGATGGGAGAACAGTTTGACATAGAGACAGACAAATTCAGTTCAATATACCCCCCCCCCCCCCCAGTTTTCTTTGCAAAATCAGGGTATAATGAGTTCAACTGGTTACTGGTGGTTAAGGAAATAATATTCGAACAGCCAGGCCTGATCATAGTGTCTGACATTTGCAGAATGAGGTCCCCAAAGGATGAATTTAATGATGCAATCCTGCAATGCGGGCTAGCATCACCAAATTCACCCTCTGGGGACCTCATTCTGTTTAGGCCTCAACTGCTATGGGAGACATAGCATCAGGTTGAAGTTCTCCAGTTAAAGTTGGTGATGTGCACCCATTGGGCACCTCAAGTATGCATTTTATCTTCTACAGATAAGGGGATATAGAAACTAAACAGAAGGGAAAAAGTAAGTAAAAATGTCAATTGAAGACCCTATATACTTCCCAGAAGATGAGGCCTAAGCAGAATGGAGACCCTGCCTAGTGTATATGGTGATGCTAGCCTGCTGTGCCGGGTAGCATAACTAAATTCACCTTCTGGGGACCTCATTCTGCAAATGTCAGACACACTAAATTCAGGTTTGAGAACACACTGGCAGGAGTGCTAGCTAATGCATTTGTTTCGGCCAATTTGGCCGGTTACTTCATGTGACTTTTTCATCTGACGTGTGTGTCGGATAATTGATCTGGAGGATTTATGTAAATGTTAGCCCAAACTACATTTCCAAGTAACGATGGTTTTGTTGTTTATTTTGAGGAATAATACCGCGTCAGATGAATTCAGCCCAAATATGTTAACAGTTGTCGTGTCAAACATTCGGCAGTAGGTTAGCGTTATTTAGTATTTGTGGATGTCCTTTAACATGGGGAAATAGACTAACTGCGCTTGAACGAGCATGTGAATTTGTCGTTTTTAATGTACAGCAACTTGATAATCAATAACAGAGGCATTCTCTGTCAAATAAGGTCGCTCTATTTACGGTATTAATTGCGGAACTTTCTAAAGTAAACTACGCGTAAACGGATACATACGGTAAATTCTAGAATGAGCCGGAATCGGCCTAATCGCCCCAGGGCCAACTCGCCCAGTCGACGTGTGTCAATTCGGTACCTACTATAACATGTACCCGAGTCCGATACGGAATAAAAGATGTATACGGGTGTTATATAGCGTTTGGTCCGTTGTTTCTCAATGAATATTATTGAAATTTGGTGTATATGTCCGGGCTGGGACATGGAATACAACAACGTTTGAATTGTTTTTAAATTTACAAATTTGTTGATTTTATTCAATTTGTTTTCGTTCTGAAAACACACTATAAAGTGTATATATAAGGATTAACTGTCATGTGGACTGTTTTTATGGAGATGTAACGGTGAGGTAAGTGGACATAACTTGTGTAAAACCCAAAGGGTTTTACATACAAGTTATGTCCACTTACCTCACCGTTACATCTCCATAAAAATAGTCCACATGACAGTTAATCCTTATATTTATATACATTTAGCGAAAAAGCCGCTTTTGTAAATATATTTAAATCGAAAAGTGTATCGTGACAAGATCAGCCCAAAATACCCAATAGCACCCTTGGCAAAAGTTAATAGGAACAATTTCTCTTCATGTTGAAACCCGATGATGTATTAAGTCAATCCTGCGCGAGTCAAAATGCGCCCAAAGCATTACGCGTTCGTCTTTCCAAACCTAATTACGTATCGATGGTGTTATTAGCTTGGTTTTATGAGGCGTTACGCATTCACCGAGAAATAACTGCAACTAGCCACGTGGGCGCCGACCAATCAGAATGCTGGATTTAGTGATGACAACACTTAGTGTGTAAATATAATATAATAACGAACACGAGACATACATAATTTATAAACTGTTAACAAAAGATATCAAATTCAATACATGACAAAGATGACTCAGTGGAGTTTATAAAGTGAACATAAAAACATTGAGGTAAGAATCTTTTTAAGGAATGCAACTTTATTTAATGATAATAAACACATAAATTAAAATAACAAACATGAGACATACATGATTAATAAACTGTTAACAAAAGATATCAAACTCAATACATGACAAAGATGACTCAGTGAAGTTTATAAAGTGAACATAAAAATATTAAGGTAAGAATCTTTTTAAGCATTACTAAACCGTTTAGCACAGACCACAGTCCACTTCACTCATCCGATCATCACCAAACTTCATATTTATCTTGATATTGATCTATCAGATGAGAGCTATCAAATATTGTTTTAATTTCATAGGAAAAAATGGTCGCCAGCGGCCATATTGCATTTACGTTATATTTTATCGCGTCATGTCGATATCTAGTATTACTTAGAAATTTCACCTTTCCAGATTCATAATTGCTCCATTGACTGTAACAGATGAAATTATTCCCCTCTTCGGATAGAGTGTCACTGAAACTTTATTTTGTCAGACTGTCTGTATAATCACTGATTATATATGGCAATAATCTGTAATAAGATGTAGCACTATTTTATTTTATATTTACATGCAGTGCTGTTTTTATACATCAATTCTAATCCCCCTAGATCATCATGTGATCGATCATACATCGCGCGAGGACCTGGTTGAATTAAGGGGGTTTTATGGATCACTTCTGTCCTCAAGCTAGATTATACTTATGACATTTAATGGCATGTTTTCTAACGTGGAGGGTTAGATATGCTTGAGAAACCACCACTCTTTAATTCACACCAAGTTCTCAGCTGTCATGTTCGGATATTAGAACCCATAGCCATGATATATGGTTTATTTTGTGTATACTAGTAATATAGTTATTTCCAGTACCTTTATATACCAGTACTGTGTATAACAATGCATATAAATTAATCCATGTATACATGTATATTGATTCAACGGATTCAGTGGTTTTGTCCATCAGTCTATCAAATTTGCGGGGAAAACATGGCCACAAGCAGTACACCCTGCTAAATTTCGAATTTGAATCAATTGGCGCACCCCGCAGCCAGCTTTTATTGGAGAACTTTTTCTTATGTGGATATTTTGGGTCACCGCTAGATGTGAGCCATATTTTGTTCTCAAACTGTCCTTGTGAAGACATCACTGCCAGCGGTGATCTTCAATTTTACTATTTTTATGGCTAAATAATTTGGTTGATCCTACAGACGAGACCCCTTGTCCGATCGTCATCAGATTCCACAATTATCTTCTGGATAACCAGGGTGAGAGTAATCTAATTTTCCCGAATTTCGTTAAAAAACATTACCACAGGCAGCAATTTGGTATCTTACTCTTTGATCCTTTTTTGCATGACTGAATTGTTTAGCAACTGTACAGACATATCCCTCATCTGATTTTTATATACATGTATATCTCTTCATGCGGATAGCCAGTATTACGTAGGTACTTCAACTTTCTGCATTCCTGTCATCATTTGAAATATAAAAATTTACCTGATACATGCACCCTTCAAAATTTGTTTCGTCGTATCTATTTTAATGACCCGTATGGTAATATTGATACAGATATATTTGTCAAACATTTCTTTGTACAATATACAGGTATTTAGTTTGTAACTAAATCTAGAAATATATAATAGTAGCTCGTGGACCCCACTTCGTCCGGGATGTTCCCCTCTGATTTTCGGAGAAATGCGCGATTTAACCTTGAATTGACTATTTTAAAGGTGAAGGTCATGTCGGGGTCACGATTTGACCCGTCCAAAACACTCCCCGGACAAAAGTCACGACAAAAGTACCCGTCGAAATCCGCCCGGCTTTATACCCGATTTGACCTTGAATTGACAATTTTGAATGTCAAGATCAGGTCAGGGTCATGATTTGACCCACCCGAAACACTCCTGGGACAAAAGTAACAGTAGGTATCAAATTTCGTTGAAATACTTCCGTTTTACCAGATTTGACCTTGAATTGATCTTTTTGAATGTCAAAGTCAGGTCGGGATCAAGATTTGACCCGTCCAAAATACTCCCTGGAAATAATTTCCCCTAGGTATCAAATTTCGTCAAATCTGTCCGGCAGTTTTCCCGGCCATAGCTAACAGACAAACAGACAGACAAATGTCCAAAATATATATTAAACTAGCTGATGTACTCGACTTCGTTCGGGCTAGTTAGGGATTTTTTTGTGATCGCCTCCATCTGGACAGTACCCAGTATATACAGCGTCTGGCCAAACTATTGTTCAATTGGTCCAGAAACATGCCTATATCAGCACGTTCGAGAACATGGTCCCACGTGAAATTGGACCCGTCCATATTGCTCCCGGGATCGAAGTAGTCCTACACACAAATTTTTAGTCGGATCGGTCAAGGTCCAGAAACATGCCTATGAGCGAGGTCAAGTTGACACGTTAAATACCAAATTCGAGCAGTGTTAGAGTCTATAACACATACACACATGCATTCACGCATACACACATACATACATACATACAGACAGGTGTTTCAAAATGTATAATCGATAGCTACAACAATTCTATGGTAGATAGTTCACGGCCGACCTGATGCATGCATCTTAGTTTTCTTGTTCACACCTGTCAGCCTGATAACATCTCAATGATGTCTCAACATCTGATGACTGTGTATTTATATTAACTCTCTCTCTCTCCCTCTCTGTCTGTCTGTAGCTAATACAATTGACTGAATCTGCTGGTGGGAGAGATCCTATGAGTTATGAGATGAGATTGGGGTGGGATGCTGTTGGTTGAGGGCAGGGTGGTGGTCTGGGTCATGTGGGGGGGGGGGGGGTGATGGAAAGGAAAGTTTCCATGATTTCATTAAAAAAGATTTTCATAACTCTGCTGATGTTACAACGGTATTAGTTTTGCATTATTCGATCGACAACTGACCTAACATAAAATTGTCGAAATCAAGGCCGTAGAACAGCTGTAGAAATGTATTTTTACAGCGATAACGCTATGCCCACAAGCAGACTTGGTATTAAAATGAAGTTTATCATCTATTGCACAGCAAGAGACCGATTAACCCACCCATGCGAAGGTGCCATGAAACACGAAAAACTGCGTTCGACGTCAATGTTTAGAATTTAGATTTCTCGATGAATATGCTAGCAAACAACAAGTGTTAGGTATCCAATGACAGTGGAATACTGCGCATTCGTTTTTAGCTACAATATGGCTGTTTTAGAACGAATAATGTAATGGCGAACTCGCAAACACGCGCCGATGAAAACAGCTAAAAAATAGACTCGATGTTTACAATAACAGGATCGATTTCAGCTGATATATTCCATATAATTGTCCGAACCCGAACAAAAATTGTTTCTGAACCTGAACAAAATCATCGGAAATATTGCGAATCTGAACCTGAACATTTTGAAATTTTCAAAGGTCGTTTTTCGGAGTTAGACAATAACAAATATCGCCGGTTTTGCACTCCGAAGATGTGTGGTAACCTAATCTACCCACGACAATACATAAATTTGCGGATCCATGAGCCCAGGGCCAAAAAATTACGAAAAAGCGAACATTTCGCCGCCTCGAAAAAATTTCGAAATTTATGATGACTTGACACGCCAAATGCAACATTTCACATGCCTGTCATACGAAAGACATGTTACGTATGTGTTGGGCATACAAATTCCTACATAACTGTTTAAAGGTGTATCACCGAAAGATGTCGTTAATTGATGCTTGAAGACAATATATACACTTACCGTTTATCCTGTCCACTGGGCGCCGCCATCTTGAAACGTACGAACCTAAACGGGTATCCGACAGTGACTATTGGCTTGGCTTATTTCAGAATCAAATAAGTCGGATATATATGAACCTATGTGAAAATTTATGTGCAAATGTGCGCGAAGCGCACACGGGAGCTGCAGGCCCCTAACGCACAACGGGAGCTGCATTCCCCTAACGAACAAAGGGGGCCTGTTTCAGCTAGTGTAAAATAATTAAATTGAATATTGAATATTATGGCTCAATTACCTGAATGTGCCATCGATATATTGCAATACCGGGCCAAATTCTTTGTGTCTACGGAAAGCTTCGCTCAGTCCAGTCAATGGTTCAAACACGTAGAAGACACCATGATGGTTGTCAAGAAGGCTTCCAGCAAATGTTGAACCACCACGCATATAGGCTAAAAGAATGACTCCTGTTGTTTTGGTCGGTTTCGGTGCGGCAGTCAACCTCGGCATGCCACTGCCGATGAAGTGATTCAACAAGAAGTAATTCTTGATTCTCGGGATTCTCAGGTCAACTAGAAAGAAAGGAAGTTGCAATTTAACCGTTTCTTTACTGAATGGAGAGATGCATGTTCTCAGCTATATCCGGTATGTATTATATCGCAGGTAGGTGTAATGATCCCCGAAATGAAAAAGTTGCCGCTTATAGTCTATATCGGCAGTTACTTATTATTATTGTTTTTTTTTTTTTTTTACAGTTTTACCATTCTTTTTATTTAAGCAAATGTTGGGCTCATTTCCTGGTACAGTGTATTACATTTGAACAACAGCTGCACTTAACGATTTATTATATTATAACATAATACATTATTTCATACGACAGATACATTAACATAGTAATCATTAATTAATACAAAGTCTTCAATAGCCAGATAAATATCCGACCGAATCTAAATATGCTAGCATTGCCAACTGCCCTTAATTCTCTGTAAACCCTCTTGAAGTGACGCAGTCTGTTGTTGACGCTCCTGTATTTTCTGTTGTGGTCTGACACGGCCGCCGTTGCTTCTTGTAATAATAATAATAATAATATTTATATAGCGCCTATCCCCCGTATATAAGGGGCCCTAAGCGCTTTACACATTATATAAATACACAAGAAATGCACATGCAAAATAATCAATAGATATGTGGAATTATATATACTAGTAATAAGATTTTGTTATTACGCCACATCGTGGTGTTGCTTGGTACGCAGATTTTGATATTCTGTGGTCCAATCATGTCTGTGGTGCAGTGGGCGAATAGAATTTTTTTTTGTACCTTACTCAATCGTACCGATAGAATCACGTAGATGCTGAATTTGTAAAATTAACGCGTGGTGTATAATATGTTTTTGAAAATATGACTCAGTCGTATCGATAGTCAGGACAGGCTGAAATTGTAAACTTAAAGTCACCGGTGTAATAATATGTTGTTGAAAATATAAATAATCTGATAGCCTGAAAATAATGTACAACCCATTGGGAGCCCCTGGTAATACATCGTCGGAGATTTTGTTTTTGTACCTTAGTCAATCGTACCGATAGAATCACGTAGATGCTGAATTTGCAAAGTTAACACCACCGGTGTATAATATGTTTTTGAAAATATGACTCGATCGTATCGATAGTCAGGACAGGCTGAAATTGTAAACTTAAAGTCACCGGTGTAATAATATGTTGTTGAAAATATAAATAATCTGATAGCCTGAAAATAATATACAACCCATTGGGAAACCCTAGCTGATGTAGTGAAGTGAATTATGGGTAATTTTATGCCTGTTCTATTGTGATAACCGCCATCTTTTATGAAATGTCACCAAGATTTCTCCACTCTATTCTCTTAAAATGCACCCTAATCGGTCAAATTCTTTTGATAATTCTATCTAAATACATCTTAGCTACTATTCGGATCTGCTGTCCCGGTCGAAAAAGGTTTAGTTTGACCAAAACGGCTATTGACAAAAGTTTGTTTATAAAATAGCGTATGACCGGCCGTACTACACGCTGTAATTTTTTTATCGAAAACAAATTCAATTTCTTCCATCTAAAACATAATTACGCGCTGGACTCTGTCATTTTAAGAATGTATAAGTATTACACACAGACCCACGAAGTCTCAACTCAAAATTTTGAAAAATGACAGTTGTATCGACATAAAACGATTTTAATGGCAAATCCCATGTTAAATTTTATCATCGAAAAAAATTCATTTCTTCCATCTAAAACATAATTATGTGCTGTACCCTATCATTTTAGGAATATATAAGTATCCCACCCAGACACACAAAGTCTCAGCTTAAAATTTTGAAAAAATAAGAGATTTATCAACATAAATCGATTTGTATGGCAGATCCCATATTAAATAAATTTTAGGGCCCTGCAAATGTTTTCTGAGCTGTTCCATATTGGGCACCAGAGTCCATATTTGACCGGTTCAACCTGATAATTGTGCGATAGTACAGTCGCGTTACTTTATACGTCAACATTGGTCATTATCACTCGGCAAATTTATTTTGGTCTATCGTATCAACCCCTATTTCCCCCACGTAGCCTGACTAAGTGTCAACATTGGTCTTTATCGCTCCACTAATTTGTATCGTTTCATCAGTATGAATTCCATAACCAATTATCCACATATAACCAACCCAACCTCTAATCCCGGTCTAATTTATTTATTATTTTCATCGCTATAGTCACGTTACGTAATATTTTATCGTGTGATACTTGTACTTATATGTCTATGGTATTACTATAGTATACCGTATACGTATATCAATAGCTATTCCTTTCTATATAATTCTGGTGCCATCTATAGAGATAGAGATAATTTCATACCCCCCCCCCCAATTTTATATCATTGCTGCTTTAGTACAGTCGCGATGCATTACATGCCAACATCGCTCCACTAATTTATGTCAGTTCATCGGTACGAACCCCTTTTTCTCCGAGTCCATATAACCAACCCAACATCTTATCCCGGCCTAAATTATTATTTTTATTTTCATCGGTATAGTTGTGTTACATACATATTTTTAGCATTTGATTCTAATTTGTATTGTACCACTATAGAAGTCCATAAATGACTATTCTGGCACTATATAGAGATGACTAAGATTCTGACACCCCCCTATTTTATAGCCTTGTTCACAGTGGCCTGTAACGCGCTCCGCTGTCCGCCCCTCTTTTGCACTGCCCATATACGCCGCTCTATTATACGCGCCTTCTTCGCGTTAATGGAACATTATATAGACAAGGGGCTCTGTCGAAATTCAACGTTTCACCATAGCTCGGGAGTCGCACAAATTTAGCCCATTCACCCCAGTAATGATAACGATATATACACGGATGGATCGGCAAAGAATTCATCTTTCAATAAATACCACAAACTCCCATCAGAAACATTCATACACGTTGCATTTGATAAAATTTTAACCACCGAATATTGTCTCCGGAGAGCGTATTTTTTCGATTTGATCCGGCTCAGACAGCAATGGACGCATTTGTATCGAAATTCACCACCCATGCAGTTTACTATCATTAAAAATCGTTCAAACGATCAACTAAATATCTGGAACTTATAGTGAATTATTGTCGGCTAATAATTTATTTACTCATACAAATCAACACATTGTCAGTAAACAATTCTAATAGAGGAGAAATCTGTCGATAATTCCAACTTTAAAAAAGAAATTTGTCAAGTGACACAGTTCCTAAGTTTAATCGATTCATTGTGACCTGACCTTTCCATGACTGACAGAGTAGAAACAGCCAATCACCGCTCAGTGTTAGAATCGAGGTCAGGTCATAATGAATATTAAAATGAGGACCTCGATTCTAACACTGAGCGGTGATTGGCTGTCAATAAACGGTTGAGTTATAAGCAAAACACGTCGCCCGCCCGCCCGCCGCCCGCCCGCCCACCCGCCCACCGTCCCTATCAAACTATAAGTCGAGTTTAAAACTCGACTAAAAATTACCCATAATTCTGCTGTGGTTAATTGGTCAATTACTGTTGGCATTACTGTAGCCCATATAAGGATGTGAGGTCTAATGATAACTCCATCTACATACAGTAATGTCCAAAGTAATTGACCACTTAACCACAGCAGAATTATGGCGTCCAATATGGTCTACCTAATTCTGCTCCAAAAACATGTATATTGAATATATGGATGTTCACCAAATCAATTACTTGCAAAGCCACAGCCATAACTATTTCCCTCCATAGTAATTCTCAAAACAACTTCTTAAGAACAATTGACCAGGTCAGTCGCGCAATTATTGGAAGAGCCACGGTCAATAATTTTGTTTTTAAACCAAATTTTACATTTAAATTATTGCTTTATTTAACCCAAAAAAAAATATTAATTGAGAAAATTAACTTTTACTACTTGCTAAATTTTATCTTTTAATTAAAGAAGATATAATTGAGAGGATATACACACATAGTTAGGGAATTGTGATTACAGTATCACTGCCCTTAGACATTTGCACTAAGTTGAAAAATCTTCTCAAGCAATAAACCATTGTGTATACAGATTTGTGATATATTGTTGAGAAATGAATCATACTACTATGAATGGAATTACATGTAATGTGAACTATAACTAAGGCTGAAGGGGTCACTCTCACCAAAAAAAGTGCTGAAGGGTACACAGGATTTGAAAATGTGCCGAAGGGTGCACAGGGTTTGTGATCGGCACGGACACCATTAGTTAAATTGTGTTTATGAAAGTCTGGCGCCCATTAGCAGTTTGTTTTCAGAAGAATTAAATATTCATTGGAACATAAACAATTATTCTCTAACAGAAATCATGGCAGATACGAAGACTGAATGTCCTTCAGAATGACATTTCAAACCCTGTGTACCCTTCAGCACATTTTGAAAATCCTGTGTACCCTTCAGCACTTTTTTTGGTGAGAGTGACCCCTTCAGCATAACTAAGTGGGAAGTGTGATAACAGTATCACTGCCCTCAGTCATCCAATTAGTTGAGACAAAATTCAATTACATGCCATAAAGTAGAGGATAAACTTCATTTCGAAACAGTAATAGTATATCGATACAATAAATTCCTATATTCAAATACCAATATCAGTGGAGAGGATGTCTTCAGCCAAGAGATGACATAAAACATAAAACTCAAGCCTGAAGTATATAAACTCAAGTTCCACAAACATTGGGTATTGTGATTGGAGCAATTCTACTGTGATATTCAGTTATGATTATGCATAATGTATTCCAAGCAACTAATCTGTGTTTATAATAGGGAGGTGTGAAAACAGTATTCACTGCCCTTAGACAATTTCTTATAAATGCGAAGTAATGGATTAATTTATGTGGATTTAGCAACTTTACAGGAATAGGATAAATACTTTCTTAACTTATCAATAAATAAGTGCTAATAGGCATAAAAACATGCCACCAAAGGATAGAAGAAACCTTCGTGGGAAGAAGGGTAAAGGAGAAAAATGGGAATGCACATATTGTCGGCAGATGTTTGAAGATGAAGCAGACAGCCTTCAGTGCGAAACTTGCGAAAGCTGGGTGTGCCTGAACTGCACAAGGGTTCCAAGAGCGGTGTACGATGCATTGGCAGCAGCAGGGGAATCAAGTTTCAGATGGGTGTGCAAAGTAGATGAAAAATCTCTACCAACATTGAAAGAAATAAATACAACCCTTACAAGTTTGAAATTGGACAACGAAGTAAGATTTGGTAAAATTGAACAGCAAGTCAAAGAGGTAGAGGAGAAAATGAGTGACAAAGTAAAAGAAGAGGTGACGGGGTTAAAAAAAGACTTAGTCAAAGAAATATCATCAGAAATAGAGAAGAAATTCCAACAACAATTTGACGAAAGATACCGGGAAATGGAGGATAGAAGAAGCAGAGCGAATAATGTTTGTCCCTATCTCAAAAGACAAGAATCCACAAAAAAGAAAACAAGATGACAAAGACGTAGTGATGGAGATTTATAAAGAAGTCGCACCGGAAGTCACCCCGAACATACGGAACATCTACAGATTGGGAAAAATCAGTGCAACAAACAATGATGTACCACCTCTGAAGGTAGTAATCGAGGACAGGACAGATAAAAAAAAACTGCTGACAAATGCGCACAAGATCAAGGAAGCAAAAAACAAGAGCCTTCAAAACATTAGCGTGCAGAGAGATCAGACAGAAGAACAAAGAACGGAGAGAAAGAAATTACGGGAGGAACTAAAAGAACTAAATGAGACAGAAAAACTATACGCCATCAAGAATGGCAAGATAGTGAAAATTCAAGAAGATACAGAGACCCCCTCCTAACAAGAATTTTAACGCACCAATGTTTTTAGATTTTAACCAGCACCTGACAGTGATGTACACCAACATCGATTCTTTTATCAATAAAAGAGCAGAGCTCGAAACACTAATGGAAATAAAGATGCCGGACATCTTGATTTTAACAGAGGTTAAACCCAAAAACGCGAGGAATCTCAAAATACAAGAATTTTTTATCGAAGGGTACAATATATTCCATACACCATTAGAAAAGGGAAGAGGCACAGCCATATATGTCAAAGAGAAGCTACACGCTACCTCCATCGACAACAAATCAGATTACGAGGAATCAGTATGGTGCCAAATTAAACTGAGAGGAAATGATAGACTGTTGCTAGGAGCAATATACAGAAGTCCGAACAGCGATGGAGATAATAACTCTAATTTGAACAAAATACTGGAGGAAATGGCCAATCGGAATGAAACCCACAAACTATTCATTGGAGATTTTAATTACCCATCCATCAACTGGGAAAATAGAAGTACATATCTAAGTACAGAGAGTGACACATTTAAGTTCATCGAGAGTATTAACAATACAGGCCTACACCAACATGTTGAGGAAATAACACGGATCAGAACAGGCCAAAATCCTAATTTGCTGGACCTAATACTAACAAATGAAGAGAATATATATATGATATATGAAATAGAATATCTCCCACCGGTGGGCAAGAGTGATCACCTTGTACTTATAACAAAATTCAGATGCTACTCGCAGGAAGAGGAGAAGAATAAAAACGACATATTCCAATTCCATAAATTAGACACCATGGAAGTTCACGAAAAAATGATTGAGGTGCAGTGGGAGCTTATAAATGAGATGGATGTTGATCAGGCATGGAATTTTATAAAAGAGAACATAAGAAACGTAACAGAAGAAGTGACGCCCAAAAGAAAGAACAAGAATAAAACCAAAAAGAAAATATGGATGACAAAAGAGGCGTTATCATCTGTTAAAGAGAAACAGAAAATATGGAAGAAATACTTGAAGTACAAATCGGAAGATAACTATAAAAAGTATTTAACTTCAAGAAATAAGACAACCAAATTATGCCGAGAAGCCCACAAGAACTATGAGAAAAAACTTGTTCAAAACTTCAAATCGGACCAAAAATCATTCTGGTCATACGTCAGACAAAAGACAAAAGTTAAAACCGGGATAGCAGATCTTGAAAATGAAACTGGAGAAACAATAAGTGAAAACCAGGAGAAAGCAGAAATCCTAAACGCATTTTTTGCCAGTGTGTACACCATAGAAGACGAACCGGCGCCTGAGATGGATGGCGAAGAATTCAACATTGAGCTCAGCGAAATTGAAGTGACCCCTAACTTAGTTGAGAAAAAGCTACTCAAGTTGGATTCATCTAAATCCCCAGGCGAGGACAATATTCACCCAGCAATATTGAGGCATGCAGCAACATCACTCAGTACCCCCCTCAGCACACTATTCAACAAAACACTAAGGGAGGGAAAAATACCTGAGGACTGGAAAAATGCAACAGTTGTACCCATTTTCAAGAAGGGAAAAAAGAGCAACCCTGGGAATTACAGACCAGTTAGCCTGACCAGCATTATCTGTAAAGTTATGGAGAGGATCATCAGGGATGAAGTGGTTAAGCATATGGTCTCCAATGACTTATTCAATAAAGAACAGCATGGGTTTCGAGCTAAAAGATCATGTGTAACACAGCTACTTGAAGTACAAGATGACTGGTTCAGAGCACTTGAGGATGAAAACAATATAGATGCAATATACCTTGACTTCAGGAAAGCCTTCGACACAGTGCCACATGGAAGGCTAATGAAAAAGTTATCATTCTACGGAATTAAAGGAGAGGTTTACAGCTGGATTAAGGATTTTTTATCAGGAAGGAAGCAGGCAGTCAGAGTATCTGACAAATATTCATCGCAGAAAAAAGTAACTAGTGGCATCCCTCAAGGCTCAGTTCTAGGACCGATATTGTTTTTAAACTTCATCAATGACATCACCAATAATGTGAAGAGCAATGTCAAGATTTTTGCTGATGACACCAAACTGTATAGAAATGTCAATAACCAAGAAGATGCAGAAGATTTACAGCGAGACCTTGACCAGCTATCTGACTGGTCCGACAAATGGTTATTGAGATTTAACGCAGCAAAATGCAAAGTGATGCATATAGGGAAAAGCAACACGGGGCAAAAGTACAACATCACAGAGAATGAGTCACATTATGAAATAGAGGAAACCACGGAAGAAAAGGACATAGGAGTCATCTTTAACAACAACATGAAATTCTCAACACATATTGCAAAGAGCGTCCAAAGAGCCAATCAAAGAATAGGCATAATAAACAGAACTTTCAGCTACATCGATGAAGTGATGCTAAAATCCTATACAAATCTTTTGTTCGACCAGTATTAGAATACGGATCATCCATTTGGAACCCACACTATAAGAAATACAAAACCATGATAGAAAGCGTACAGAGACGAGCAACGAGAATAGTCACAAGCTTGAGGGGCATGCAGTACGAAGAAAGGATAACGAAACTAGGCATTCCAACAGGAGAGAACGATGTGACATGATCCAAATTTTCAAGATAATAGAAGGATATGATGAAGCTGATCTACCAATGATAATGGATAAAGAGAGTCGAACAAGAGGGCACAGTAAAAAATTAAGAAAGGAACTATTCACTAGTACAAGGACAAGCAACAATTTTGTGGCGAGAAATATAAATCCATGGAACGGTCTAACGGATATATGCGTCTCGGCAAATACGATCAATGAGTTTAAATCAATTCTTAATGACCAATGGAGAGACAAAGAAAATAAATTCCACTACGATTTCAATGACATGCGCAACGCAAATTTGAAATCAAGGACTAACATATTAGCCACAACAAGCGAAAGCTTATAATGCTCAAGAATACAGGTAAATACAGGTAAATTATTTCATTTAAATTTTAGATTAAAATTTAAAAATATACAGTCCCAGTATTTACAGTATACTAAGTCCAAGTCTTTATAATCTGTTGAGTGACCCCACAGTCATTTACTTGCTTTGTTAGTAATAATTTGAAGGATTACTTGTTAAAACGCAATTGTTTAATATCAAAATATTTTATGTATTTTTTATAATTTCTATTTATATGTAATACTATAATCTTGGTGGCGTTACCATTTCTGACTATGGTTTTCTTGGTTTTCTTTGTGTCGGGGTAGCGTCATCGGAACATATAAGTTTTTAATGCAGATCGAAAATCGGTTAGCAAACAAGATTGCCGAATTTCATTTGGTAGAGAGTTCCAAATGTCGGGACAGGCTACCGAGAAAGCTCTGTCGCCGACGGTCATAAGATTTGCACCTTGAGGGCAGAGAAGGGACGATTCACCAGAACGAAGTGTTCGCCGGGGGGTGTATGGATAGACCAGACTGTTAATATATTCGGGAAGGGAATCAGAGACAAACATCCGACGGAAACCAAATGTGGCTATTTTGAATTGTATCCGATCTTTGATAGGTAGCCAGTGAAGGTCGGCGTGCAAATATGTACATATCATTGTTACTTATAAATGTATTTATGTGAAATGTTGTATCTCAATACTCATGTTGATTTGTGAGTTTGGAGAATAAACTTGATTGAGACTTAACTCAGTATATGATATCACGAATGAAGCTTGCCAAGAATAAGGATAAGACTTCCCAGCTTTCGAGGCAAAATCGAGAGCTGGATGACTGAGGGTGACTAGAAAGCCATCCATAAACGACGACAATCGAAAAAGAGGGAGAAATGAACGAAATTAGTATTTCGAATACGTTTTTTCTTTCTTCACAATTTAGGTAAATGGAAGAATGCATTCCTTACATGGTTATCTCCAAAATGTCCTAAACGCATCTGGTAGGAAAGATAATAAGTTTTATTTGTTAATACTCACTGACTTTATGAGGTCACAAAACAATCGGAACATTGTCCCGTTGTGTGAGTCTTCACGTATGACCAGCGTGTAAATCGGGTCTCAGCTCTCGGTATATAACATGTTCAACAAACGGACATGTGCCGTTTCTTAGTAAAGAAAGGTTTACGTAATCAAAGGCTTATTTACAGGACAAAAGCGCACACATACATGTAATGCCCTAAGTAATCGACTCCTTAAACACAGCAGAATTAAGCAGCGTGAATTTAGTTACTTATTCCTTATTCAAAAAATTTGGGGAAATGTGGCAAATGACCATGGCAACGTCTTAAGTAGGGCGAGACAAAACTTCCTGTGAAAAATTTTTTCGAAAAAAAGTTCCAAAATGCACGAAATTAGGCAAAGTCCGAAAATGAACGGAAATTGGCCGAAACAAGTGCGGTGCCATAAATGGCCACCTCGGCCAAATATTTTGAGCCGAACAAAATTTGGGTCGAGTCCGAAAAAGTGGGTCGAATCCCAGTTTTCGCTCTGCTCGGTCGGGAAAATTTCGGAAAATGTGGCAAACTGTCACATATTAAAAAATGGCCACCTGGGCCGAACTTTTTGGGCTGAAAAGTTTTTGGGTCGAGTCCCAAAAAGTGGGTCAAATAGAAATTCCCGCTCTGCTCGGTCAGGAAAATTTGGGGAAATGTGGCAAATGACCATGGCAACGTCTTAAGTAGGGCGAGACAAAACTTCCTGTGAAATTTATTTTTCGAAAAAAAGTTCCAAAATGCACGAAATTAGGCAAAGTCCGAAAATGAACGGAAATTGGCCGAAACAAGTGCGGAGCCATAAATGGCCACCTCGGCCAAAATATTTGGGCCAAAAAAAAATTGGGTCGAGTCCGAAAAAGTGGGTCGAATCCCAGTTTTCGCTCTGCTCGGTCGGGAAAATTTCGGAAAATGTGGCAAACTGTCACATATTAAAAAATGGCCACCTGGGCCGAACTTTTTGGGCTGAAAAGTTTTTGGGTCGAGTCCCAAAAAGTGGGTCAAATAGAAATTCCCGCTCTGCTCGGTCAGGAAAATTTGGGGAAATGTGGCAAATGACCATGGCAACGTCTTAAGTAGGGCGAGACAAAAGTTCCTGTAAAATTTATTTTTCGAAAAAAAGTTCCAAAATGCACGAAATTAGGCAAAGTCCGAAAATGAACGGAAATTGGCCGAAACAAGTGCGGAGCCATAAATGGCCACCTCGGCCAAAATATTTGGGCCGAAAAAAAATTGGGTCGAGTCCGAAAAAGTGGGTCGAATCCCAGTTTTCGCTCTGCTCGGTCGGGAAAATTTCGGAAAATGTGGCAAACTGTCACATATTAAAAAATGGCCACCTGGTCCGAAATTTTTGGGCTGAAAAGTTTTTGGGTCGAGTCCCAAAAAGTGGGTCAAATAGAAATTCCCGCTCTGCTCGGTCAGGAAAATTTGGGGAAATGTGGCAAATGACCATGGCAACGTCTTAAGTAGGGCGAGACAAAACTTCCTGTGAAATTTATTTTTCGAAAAAAAGTTCCAAAATGCACGAAATTAGGCAAAGTCCGAAAATGAACGGAAATTGGCCGAAACAAGTGCGGAGCCATAAATGGCCACCTCGGCCAAATATTTGGGCCGAACAAAATTTGGGTCGAGTCCGAAAAAGTGGGTCGAATCCCAGTTTTCGCTCTGCTCGGTCGGAAAAATTTCGGAAAATGTGGCAAACTGTCACATATTAAAAAATGGCCACCTGGGCCGAACTTTTTGGGCTGAAAAATTTTTGGGTCGAGTCCCAAAAAGTGGGTCAAATAGAAATTCCCGCTCTGCGCGGTCAGGAAAATTTGGGGAAATGTGGCAAATGACCATGGCAACGTCTTAAGTAGGGCGAGACAAAACTTCCTGTGAAATTTATTTTTCGAAAAAAAGTTCCAAAATGCACGAAATTAGGCAAAGTCCGAAAATGAACGGAAATTGGCCGAAACAAGTGCGGAGCCATAAATGGCCACCTCGGCCAAAATATTTGGGCCGAAAAAAAATTGGGTCGAGTACGAAAAAGTGGGTCGAATCCCAGTTTTCGCTCTGCTCGGTCGGGAAAATTTCGGAAAATGTGGCAAAATGACCACCTGGGTCGAACTTTTTGGGCCGAAAAATATTTGGGGAAAATCACCATGGCATCATCTTTTTCTGTGTCGAATTTTATTTTTAATTCCAGATCTGTCTCGAAAATATGCGAGGTCTGAATATTTTGTCTTAGGTAAAGTCCAAGCCGAAGATATTTTCGGTCGTCCCAAAAGGGGATTCCCACTCCGCTCGACAAAATCGGGGACAGTGTGGTAAATGTCCGGGTAGTATTTACATAAGCCTGAACTCAACACGGTATCATAAATGCGCTATATAAATTAACCCGTTATTAGCTGGCCAAACATGGTAAATGAGCATAAATTTTTATAATTCAATTTGCATGACTGTGTGACTGTGGCACAGCATGTTTTGATGATTATCGACATTTCGAATTCAGTCGCTAGGCCACGTGCACACCATTGTCAGTTTTACGGTCGGGAATTAAAATATCATGGAGCTCAACCGTTAATTTCAATTGGCATTCACGCCACCGATTGTATACACCCCGACCCCAACATTGTTTCCACTCTTTGTGAAGTTATCGGGTACAATAACAAGTTTGTTTCTTCTAGAAAACATACGTCGTGCGGATCATACGATACGATACGATACGATACGATTTATTTGCATAAACACCAATAAAGGCAGTATGCTAACGATACAAATAATAATAAAACAATAAACAATTAATAAACAATTACATGTGAACATGGCATGTCTAGCTATATGTATTTTATTGTGTGATGGCAAGCATAATATTCATTCAGAGCGCTTATCAAAGAAGCGCCGGACCACGTTGCTGATTTTGCTGCTTATTTCAGGGTTATCATTTTTCATTACAAGATTAAATTTCTGATCGTTTGACATACTTGTAAAATAGCTGTGATATCTACCAACAATTTGGAAAAGTTCATTTCTGAGATCGCAATAGTGTGGACATTCCATAATGAAATGATAGTCATTTTCTATATCCGAACCTGTCCTGCATTTAAGGCACAGTCTCTTCCCCTCCTTAATTATAGGCTGATGATGTCTACCTTTTTCAATAGCGAGTTTGTGATCACTAACACGGAGTTTTGTAAAACTGATCCTATCTTTTAAAGATGTTGTGTTTATTAAGTAAGTCTCTAAGATATAATCATTTTTAAACAATCTATATGTTCTGAGTTTATTTTTATGGCCATCTCGTTTTGAGTCATCAAATACAGATCTCTTGAATTCTTTCACATGTTCTTCCTGGAGCTTACACTTGAGATTTCTAATGATACTATATGTTTGGTTATTTAATGGAACCTGTATATTGTTACAGCCAAATGCGTTTATCGTCCTGAATAAAGAGTTGCATTTGGCTTTCCTCATCACATGTTCAGAGACGGCTGATGCCATTAGTTTGTTTTTAGATACATTTGATAATTTTGCACCATAGTTAGCCATTCTGCATAATATTTCGACGGAACATGGATATCTACCGAGCTCTGCTCTCACTGCATGATTTGGAGCGTACTTACCTACTCCCAATATATGCTTACAATAAGTAGTGTGTAACTTTTCGCAACTCAAACTATACTGGTTACTTCGTGATGTACCACATCCCCATACTTCACATCCGTATAATATGATTGGTTTGATCAATCTGTCAAATAATTTCAACAAGATATTTACTGAAGGATATGCTGTTGCCCTGAATGCATTCAAAAGTGAGTACATGGCTTTCTGACCTTTTTGAAAAAGAGCCTCTTGTGCTTTGGAAAACTTCCCATCATCTGAAAATTTTATTCCCAGATATGAATAATCTCTAACATTCTCAATTTGACTACTATTTATACTGAATACTGGAGAGTTAGTGAGATACTTAGATCCGAAAACAACACATTTAGTTTTCTCCACGTTAAGTCTTAATTTGTTCTGATAAGTATATTCCTCAAGCTTGTCAAGACATCTCTGTAAGCCCACCTGGCTTTCCGACACCAGAGCCAAATCGTCAGCAAAGAGCAAATGGTTTAATTTGTAATTTGGAAGAGTGATAGCTTCACAATTGTCGTCAAATATATTCTTAATATCCTCGATGAAAATTTTAAAGAGGTTTGGAGATAAAGTATACCCTTGTAGTACGCCTACTTTAGAGAGACATGGGGGTCCTAATCCTATGCTTGTTTTTGTAACATAGTAGCTTGAATTATACATTGATCTAATGAGGTCAAAGATTTGTCCAGATATGCCTAATTTTTCCATTTTGATCATTAAAAGCGACCTATCAACAGAGTCAAACGCTTTTCTGAAATCGATAAAGGCAACGTACAGAGGTTTTCTAGCGGTGTTGTATTTATCCACGATTGTTTTCAACACAAAAGCGCTATCTGTTGTGCTCTTTCCTTCACAAAAACCAAACTGATTATCACTTATTATTTCGTTGTCAAATAAAAACTTATTAAGCCGTCTATTGATAATTTTGTTAAACAATTTTCCTACCGCTGAACTTACTGCAATAGCCCTATAATTATTTGGGTCATTTCGATCACCTTTCTTGTAAATTAAACTAAGCACCGATCTACTCCAATCATTCGGATAATACCCCGAAGAAAGTATGTGATTAAATAGTTTAAGTATTTCGTCTATTAATAGCGGACCTATTGTTTTGATAAGTTCATTTGACACGTTATCCAGTCCTTTTGCCTTTCCGTTTTTCAACTCCCGGATTGCTGTAATAATTTCTTCCACAGTAAACGGGGAATTATTTATGCGATATTTTGTAGCATTGGTGTTTTGGGGAACACAATATTGTGTGTTCATGATTGAATCTGGAGAATAAAGTTTGTTGAAAAAATCAACCGACTTGTCTGGATCTAAATCATTAAAATGCGTTTTATTTTGTTTCAACTTCCCTATAACATCCCAGTAACTTTTTGGATCAGCACACTCGATTTTCTCAAGTTCATTATGCAAGTTTTGATAATACTGTTTCCGCTTAAACTTCACTTCCCTCTTGTATTTTTTTTTCAAAGTAAAATATTTCACCCGCAGACTGTCATCATACGGATTACTTCTCATATCGCGAATAGCTCTGTCTAAGTCATTTTTAAGACATTTACATCCATTATCAAACCACATTCTTTTACGTTTATTTTTCATTTTATTATTTCGAATAAGCTTACATGCGTCTAAATTTATCGCTTCAATAACAGACATAAAATCATTCGTCGCAGACTCAACGCCATTATCATCATTTCCATAGAATTTCATTTTAAAATCTGTTATTTGCTTCTGAATTTCGGGACGTTTAACAGAGGAAATAGCCCTTTGTTTGCTTGCTTCTGTCCACTGAATTTTGAATCGCTGTTTAGAAAATTCATGTTTTCGTTTCTTTTCGCCGATTGCCTTTGTGCCATAAGTGAAATGTGCAGCCAGTTGACAATGATCAGAATACTCGCAGGGTAACTTAACACAAAAATAACTAACATCAGAAATATATCTGTCTGAGACGAGTATATAATCAACCACACTAGCGCCATTGTATTGGTAACTGGTAAAATGTCCTAAATTGTCACCAATGATACGACCGTTCAATATTCGGATACCGGTTTTAATGCAAAATGATAGTAACTGGTTACCAAAAGAATTGACCTTCGAGTCCATATTAACCCTTTCTCGTGATGTATCTATAGTATAGCTATCCGGCAGTGGTATGTGTTTATCGTTGTCCCCCGCAACGTGGTCCAGCTTACTTCCGGTTCTGGCATTCAAATCACCGCCTACAATAATAAGATCTTCGCTCTGATATTCAATAAGACTCGTTTCAATTTCACCAAATATATTTTCATCTATTTCTCTTGATTCCCAGTAACTAGAATTTATTGGAGGTAAGTAGCAAGACACAAATACTATTGATTTACCGTTCAA
The DNA here is from genome assembly GCA_032622095.1 of Siphonodentalium dalli. Taxonomy (NCBI): domain Eukaryota; kingdom Metazoa; phylum Mollusca; class Scaphopoda; order Gadilida; family Siphonodentaliidae; genus Siphonodentalium; species Siphonodentalium dalli. Next base: position 54,667,840 of record CP136067.1, read on the forward strand.
CTTGAATAATTCGCCATGAAACTCCACAAATATGGCTAACTCCCCAATCAATTGAATTTTTTTGACAAAGCGCTTATATTTCTTACGAAAATAGAATGCAATGCCTCCACGCCCGCCAGTTTGGCGAGTAAGTTGAACAGACTCATATCCCGGGATATCGATGTCATTCTTATCTTGATGCCATGTTTCAATTAGTGTTAAGAAGTCATACTTTGTCAACTTATTTTTGAAATCACCGTCTAACGACTTGAATCCTTGCACATTCCATACGGAATAGGGCACCTCGTTCATTTGGTGCGTATCATTTGATTGTGTCATTTTAAATATATTGGTTACTACTGCCGGAGTTGAAATAGCGACTGAATAAGAGAATGAATAATTTCGGAATTAAACATTCGGAAGCTCGATTAATATAAAACAATATGTGACATCTGAAAATGAATAATAATCTGTCTAACACCACTAATCACAAACGTGCGATGAACACTGTATAAGTATAATTGTGTCATACATTATTTTTCAATTGAACTAATTATTTATAGCAACTTCACTGAATACTTTGATTAAAACTAATTACTCTCAAAATTAAAGCATGCATTCCTTTCTGACTGTAAAATCACTTCTACAATTGACTAGCGTCTACCATGTATATATTGACAAATACCTCTTTTCGGAAGATAAAATGATTTAAATTTTAAATTTATGTTTTTCTGAAAATCTAATTCATAACATAATTTGATTGCATACCTATGAATACAATGTATAACACAATTATTTTCATTCTACTTATTGATCAATGTGTAAAGGCAAAAATTCTGTAAGAGTTGTACACAAGCTTGATATCTGACGTTTCATTTCTGTTAATTCTTTACGCATTTCTGGATGTTGAGTGTTAGACGATCTACCATTCCTTGCAAAGCTGGTATCGTTGGAACGAAACGTATTACTGGCGTATCGTCCTCCGTCAAATTTATTCTGTGACCCACGGTGAAGTGACGACCGCACACGATGCACATCAGACAACTCCTCAGCCGAACAACTACCACATTTCAATCCAGTCCCTAACCTCTCTAATCCAGCATCGTTAGGGTGCATGCCAATTATCGTGAAATGACGCCCGAGAAACATAACCGTTACGCTCAGCAAATTTTGGAGAATGGTCGATGAATTCACATCCAAAACTGGAACACACTTCCTTATAGCACTCATTTGTTTGGAAAATCAGTCGGTTTGCACCGGCTCTGCTCGGCGTCGGTAAAACTGACGAAATGCGTACGGTGGCGGAAGGAAATTTGTCCCTTATTGCAGTGACCACCGACTTAACTTTGACTGACTCTGTTCTAATCCCATGTCGGCATGAATTTATCCCGACGTGAATCGTAACCTTATGTACATTTACATCGCTGTTCGATTTCATTATCCAATCCATAAGTCCATCTAGCCTGAGACCGCCTATCGATACTATATTCACATACTCGTCTCGATTTGCTAATCGTCTCGCATTAAGATATACCGCAGAACCGAATCTCCAATTAGCAGATGAACTTTCTTTGGTTGTCGCGAGTATGAAGATTCCAAAATCGTAGTGTCGTTAATATACATAGGCCGTGTGTCTCGCTTCGCCAAGTTTAGATCACTAAACGTAGACTCCACTTCCTCGTGCTCATCTCCTGACACAGCAGTTTCCCGTTGAGTTCCATCGTTTTCAAATTGACCATCCAAAACATCAAATTTGTTTGAAATGTTAACATTTATGGTGACTTCATCTTCCTGTCGATCAGAAGTGCCATTATTCTCGATTGAGTTGACAGTTTTAGAAACATTTCCAGTTTGGATTTTGGGAACTTCAGTTTGAATTTGAAGATTATTTTCCGTTTGTGTTGATTTACCTGCACACGTGTTCTTTTTTGACGATGTGAGTGATTTTCGTTTTGTACATTTTGGTGTATCGTTTGTTGCTCCTAATATATTTAATGTTTCTTCCGCTGCTTTAGCTGCCAACTTTGCATTTTTCCCACGTAAATTTTTAATTTCAGACTCCAGCTTATCTATTATCTCACTGAGTCGCGATTCTACATTCAGTTGGTGAAATTTCATTTCCTCAATGAGAGTTTGGAGCTCGGAAATGGTCATCTTCATTCGAAATGATGCTGAAACGTCCGTATACGATTTTCGTTTTTGACTTATACGTCCTCTTTGAGTAATGAAACTGACACCTCCTCGCGATTTCTTTAACGAAAGTTGACATTTCTGAGATACCGGAGTTTCCGTCAAGAGCGCAGATGTAGAGTGAGAATTCTGAGACTCCATAAGTTCATCCCAAGTATACATTCCGTGTTGGACGGACACGTCTAGTCCTTCTGTGTCCATGACAAATTCCTCAATGTTAGCACAATGATGAATCACGGGGAGTTCAGTATCTAGCCACCAATATACACTTAACTTCGATCCTTGTATCATCACTCTGTTATTCGTTTTATATATGTGTACTGTTACTTTTCTTTTTGGCTTTTTCTTAATTATTGTTATCAAGTCTCCAACCGTTATACCATCCGTATCTGTCACAACCTTCCATAAAGCACCATTCTTTTCCGTTTTCTTCGAATTATTCCAGTATCTGTCCACAAAACCTTTTGTATATTTTGCAAATCTAACATTGTCCAATGCAATTGTCACACACTTTCCGCTATCTTTTTGTTCCGATTCTATTATATTGTCAGAAAAGTTAATTTTCTTTTTCATCAGTTTGTCCACATTAAGAGAGTATGTTTTGACATCTTTTAAAATAGATTCATTACAAAGTTCCTCGTTATTAACAGCTTCTGAGTCTTCCATATTGATAGTTATAAGCTAAGCATTCAATTTGAAGTGAACGTTAGACTTACGGTACATATATTAGCGTCACTGTTCCATTAACCATCCATATCCAGTCGCTTTCCTCTTCCTCCTCCGACAGTAACCACCAATCCCTGTTTACAACATTTTGTTTTTCTATTGTGACGGAATTCAACACCAATCTGACAGACCTTTTCTTTCCACGCTGGTTAGGTTAGAGGCAACTTGTGTTGACACTGTCATGCAGAAATATAAACGATAATGTATACTTTGATGTATTGACAATTGTGTCGTTGTTTCACATAAAAAAAAGGTTCAACGGCTAACACAGTATGGGTCTTATCAGATTGGTGTCCATGGTGTGTCGGTTAGAGGGCCTTTATTGAACATTCACGCTCGTCACACATTCACCACATGGCGATTCTTTCATGACTGGAGCTGCGTTGGGCGTTGGTGCAGCATTAACTATTTCATGACGGGAGCTGCGCTGGTGCAGCATTAATTATTTCATGAAGGGAGCTGCGTTGGTGCAACATTAATTATTTGATGATGGGAGCCCGAGTTGGTTCAGCATTAACTATTTCATGGCGGGAGCTGCGCTGGTGCAGCATTAATTATTTCACGACGGGAGCTGCGTTGATGATGGGAGCTACGCGCTGGTGTAGCATTAATTATTTCATGACGGGAGCTGCGTTGGTGCAGCATTAGTTATTTGATGATGGGAGCTGCGTTAGGGCAGCATTAATTCTTTCATGACTGGAGCTGCGTTGGGCAGCATTAATTCTTTCATGATGGGAGCTGTGCTGGTGCAGCGTTAACCTTTTTATGACGGAAGCTGTGTTGGTGCAGTATTAACCCTTTCATGACGGGAGCTGCGCTGATGCAGCATTAATTATTTCACGACGGGATCTGTGCTGGTGCAGCATTAATTATTTAATGACGGGAGCTGCGTTGGTGCAGCATTAACTAATTCATGACGGGAGCTGCGCTGGTGCAGCATTAACCCTTTCATGACGGGTAGCTGTGTTGGTCCAGCATTAACCCTTCCATGGTGGGACCATGGCGGCAGTTGCGTTGGTGCAGCATTAGTTATTTCATGAAGGGAGCTGCGTTGGTGCAGCATTAACTCTTTCATGACGGGAGCTGCGCTGGTGTAGCATTAATTATTTGATGACGGGAGCTGCGTTGGTGCAGCATTAATTCTTTCATGACTGGAGCTGCGTTGGGCAGCATTAACCCTTCCATGACGGTAGTTGAGTTGGTGCAGGATTAGTTATTTCATGAAGGGAGCTGCGTTGGTGCAGCATTAAATATTTGATGATGGGAGCTGCGTTGGTGCAGCATTAACTATTTCATGACGGGAGCTGCGCTGGTGCAGCATTAATTATTTCATGAAGGGAGCTGCGTTGGTGCAGCATTAATTATTTGATGATGGGAGCCCGAGTTGGTGCAGCATTAACTATTTCATGACGGGAGCTGCGCTGGTGCAGCATTAATTATTTCACGACGGGAGCTGCGTTGATGATGGGAGCTACGCGCTGGTGTAGCATTAATTATTTCATGACGGGAGCTGCGTTGGTGCAGCATTAGTTATTTGATGATGGGAGCTGCGTTAGGGCACCATTAATTCTTTCATGACTGGAGCTCTGCTGGTGCAGTATTAACCCTTTCATGACGGGAGCTGCGCTGATGCAGCATTAATTATTTCATGACGGGATCTGTGCTGGTGCAGCATTAATTATTTAATGACGGGAGCTGCGTTGGTGCAGCATTAACTAATTCATGACGGGAGCTGCGCTGGTGCAGCATTAACCCTTTCATGACGGGTAGCTGTGTTGGTCCAGCATTAACCCTTCCATGGTGGGACCATGGCGGCAGTTGCGTTGTTGCAGCATTAGTTATTTCATGAAGGGAGCTGCGTTGGTGCAGCATTAACTCTTTCATGACGGGAGCTGCGTTGGTGCAGCATTAATTATTTGATGATGGGAGCTGCGTTGGTGCATCATTAACCCTTTCATGACGGGAGCTGCGCTGATGCAGCATTAATTATTTCACGACGGGAGCTGCGTTGATGATGGGAGCTACGCGTTGGTGCAGCATTAACTCTCTCATGACGGGAGCTGCGCTGGTGTAGCATTAATTATTTGATGACGGGAGCTGCGTTGGTGCAGCATTAATTCTTTCATGACTGGAGCTGCGTTGGGCAGCATTAACCCTTCCATGACGGTAGTTGAGTTGGTGCAGGATTAGTTATTTCATGAAGGGAGCTGCGTTGGTGCAGCATTAAATATTTGATGATGGGAGATGCGTTGGTGCAGCATTAACTATTTCATGACGGGAGCTGCGCTGGTGCAGCATTAATTATTTCATGAAGGGAGCTGCGTTGGTGCAGCATTAACTATTTTATGATGGGATATGTGCTGGTGCAGCATTAACCCTTTCATGACGGGTAGCTGTGCTGGTCCAGCATTAACCCTTCCATGGTGGGAGCTGCATTGGTGCAGCATTAACCATTTCATGACGGCAGCTGTGCTGGTGCAGCATTAATTATTTTATGACGGGACCTGCGTTGGTGATGAAAAGCAAATTCGGGATACAGCATGTGTGGTTGCTCCACTACGTGTCACGTATGATTCATATTACATATTTATATGCATTCCGCGGGGTGTTATCTGAGCTTACATGATATACCCGATAATACCGGTAGTATATAACATTGACATGGGTTATATTCTGATAGCACGGAATCCATATTGGACGCCATATTGGTGTTCTTAAAACCCTCAACTGCAAGCTCACCACTATTACCGTGCCACATCTGCAATTTGCAGAAGAGAAAAAATATTATGTTACCCACCCAGCTGGTGGACCGTGGTATCGGTAGGCCTATTATTTAATATAGACTATACATAATTGTTCTTACCAAACTGTGTTAATACTGTTATGAAATGTCGGATTTGTTGAAAACCATCTTTACTTTCAATTCACAGATGAATTACATTGAGTCAATCAGATAAGAATAAGATATAAACATTGCCATTGGAGCACACAAAGTTCGTTGGAAATCGTCCAATTTCGCGCGGAACAAACTTGAATAAAAATATTGTATTCTGGTCACACAAACCAACAACCTTAATAGAACGATAACATATAATGTAAACAACACGAACTCTTATTCGGCAATTGTTTTCTATAGACTCTGTCAATTCAACTAAAGAAAATTATGCACAATCAATTAATTAAGAACAGATAGGTATCAATTTAAGAATAGGCGATATTTTGGTGACGTCACGAGTCACGTGTCAAACATGAATAAACCAGAGCTGGTAGGCAGAACGGTGGAAGCGTATGGAGCCCCGCAGGTGACATGCGGAGATTTTTTTTTTTACAATTCGTGCGCACGAATTGCAATTCGTGGTAACGGACTCGGTTCGTGGGAACGGACTCAGTTCGTGGGAACGGCCTCAGTTCGTGCGCGCGAATTGCAATTCGTGGCCACGGACTCAGTTCGTGGGAACGGACTCGGTTCGTGCGCACGAATTGCATTTCGTGGCAACGGACTCGGTTCGTGGGAACGGACTCAGTTCGTGGGAACGGCCTCAGTTCGTGCGCACGAATTGCAATTCGTGGCCACGGACTCAGTTCGTGGGAACGGACTCGGTTCGTGCGCACGAATTGCATTTCGTGGCAACGGACTCAGTTCGTGGGAACGGACTCAGTTCGTGCGCATGAATTTTAATTTAACACCGGTATCGAAATGATGAATTATATGAAGCCCCGTGGGTGACATGCGGAGAAACAAAATATTACAATTCGTGGGCACGAACTGGGTTCGTTCCCATGAACTGAGTCCGTTCCCACAAACTGAGTCCGTTCCCATGAATTGCAATTCGTGCGCACGAATTGTAATATTTTGTTTCTCCGCATTGTCACCTGCGGGGCTCCATAGAATCGCAGTGCTTTCTCGTAGAAGATATGATCGCGTGTTTGATAATATATGCATAAAAAAAAAAAAACCAGGGGGGGGGGGGGGGGGTCTGCATTTTTTTCCGAACACTGGGGGGGGGGGGGGGGTTCAACAGCCCGGCTAACACAATTTTTCCTGACTTCCTAATTTTTTCCCTATTGTCATTTTTCTTCAAAATAATGCGACAAAAGGTATTAAGAATGCTTCTATTATGTACTATGTATGAACGTAACTCTTAGTAGGGGTGTTGAGTTCATTGTCAGTTAGTAATGAGGGATGACATCAATGGGTAATAAATGGGTCAGTTTGCTAATTGTTTTCATCAAAGATATATCAATTCACATTGACAAGGAAAGGCTCAGTTTTAATAGTTTAAAAAAAGGTCAGTTTGCTAAGTGTTTTCATCAAAGATATATCAATTCACATTGACAAGGAAAGGCTCAGTTTTAATAGTTTTAAATCATCTATTCAACGACAACCGGATACAAATGAAAACATAACACAATATAGATTTTTTAAATAAATGTAAACTCTATAAGTAAAATTATATGGGAGGCCCTTTTCGCATTTATTATTGGTTTGCGCTTAAGTTGGCTTGAGCGCAAATATTTGTGCTTAAGGCCAAAACAAAATGAATGCGTGTTTCCCGTAACCCGACCGACCATCTTCAAAACCCCCGACCCAAGTTCATTTTATTGATCTTATATTTTAAAAAATCAATATTTAAACCGACCGACCGCACTGATAACCAAACTATACGTACGCGTGGTTCCATTTTATCTGATTCACCTCGCGAGAGATATCTTTGATATATTTATAAATTTTTCGCAAAGCCACGTCACTCTTAAAGGTGGATTATCTCTTTGTAAACATGTATTATATAGTTACCGGGGTATAAAATATTAGATTTGAATCAAAGACTCCTGTCCGGAAATGCTTCTATCGATTAATATTAATTTTATTTCGAATATTTTCTGGTCTAAAAAGGCCTGTTTGTTCAGCTAACGAACAATAGTGGTTATTGTTAACCAAGACCATAAATTTTATTGTACAATTTTGTCACAAATACACGTCAATTATCGCTTATATATGTGTAACAAAACAATACATACAATCAATCTGGGACATTTGACTTTCGGTGCGTAGCCAAAGGAACAGTCCAGTGCTCTAAATCGCAATATATGGTATCATCCGAATGGTCTGTTCTAAAAATAGTAACATGAACGGTCCCGATTTAATATTCGAAATAAAATCAATATTAGTTGATAGAAGCTTTTCCGGACAGGGATCTTCGGTTCATATCTGTTATTTTATACCCACGCAACTATTTAAAATTTGTTATATAAAGAGACAATCCATCTTTAAAACAGACAGATAAATTACGACCGGACGCAATACCGGAAGATTACAGCTTATCGTTCCTCTTCGTTGACCGTATGCACGTATTGATATGGACTATTGTTGAGTGTATTTGAGCAAAAAAGAAGTAGCCGTCTTTGAATTATAAGACATGCGCAGTAGGAAGCGACAGCGGCCAGGGAAATGAATGACTACTATCACTAAAGTAAACATTGTACCCCGACTCTGATATGAGAATTTCTTATCGGGGAGATATTTTTTTAATACTAATCTCTGAACTAGATATTTTATATCTACAATATATTTACTGTTTGGTGAATAATTAAACTTATTTCGTAAATATATAATTATGGCTTGTTTGCATATATCAGTTTTATCACCAATTTGTTGGTTGCTCGGGTCATTGTATTGTGTTTGATGGTGGTTAGGCATGGCCCACACGAGACTATACAAAAAATAAAATGAACAAATAAAATAAAATGAAAAGCCTATCGCCCGCCCCAATTTTTTTTGGGCTGGTTACGGGAAACATGCATTCATTTTCTTTTGGCCTAAGCGTAATTGATAAACATGTGTCTATCAATTTATTTGCGCTTAAGCGCAAATACCTAACACTCTCTTACATCCCTCTGATGTGAATGATTGAGTCCATCTCATATTATATTATCATGGGCCCACAGTAGTAGCCCCATACAGTCTGGAAAGTTGAAAAAAAACACATGCATATCAGCATAAGAGTCGAAACATGATATGACATGCGCTTAGCATGGCATATAGTCAGCAAACTGCAACTGATGGTCTTATAAAAACATTCTGGCATCTTTTTAACTCATTGTGAGTAATTTTAAAAAACCTCGAAATTCTACCTTTGGCATTAAAGACATGCCGTGGTCATTTGCCACATTTCCCCAAATTTTCCTGACCGAGCAGAGCGGGAATTTCTATTTGACCCACTTTTTGGGACTCGACCCAAACACTTTTGAGCCCAAAAAGTTCGGCCCAGGTGGCCATTTTTTAATATGTGACAGTTTGCCACATTTTCCGAAATTTTCCCGACCGAGCAGAGCGAAAACTGGGATTCGACCCACTTTTTCGGACTCGACCCAATTTTTTTTCGGCCCAAATATTTTGGCCGAGGTGGCCATTTATGGCTCTGCACTTGTTTCGGCCAATTTCCGTTCATTTTCGGACTTTGCCTAATTTCGTGCATTTTGGAACTTTTTTTCGAAATTTTCTTTTCCCAGGAAGTTTTGTCTCGCCCTACTTAAGACGTTGCCATGGTCATTTGCCACATTTCCCCAAATTTTTCTGACCGAGCAGAGCGGGAATTTCTATTTGACCCACTTTTTGGGACTCGACCCAAAAACTTTTCAGCCCAAAAAGTTCGGCCCAGGTGGCCATTTTTTAATATGTGACAGTTTGCCACATTTTCCGAAATTTTCCCGACCGAGCAGAGCGAAAACTGGGATTCGACCCACTTTTTCGGACTCGACCCAATTTTTTTTCGGCCCAAAATATTTGGCCGAGGTGGCCATTTATGGCACCGCACTTGTTTCGGCCAATTTCCGTTCATTTTCGGACTTTGCCTAATTTCGTGCATTTTGGAACTTTTTTTCGAAATTTTCTTTTCCCAGGAAGTTTTGTCTCGCCCTACTTAAGACGTTGCCATGGTCATTTGCCACATTTCCCCAAATTTTTCTGACCGAGCAGAGCGGGAATTTCTATTTGACCCACTTTTTGGGACTCGACCCAAAAACTTTTCAGCCCAAAAAGTTCGGCCCAGGTGGCCATTTTTTAATATGTGACAGTTTGCCACATTTTCCGAAATTTTCCCGACCGAGCAGAGCGAAAACTGGGATTCGACCCACTTTTTCGGACTCGACCCAATTTTTTTTCGGCCCAAAATATTTGGCCGAGGTGGCCATTTATGGCACCGCACTTGTTTCGGCCAATTTCCGTTCATTTTCGGACTTTGCCTAATTTCGTGCATTTTGGAACTTTTTTTCGAAAAATAAATTTCACAGGAAGTTTTGTCTCGCCCTACTTAAGACGTTGCCATGGTCATTTGCCACATTTCCCCAAATTTTTCTGACCGAGCAGAGCGGGAATTTCTATTTGACCCACTTTTTGGGACTCGACCCAAAAACTTTTCAGCCCAAAAAGTTCGGCCCAGGTGGCCATTTTTTAATATGTGACAGTTTGCCACATTTTCCGAAATTTTCCCGACCGAGCAGAGCGAAAACTGGGATTCGACCCACTTTTTCGGACTCGACCCAATTTTTTTTCGGCCCAAATATTTTGGCCGAGGTGGCCATTTATGGCTCCGCACTTGTTTCGGCCAATTTCCGTTCATTTTCGGACTTTGCCTAATTTCGTGCATTTTGGAACTTTTTTTCGAAAAATAAATTTCACAGGAAGTTTTGTCTCGCCCTACTTAAGACGTTGCCATGGTCATTTGCCACATTTCCCCAAATTTTTCTGACCGAGCAGAGCGGGAATTTCTATTTGACCCACTTTTTGGGACTCGACCCAAAAACTTTTCAGCCCAAAAAGTTCGGCCCAGGTGGCCATTTTTTAATATGTGACAGTTTGCCACATTTTCCGAAATTTTCCCGACCGAGCAGAGCGAAAACTGGGATTCGACCCACTTTTTCGGACTCGACCCAATTTTTGTTTGGCCCAAAATATTTGGCCGAGGTGGCCATTTATGGCACCGCACTTGTTTCGGCCAATTTCCGTTCATTTTCGGACTTTGCCTAATTTCGTGCATTTTGGAACTTTTTTTCGAAAAATAAATTTCACAGGAAGTTTTGTCTCGCCCTACTTAAGACGTTGCCATGGTCATTTGCCACATTTCCCCAAATTTTTCTGACCGAGCAGAGCGGGAATTTCTATTTGACCCACTTTTTGGGACTCGACCCAAAAACTTTTCAGCCCAAAAAGTTCGGCCCAGGTGGCCATTTTTTAATATGTGACAGTTTGCCACATTTTCCGAAATTTTCCCGACCGAGCAGAGCGAAAACTGGGATTCGACCCACTTTTTCGGACTCGACCCAATTTTTTTTCGGCCCAAATATTTTGGCCGAGGTGGCCATTTATGGCTCCGCACTTGTTTCGGCCAATTTCCGTTCATTTTCGGACTTTGCCTAATTTCGTGCATTTTGGAACTTTTTTTCGAAAAATAAATTTCACAGGAAGTTTTGTCTCGCCCTACTTAAGACGTTGCCATGGTCATTTGCCACATTTCCCCAAATTTTTCTGACCGAGCAGAGCGGGAATTTCTATTTGACCCACTTTTTGGGACTCGACCCAAAAACTTTTCAGCCCAAAAAGTTCGGCCCAGGTGGCCATTTTTTAATATGTGACAGTTTGCCACATTTTCCGAAATTTTCCCGACCGAGCAGAGCGAAAACTGGGATTCGACCCACTTTTTCGGACTCGACCCAATTTTTGTTTGGCCCAAAATATTTGGCCGAGGTGGCCATTTATGGCACCGCACTTGTTTCGGCCAATTTCCGTTCATTTTCGGACTTTGCCTAATTTCGTGCATTTTGGAACTTTTTTTCGAAAAATAAATTTTACAGGAAGTTTTGTCTCGCCCTACTTAAGACGTTGCCATGGTCATTTGCCACATTTCCCCAAATTTTCCTGACCGAGCAGAGCGGGAATTTCTATTTGACCCACTTTTTGGGACTCGACCCAAAAACTTTTCAGCCCAAAAAGTTCGGCCCAGGTGGCCATTTTTTAATATGTGACAGTTTGCCACATTTTCCGAAATTTTCCCGACCGAGCAGAGCGAAAACTGGGATTCGACCCACTTTTTCGGACTCGACCCAATTTTTGTTCGGCCCAAATATTTTGGCCGAGGTGGCCATTTATGGCACCGCACTTGTTTCGGCCAATTTCCGTTCATTTTCGGACTTTGCCTAATTTCGTGCATTTTGGAACTTTTTTTCGAAAAATAAATTTCACAGGAAGTTTTGTCTCGCCCTACTTAAGACGTTGCCATGGTCATTTGCCACATTTCCCCAAATTTTCCTGACCGAGCAGAGCGGGAATTTCTATTTGACCCACTTTTTGGGACTCGACCCAAAAACTTTTCAGCCCAAAAAGTTCGGCCCAGGTGGCCATTTTTTAATATGTGACAGTTTGCCACATTTTCCGAAATTTTCCCGACCGAGCAGAGCGAAAACTGGGATTCGACCCACTTTTTCGGACTCGACCCAAATTTTGTTCGGCCCAAATATTTTGGCCGAGGTGGCCATTTATGGCTCCGCACTTGTTTCGGCCAATTTCCGTTCATTTTCGGACTTTGCCTAATTTCGTGCATTTTGGACCTTTTTTTCGAAAAATAAATTTCACAGGAAGTTTTGTCTCGCCCTACTTAAGACGTTGCCATGGTCATTTGCCACATTTCCCCAAATTTTCCTGACCGAGCAGAGCGGGAATTTCTATTTGACCCACTTTTTGGGACTCGACCCAAAAACTTTTCAGCCCAAAAAGTTCGGCCCAGGTGGCCATTTTTTAATATGTGACAGTTTGCCACATTTTCCGAAATTTTCCCGACCGAGCAGAGCGAAAACTGGGATTCGACCCACTTTTTCGGACTCGACCCAAATTTTGTTCGGCTCAAAATATTTGGCCGAGGTGGCCATTTATGGCACCGCACTTGTTTCGGCCAATTTCCGTTCATTTTCGGACTTTGCCTAATTTCGTGCATTTTGGAACTTTTTTTCGAAAAATAAATTTCACAGGAAGTTTTGTCTCGCCCTACTTAAGACGTTGCCATGGTCATTTGCCACATTTCCCCAAATTTTCCTGACCGAGCAGAGCGGGAATTTCTATTTGACCCACTTTTTGGGACTCGACCCAAAAACTTTTCAGCCCAAAAAGTTCGGCCCAGGTGGCCATTTTTTAATATGTGACAGTTTGCCACATTTTCCGAAATTTTCCCGACCGAGCAGAGCGAAAACTGGGATTCGACCCACTTTTTCGGACTCGACCCAAATTTTTTTCGGCTCAAAATATTTGGCCGAGGTGGCCATTTGTGGCACCGCACTTGTTTCGGCCAATTTCCGTTCATTTTCGGACTTTGCCTAATTTCGTGCATTTTGGAACTTTTTTTCGAAAAAAATTTTCACAGGAAGTTTTGTCTCGCCCTACTTAAGACGTTGCCATGGTCATTTGCCACATTTCCCCAATTTTTTTGAATAAGGAATAAGGAATAAGGAATAAGTAACTAAATTCACGCTGCTGCAGAAGCATGGGTAACTTTTCAGGATTTAGTCGGAAATATGGCTTGTTGCCATTCATCGGAAAGCTCTCCTCTATGGCTTGTTGCAATTCATCGGAAAGCTCTCATCGAGAGCTTTCCGATGAATGGCAACAAGCCATATTTCCGACTAAATCTAAAGCATTTGTATCTTATATTTATAAAGTTCATATGGGTGGACCTTCAATGTTCAAATAACACAATCGAGGTGATGAAAGTTTCTTTAATAGGAATTCGACTCAAACTCCTAAAAAATACTGATCGTGTAAACCACGCCAATTTTACAAAAAAAGCTTTACTGTGATACGATAGAAATATAGGGGTCATTGAACATCCTATTATCTCCCAATTGTACTTTAACCCACATACCCCGTTTTTAAATTAATCATTTTTTTTGGGTAAGAAATAACACCAATAATCGATTCCTTATAACTCTGTCAGCACAGTTTAGTAGAAAAGATACTAATGTCTCATGTCATTCTTGTCATAGACATATATACTGTACAGTGTCGCATGTCCCATGTCCATCTACTCACTAATGGGAATATTATGACCAGAAATCTGACCACACCCAAATTTCAGGGTTTTTCATCATAATTTAATTTGTAAAAATCGACTCGGGTGCATAACACACACGATAGAAAGGCCTATGTATAAGTTTTGAAAACTAGTGAAGTATATCTACCATACGCTTTACGGAATTTATCTAATTTTGAACAGTACAATGTTTAATTAGATTTGAAATAGACCCCCCCCCCCGTCAAAATTTCATCATCCGACTATGATTTGGTTCAATGATAGGTGGATGTCCCTTTAAATTTCAGTATTTTTTAGGAGTTTGAGTCGAATTCCTATTAAAGAAACTTTCATCACCTCGATTGTGTTATTTGAACATTGAAGGTCCACCCATATGCACAAAAATGATGATTTTCATAAAATTTCGCCTCCAGAAAAAGTTGAAGTTGCGGCGACAGAGGGTTAATAAATGTCTCGCATAATCTGAAAATGATTCGGTAGGGCGTAAAAATAGAGTAGCTCAACAAAACGAGACAGTCTTTGTTTATCAGTGCTTCTAAATTCGCTTCCCTGAACGATATTTGAAAAATGTGAATTTTCTGCCTATAGGTTACACACAACTAATTATTTTCCATAGGCGACAGTGTTAACTAAAAGTCCCACCGGCCATGGGTTAAGCCTATTTGAACTTCAAGTGGTCAATTTTCCATTAGAACGTCACCCTCTGCACCAGTATGTGACAACAAATGCGCCCTTTTCGGTATTGTTTTCAAACGATAATCTTGCATTTCCACAACTACCCCATTTACTGCACAGAAATCAGCAGCATAAAAATACCCAGACCCCTTCCGTAACTTCTGGACACCACTAGACTCTTCCTGGAGATCTAGACATACATGATCGCCATATTTACGTAGGCTATGATTTTCTGTTCCCGATTAGGTATATTCCCCTCAATGATAATCAACCAATCAGCAGCCAGATTTTTTTTTATGCTGACTCGAGTTTCCCTACATAAATTCAAGAAGCGTAACTCTATATAATTAGTTGCTTGTAACCTAAACACACTCGATTAATTATCTTCATCCGGGCACTCTGAACCAACGGGGCCCGCATGTTCGTTATGTCGCAATAATCAAAGTGCCACTTTAAACTGCAGAGATTTCTATTCATTGGTGGGACATGTTCAAATAACAAGTCGAACAAACGGTCATACTTAAAGGTACACAATCCGATTCTATTGTCGCCGTATCATCAGTTTCCAACAACAACAACAACAACAACAACATTTCTTCAAAAGACGCTTAAGTTTTCAGAATCGATTAATTACCAAATAAATAATGAAAACTACTGTCAACTTTAGTATCAAATTTTCCAAAACGTGTTAATTATATATCAACATTTTATTCAACGCAATTTGGTATGGAAAGTATGTAGGTCGGCTCGTCTAATATATGCTAGGGCGCCATATATTCCAGGTGATGAAAAATAAAAGATTTCAAAAATCGATAATTGATAACTCTGAGCTTTGATGGGTGGGTTCCTCGACTCGAATCAAATATTGTTTATATACTCCCGAAGCCGAATAAATAGTAATTTTGGAACGTTAGCGAGTAGTGGTTAACTTACCAAGGTAAAGAATTGACACATATGCAGCAGAGAGTAAAACCAAGACTTTCCAGCAGTGCCCGGCATGACGGCATGACGGCATGGTTGTTCAATATCCAATGTCGCAACCATCACGTATATCTGGGACTGACACCCTACAAGACAAGGTACAGATATTAACCCTTCCTTACTAAATGAATTTTCTCATTCGCTTATACACGTAGGCCTGCACCCTAAATCTAGTTGGATAAGAACAACAGTCAACCAACCGTTGTATGCCCACAGAGCCGTAATTTCGCTAAAATCCGGATTGAGAATCCAAAGCCGATTACGGGGGGCGGAGCTAATTTCGGATTCTAGGTCAGATTTTGAAATCCACGTGGTCTCCGAAACTCTCCCCCAGCGTCAAACATGGCTCATGTATTTGACACAAGTATCATTTGTATCTTATATTTATAAAGTGCATGTTTGTTGTGAAAGTCATGCTGTTCTTCTATGTGTGTATACATGCACGGCACATAATTTGCTGCCAATCCGACTTAATCGCATCTTTTTTTCAAGTTAAAGTGTGTTTATTGATGATGGCAAGCATATCTAAACATGACAGCTCTAGGCCTCCTGAATCAAATTCCGAAGATGTTGTGAAGAACACACGGAACTTGTCAGTTGAACAGGGACGTGACGACAGGGGTTGATTGGGTGTCTCGACCCCCACCCCGAACTTTGGTACAATTTGCTAAGCTGTGCAGTCATTCATACGTGAGGAAAATCAGGATTATTTTGACTAACTGTTTCAAATAATGATACGTACAAGCCAACAAACGCAACAAACAAACCCGATTTTAAATAAATACATATACAAACTTATGACTAACTCGGGAGAGGGGGTGTCCAGTGATCTGTATATATGTTCAACTTGTTTTGGTAGTCATGTTGCTTTGCCATTACTAATTATTTATTTTTTTCAGTGTAATAACATATGGGAGAGGGGGTACCCTTAAGTGAGTCAGTACTTGTCCCCCAATTCCTTTGTATGTATAGACAAATGTATGTGTTATATATCATGTGTTATCTAAATTTGACATATATTTGAAATAAATATATCTAAACTAAACTTTGGTACATTCCAGCAGTCGGAAATTTCATGCATGACACAACATTAGTTGGATGTTTGGTTCAATGGGGGGGGGGGGGGTTGCAGTTGGCCGGAAATTTGAGGAAACAAAACATGTTAAAATTGCTATAACTTTAAGACTAGATGATAGTACATACGTGTATCTGATAATCCATCGATACCATATAATCCTACTATTTCTTGAATAAGAAGAAACATTATAATAACGAACACAGCAGAAGACATATCCATGCAGGTTCATATGAATTCGGTCAATGGTGACGTATCCGCCGAATTCGAAATTGACATGCGTTCGGGCGGTATTTTAAGGATGGAATTATGAAATGGACATATGAAAGTGACAATCAACAATGATTTGCCATCAACCGAAGTGCTCCCCCAGCGTTACTATCAATAGCGTTATTATTTGGCTAATTTCACTAATATTCTCCCAGTTTACATTCAATAAAACAAATTTGTCTCCGCATTTAAAATTCTTTGATATAGATCGTTTATATTCTGCAATAATTTGTACACAAGAGACGGATTCTTATGTTTTATTGTGTTTTTAAACTCTGAGGTGGCGGAATCTCGGTTTGTTTACATTACGAACATTTGAGTCCGTAATCGGAATCCGAATCCAAATCGGATTACCACGAAATTAGGATTACGGTCTGTTCGTTTACTGATTCTGCAAATTTGTGGTCTGTTCTTTTGCCGAACCAAGTCGTACGGGGACCAATCTGTAATCTGGATCCAGAATCTGAAACGGATTTTAGCGAAATAACGCCTCAGAGCCGTAATTTCGCTAAAATCCGGATTGAGAATCCAAAGCCGATTACGGGGGGCGGAGCTAATTTCGGATTCTAGGTCAGATTTTGAAATCCACGTGGTCTCCGAAAATCTCTCCCAGCGTCAAACATGGCTCATGTATTTGACAAAAGTATCATTTGTATCTTATATTTATAAAGTGCATGTTTGTTGTGAAATCATGCTTTTCGTCTATGTGTATATACACGGCACATAATTTGCTGCCAATCCGACTTAATCGCATCTTTTTTTTTCAAGTTAAAGTGTGTTTATTAATGTTGGCAAGCATATCTAAACATGACAGCTCTAGGCCTCCTGAATCAAATTCCGAAGATGTTGTGAAGAACACACAAAACTTGTCAGTTGAACAGGGACGTGACGACAGGTGTTGCTTGGGTGTCTCGACCCCCACCCCGATTTTTGGTACAATTTGCTAAGCTGTGCAGTCATTCATACGTGAGGAAAATCAGGATTATTTTGACTAACTGTTTCAAATAATGATACGTACAAGCCAACAAACGCAACAAACAAACAAACCCGATTTTAAATAAATACATATACAAACTTAATTATGACTAACTCGGGAGATCGAGGGGGTGTCCAGTGATCTGTATATATGTTCAACTTGTTTTGGTAGTCATGTTGCTTTGCCATTACTAATTATTTATTTTTTCAGTGTAATAACATTTGGGAGAGGGGGTACCCTTAAGTGAGTCAGTACTTGTCCCCCAATTCCTTTGTATGTATAAACAAATGTATGTGTTATATATCATGTGTTATCTAAATGTGACATATATTT
This sequence comes from Siphonodentalium dalli, assembly GCA_032622095.1. Taxonomy (NCBI): domain Eukaryota; kingdom Metazoa; phylum Mollusca; class Scaphopoda; order Gadilida; family Siphonodentaliidae; genus Siphonodentalium; species Siphonodentalium dalli. The sequence continues at coordinate 54,686,120 of CP136067.1, forward strand.
GAAATAAATATATCTAAACTAAACTTTGGTACATTCCAGCAGTCGGAAATTTCATGCATGACACAACATTAGTTGGACATTAATTTGACACCATATATAGGTTGGCATTGTTCTCATTGTTTGATTTTTTTCAACCAGTAAAAGTTGGTAATTTTCCAATCTTAGTGTTTGTCAGATTGGATATTTCCAAGGGGAGCAAATTGAATTCTGCGAACCTGTGAGATTGATGTTTGGTTCAAGGGGGGGGGGGTGCAGTTGGCCGTAAATTTGAGGAAACTTCTAGCCACGTCCCTTGAACTTACTTCAGGGTTACAACTTGGAGTTAGATGAAGTGCTCGCTGCCCCCGTTGATCCAAGGCGACAAAGAGCTCTCCCATGTGCGTTGAGGTCGTAATTATGGAAGGCCATTTGTGTCAAAAATCAAAGTGCCAGTTTTCAAATTCTAAACTTCAATTTATATTTTTTAAGTGTCCCAACGCTAATTTTATAGACCAATTGGGCTTATTCGTTATATACACGGGTGTTATTTACTGATTCTAGAAGGCGAAATCTTCATTTCAGGAAGGCCATTTGTGTCAAAAATCAAAGTGCCAATTTTCAAATCCTAAACTTGTTTTTTAAGTGTCACAACGCTCAATTTTATAAACCAATTTTATAAACCAATTGGACTTATTCTTATACACGGGTGCTATTTACTGATTCCAGAAGGCAAAATCTTCATTTCAGGAATGTCGTTTGTGCCAAAAATCAAAGTGCCAATTTTCAAATTCTAAACTTCATTTTATTTTGTTTAAGTGTCCCAATGCTCATTTTATAAACCGATTGGGCTTATTCTTTAGACTATAATACACGGGTGGTATTCACTTATTCTAAACTTCGATTTAGTTTTTTAAGTGTCCCAACGCTCATTTTTTAAACTAACTGGGCTTATTCTTTATATAATGGTGCTATGATTTACTGATTCTAGAAGGAAAAATCTTCATTTCAGGTTCCAATTAGCTCACACAAATGTAAGCTGATTTAAAATTAAAATGGTTATATCCATAACGCAAACGGGCTATTTTCCTAATTCTAGAATATATATTATATGTGTCTTGCATTATAGGCGAGTTAAAATTAGAATGATGAAATAAGCGTAGTAGAAGTCATAACGCGAAAGGAGGTTACGTCAATCCATGTTCGTACCCAAACTTAAACTTTTTCAGAATGAAGATTATAAAATCTACTTTTCAGAATGAAGATTATAAAATGTACAATATAAAATGAACATTTTAGCGAAGCACGGCCTTGACCCTTAAATGTCAAGGTTGTTGTTTAATGAATGATCCCCAGCTTGGCGTGGGTTGAAAGGAAGGAAGCGGGGTAACGTCGCAAGAGCTACACTCTGACCTTAACCTCAGTTAAGGGTATACTTGGGTGTGACTAATTACCGCCTGGGACCGCCCGGGTGGCCCCACGTGCCTGTGGACACAATATCTCGATGTTATAACGTAGCCACATGCCACCTGAGGGCAACATAGAACAATTTACTCGCTCGCTCGTCTCTGGCCGGTCATATTAACCCCACAAATGCCTATGTTGGCTAAAGAGCCTGGGTGATTACTGGTGTCTTCGTGTGTTTTCAGACAGATTATTTTGGTGATTCTCAGTAGTGCAATACACCTGAGTGTTAATTCCATATATTGACTCGTTGACGCGTCCACGGCCGATGGTATTAACTCCTCAAATTCCGGTAAAATAGTGCATAAACAAAAAGAACCGGGCGGCCCCATGGGCCCGTGGACACTATATCTCGACGTTATAACATAGCAACATACCCCACGAGGTCAACCTAGAAAATGTTACTCGCTCGCTCGACTCCGGCCGATGTTATTAACCCCTCAAAATCCGATAAAATGGTATATAAACAAAAATAACATTGGGACCGCCCGGGAGGCCGCATGGGCCCATGGACACTATATCTCGACATTGTAACGTAGCGACATACACCACGGGGTCAACATAGAAAAGGTTACTCGCTCGCTCGACTCCGGCCGGTGTTATTAACACCTCAAAATCCGATAGAATGGTATATAAACAAAAAGAACACTGGGACCGCCCGGGACCGCCCCGGGGGCCCCGGGCCCATGGGCCCGTGAACACCATATCTCGACGTTATAACGTAGCGACATACCCCACGAGGTCAACCTAGAAAATGTTACTCGCTCGTTCGACTCCGGCCGGTGTTATTAACCTCTCAAAATCCGATAAAATAGTATATAAACAAAAAGCAAACTGGAAGCAAACGTTCGCTGAGAACCTCCATGCTTTGCATATCAGGTGATAATAGGAGGTGGGTGGAAGAGTGTGGCGAATACGAATAACACTTTTCTTAGAACTAGAATTTCAGAAGTTACTTTTTAGTGCATTAGATTAGATTAGGCGATCCTTAAATTGTGATTTTTTTTATTTCTAGAGAATATGCACTTGCGATGGCGCCTAATATAATACAAAAAATGAAATCAACTCAATTACACCTGCTCGTGTCAAAATATAAAAATTATAGGTGTAAAGTTATTAATTTTTATTGAAAACATTCAAGAAATTTGCGATATTTACGATCATGTAAAGCCGAATATTTATGGTGATACGTTATTTTGCGGGATTTTGTGTTGACGCGTCAGCGAGTCAATATCTGGAAGTCACTATCAGGTGGTATTACACCTGCTCGTGTCAAAATATAAAAATTATAGGTGTAAAGTTATTAATTTTTATTGAAAACATTCAAGAAATTTGCGATATTTACGATCATGTAAAGCCGAATATTTATGGTGATACGTTATTTTGCGGGATTTTGTGTTGACGCGTCAGCGAGTCAATATCTGGAAGTCACTATCAGGTGGTATTGCACTACCATGCATCATCAAAATATGCTGTCCGAAATCAAAGAAGACACCGAGCTGTCCGTGCCCTCTTAGCCAATATCGGATTTTTATGGGGTTAATAATACCGGCCGGAGTCGAGTGAGCGAGTAAGATTTTCTAGGTTGACCTCGTGTGGTATGTCGCTACGTTATACCGTCGAAATATAGTGTCCACGGGTCCATTGGGCCTCCCGGGCGGTCCCCAGGTTTTTTTTGTTTATACACTATTTTACCGGAATTTGAGGGGTTAATAACATCGGCCGTGGACGCGTCAACGAGTCAATATATGGAATTAACACTCAGGTGTATTGCACTACCGAGAATCACCAAAATAATCTGTCTGAAAACACACGAAGACACCGGTAATCACATAGGCTCTTTTAGACAATATCGGCATTTGTGGTGTTAATATGACCGGCCGGGGACGAGCGAGCGAGTAAATTTTTCTATGTTGCCCTCAGGTGGCATGTCGCTACGTTATAACGTCGATATATTGGGTCCACGGGCACTTGGGGCCACCGGGTGGTCCCCGGGTGGTAATTAGTCACACCGAAGTAGAGCATGCGTAAAGCGGATCTTCCTATCCCGATTCCTTCCAGTCTCTACCGTAAAGGTCAAACACAGGGAGCGCTCATTATTTCTGTATCCAAGAATGTGGGTGACCTTCACCTTCAGAAATGTAATAAAATTGTACTGTATTTCACTGCTTTCCTTTTAGAATGCAGTTTCTTTATTTTAAAATCTTTTTTTCTCACTTCAGTTCTCATGAATCCGGATTCTTAATTTTGAAATATTGTTTTCTTTTTGCAATTCCCACCTGATATCTTCTAGACTGTTGTCTTTCCTAGACTCATACCTGACTCAATCGTACCGATTTGCTGGCCTGGGTACTAGGCTAGTCTTTCCGACCTGCTTCGGACAACCCCGAATATTTAGTCGATTTTCGAAATTCGCCATAGAATTAACAATCCACAAGTTAATTATTAGAACAGAACGTCTTAAATTCCAACTCTCGCAAACTTTCGTTATAAAAACTGGAAAATGAAGGCTGTGACACAAATATATAAACTTTTGCGTTTAAGAACTGAAAACGGAATTTGTATATTCTAGATTATAGCCCTTTGGCCCTGATACCATTTGAACGTTATATTTGATTGTGTGTGCTGGAACGTGAAACGAAGATTTTGATTTCTAGAATCAGCAAACAACACCCGTGTATATACATAATACGCCCAATTGGTTTATAAAATGAGCGTTGGGATACAAATGGCTTTCCTGAAATGAATATTTTGCCTTTTAGAATCAGTAAATAGCACCCATGTATAAGAATACGTCCAATTCGTTTATAAAATGAGCATTGGGACACTTAAAACAAATAAATTGAAGTTTAGAATTTGAAAACTGGCACTTTGATTTTTGACACAAATGGCCTTCCATACGTAATACCATTTGTTGAGGCTAGTGCATGGATTTGCCTGAGCCGTAATTTCGCTAAAATCCGGATTGAGAATCCAAAGCCGATTACGGGGGGCGGAGCTAATTTCGGATTCTAGGTCAGATTTTGAAATCCACGTGGTCTCCGAAAATCTCTCCCAGCGTCAAACATGGCTCATGTATTTGACAAAAGTATCATTTGTATCTTATATTTATAAAGTGCATGTTTGTTGTGAAATCATGCTTTTCGTCTATGTGTATATACACGGCACATAATTTGCTGCCAATCCGACTTAATCGCATCTTTTTTTTTCAAGTTAAAGTGTGTTTATTAATGTTGGCAAGCATATCTAAACATGACAGCTCTAGGCCTCCTGAATCAAATTCCGAAGATGTTGTGAAGAACACACAAAACTTGTCAGTTGAACAGGGACGTGACGACAGGTGTTGCTTGGGTGTCTCGACCCCCACCCCGATTTTTGGTACAATTTGCTAAGCTGTGCAGTCATTCATACGTGAGGAAAATCAGGATTATTTTGACTAACTGTTTCAAATAATGATACGTACAAGCCAACAAACGCAACAAACAAACAAACCCGATTTTAAATAAATACATATACAAACTTAATTATGACTAACTCGGGAGATCGAGGGGGTGTCCAGTGATCTGTATATATGTTCAACTTGTTTTGGTAGTCATGTTGCTTTGCCATTACTAATTATTTATTTTTTCAGTGTAATAACATTTGGGAGAGGGGGTACCCTTAAGTGAGTCAGTACTTGTCCCCCAATTCCTTTGTATGTATAAACAAATGTATGTGTTATATATCATGTGTTATCTAAATTTGACATATATTTGAAATAAATATATCTAAACTAAACTTTGGTACATTCCAGCAGTCGGAAATTTCATGCATGACACAACATTAGTTGGACATTAATTTGACACCATATATAGGTTGGCATTGTTCTCATTGTTTGATTTTTTTCAACCAGTAAAAGTTGGTAATTTTCCAATCTTAGTGTTTGTCAGATTGGATATTTCCAAGGGGAGCAAATTGAATTCTGCGAACCTGTGAGATTGATGTTTGGTTCAAGGGGGGGGGGGGGGGGGTGCAGTTGGCCGTAAATTTGAGGAAACTTCTAGCCACGTCCCTAGAACATGTGTCTGTTGTCTATACAGAGACTATTGTGCAAAACGACTGCATTTAACGAAACAAAACATGTTAAACATGAAATTGCTATAACATTAAGACTAGATGATAGTACATACGTGTATCTGATAATCCATCGATACCATATAATCCTACTATTTCTTGAATAAGAAGAAACATTATAATAACGAACACAGCAGAAGACATATCCATGCAGGTGCATATGAACTCGGTCAATGGTGACGTATCCGCCGAATTCGAAATCGACATGCGTTCGGGCGGTATTTTAAGGATGGAATTATGAAATGGACAATCAACAATGAATTGAAATTTCTTCGCCATCAACCGAAGTGCTCCCCCAGCGTTACTATCAATAGCGTTATTATTTGGCTAATTTCAGTAATATTCTCCCAGTTTACATTCAATAAAACAAATTTGTCTCCGCATTTAAAATTCTTTGATATAGATCGTTTATATTCTGCAATAATTTGTACACAAGAGACGGATTCTTATGTTTTATTGTGTTTTTAAACTCTGAGGTGGCGAAATCTCGGTTTGTTTACATTACGAACATTTGAGTCCGTAATCGGAATCCGAATCCCTATCGGATTCCCACGAAATTAGGATTACGGTCTGTTCGTTTACTGATTCTGGAAATTTGTGGTCTGTTCTTTTGCCGAACCAAGTCGTACGGGGACAAATCTGTAATCTGAATCCAGAATCCAAATCGGATTTTAGCGAAATAACGCCTCTGGCAGAGGCGTTATTTCGCTAAAATCCGATTGGGATTCGGATTCCGATTACGGACTCAAATGTTCGTAATGTAAACAAACCGAGATTTCGCCACCTCAGAGTTTAAAAACACAATAAAACATAAGCATCCGTCTCGTGTGTACAAATTATTGCAGAATATAAACGATCTATATCAAAGAATTTTAAATGCGGAGACAAATTTGTTTTATTGAATGTAAACTGGGAGAATATTACTGAAATTAGCCAAATAATAACGCTATTGATAGTAACGCTGGGGGAGCACTTCGGTTGATGGCGAAGCAATTGCAAACCATTGTTGATTGTCACTTTCATATGTCCATTTCATAATTCCATCCTAAAATACCGCCCGAACGCATGTCGATTTCGAATTCAGCGGACACGTCACCATTGACCGAATTCATATGAACCCCCCCCCCCCCCCCCCCCCCCCCCCATTGAACCAAACATCAATCTCACAGGTTCGCAGAATTCAATTTTCTCTTCTTGGAAATATCCAATCTGACAAACACTAAGATTGGAAAATTACCAACTTTTACTGGTTGAAAAAAATCAAACAATGAGAACAATGCCAACCTATATATGGTGTCAAATTAATGTCCAACTAATGTTGTGTCATGCATGAAATTTCCGACTGCTGGAATGTACCAAAGTTTAGTTTAGATATATTTATTTCAAATATATGTCAAATTTAGATAACACATGATATATAACACATACATTTGTCTATACATACAAAGGAATTGGGGGACAAGTACTGACTCACTTAAGGGTACCCCCTCTCCCATATGTTATTACACTGAAAAAATAAATAATTAGTAATGGCAAAGCAACATGACTACCAAAACAAGTTGAACATATATACAGATCACTGGACACCCCCTCTCCCGAGTTAGTCATAAGTTTGTATATGTATTTATTTAAAATCGGGTTTGTTTGTTGCGTTTGTTGGCTTGTACGTATCATTATTTGAAACAGTTAGTCAAAATAATCCTAATTTTCCTCACGTATGAATGACTGCACATCTTAGCAAATTGTACCAAAGTTCGGGGTGGGGGTCGAGACACCCAATCAACCCCTGTCGTCACGTCCCTGTTCAACTGACAAGTTCCGTGTGTTCTTCACAACATCTTCGGAATTTGATTCAGGAGGCCTAGAGCTGTCATGTTTAGATATGCTTGCCATCATCAATAAACACACTTTAACTTGAAAAAAAGATGCGATTAAGTCGGATTGGCAGCAAATTATGTGCCGTGCATGTATACACACATAGAAGAACAGCATGACTTTCACAACAAACATGCACTTTATAAATATAAGATACAAATGATACTTGTGTCAAATACATGAGCCATGTTTGACGCTGGGGGAGAGTTTCGGAGACCACGTGGATTTCAAAATCTGACCTAGAATCCGAAATTAGCTCCGCCCCCCGTAATCGGCTTTGGATTCTCAATCCGGATTTTAGCGAAATTACGGCTCAGGCCACAGCACCTACCTATACGTTGTGTGAAATGTTGCATGACAATTTTGTTGGATACACTTTTACACAACGTTGCATATATATTTACTACCAACGGTTGTATGTTAATTATACAACGTGTTGGATGAAATTTCACACAACACTCAATCAACGTTAATTGCCCACAGCACCTATCTACGTTTATTGAACTGTTGGGTGTTGGGTAGAGTTGGATGACATTGATTTTGTTGGTTGGAAAGTTGACCCAACGTTGATTGGAAAGTAAAATGGGGCAAGACGTCGTGGATAGCTTTGCCGGTATAGTATACCTTTGTTATAATTATTCTTTGTACGATACACTGATTATGTAGGCTTTATATATATATATATATCTTTATTGTCCTCCATTGGTGGAGAGTTGTTATATAATATAAATACAGTTTATCACAG